>OX465543.1:7175000-7775000 GCA_950022985.1 Udea ferrugalis
CGCCGGGTCGGAAATGGGATGGGTGACCACCCCGACCGAAATTTAGTGAGTGATGTGTATTTCGGGCATCTCCGTACAAAGGAAGGCACGTTAGGCAGTTGGTCCCGTTTGACGTCACTAGATGTCAGTCGTTAAGCCTAGTCAGATATCTGTCTTAACAATCCGCACTGAGCCCGAGTGTTGGAGTATGGCTCGTTCTACCTCATAGTTGAGGTGAGGCCTGTGCCCAGGAGTGGGACGTATAAAGGCTGTTTAGGTTAATTTCATTCATTCACTTTCAACGGAAGAGCCCGACCGTAAATGGCGCGCGAAAACTTCATGTATTAAGCTAAGTTATTACAAGTTTCATTCAAATCCGTCCTGGTAGTTTTAACGTGAAAAGTACCTAACGAACATCCATACTTACAAAGTTTCGCATTTATAATGTTATTATTATTACCGAATGAATTTTTCAGAAAATCTAATGTGTAATGAACACAGTAGGTGTCCCGAGCCAGGCTGTATGAATGGTCCATGACATGAACTGTCATTTGACAGAAATCAAGAGTGTTTGTCAAAAGGAAAGCTTGTATTTAAAACAAAGAGGGGTTTAATCAAGCACTTACAACTCGAAAACTCCTGGACCACTTTCGGGAGTTTTTTTTGTTTACTGGATTTGTCTCCAGACTATTCACCTCAAATAAGAGCAGAAATAAAAAAAAATGCCAAAAAATTTAACTCATCCCAGAATTTCCCTGAGTTTTGTTACTGTCAAACAGAACGGCATTGACTTATTTATTCTTCTTCTGTTATTGAACAGAAATACATCTGTCATGACAGTTTAAATATTTTCACCAAAAACCAAACATTGTTTTGCTAACCATACCTAATCTTTCATTTGCAATTCAGCTCCTTAACCACGCGTTTATAAAAGAGTGTAATGTGTTTGACTTAGCGCATTCCCATTTATTTCGCGAACTGTGTGTTTGTGTGATACAGAAAGGATTTTATGTATTGTGTGTGATATTTGGGACATTTATTGGTTTTCTTTTGGCGGTAAGTTTTGCAGTGTTTTATAAGTACTTCAGCTCGAAATTTGTCTGGCCTAATTTTTAAGGCAGGTCCAGAATCAGCTATCAGCTAGAAATTAATTAAAATAAACTGCTATGGTATTCCGGTTGGCGCCGAAACTCACTTCACTCGTGGTGAATGTTCAATTTCTTTGTTTGAGAGAAAATATCTAAGCCGAATGACATTTTTAAATTATTTACTACAAAATGTTGGAAAATACTAATTTAAACTGAAGCTTATTGATGATTGAAGTAAGCGTGAAGCAGCGAGATGTGAAGTGATGTTAGCCGGAATGCCACCCCTGTATGACTCAATAACTCCGTGAATGGTGATCGTTTGAGTAATAATGACTAAGTAGAACAATAACAGAGAACTCTATCTTTATTCTCTACTTAGTGGAAAATAAAGTGACATTTGGGTGAATGAATATACCTGCAATTATTGTTTTCAACAACCTACATGATAACAAAAGCTCTAATCTAAGAAACACAGTTTTTACTAGTTCAGTAGTTGATGGATTCAAATTATTTCTTGATAAACGATTGTGTCAATAAATACTAATACATAATTTTTTTATTTATAGTTGAGCTTTTTCTGAAATAAAACAATAAGGATTAAAAAAATCAGAGTTTATAATTTTATTGTCTACCGATTTAGTGTAATGGTTCAGAAGTGGGGTATTACACAAGTGGTCGCGGGTTCGATCCCCACACATTACAAACATTTGTGATCGTGTACATGTCTGTTTGTACTGGTCTGGGTGTTGTCTATGTATTTTAAGTATGCCGCCGGAATTGAGTTCTTGTTATGTATCTGTTTTGTGGAATAAAGTATAGTAACTTATCTTATTGATTTTGGAAAATCGCTCGGGAAAACTATCTTGACGTACAGAACCCAAAAAAATAGATCTATTCCTTTCTAATACCAAAAACTAATACCAATGGTATTTGTTTGCTATCGTAAATAATTTTCTGTTCCGAACGAATACCAAATTTTAAATATTTCAATGTAGTTTTGGTATTCGTCCGGAATGGAAGTTAATTACGATTACAAACAAATACCATTGGTATTACTTTTTGGTATTAGAAAGGAATAGATCAAAAATTAGCATAGACTTTTATTTTTCAGGTGACTGGCAGTTTCTACAAGATGGCTTTAAGCTCAAGGTTTCTGCTGGTCTTCTGCTGTTTTGTCTATGTGGCAGCTGATGAAATAGACGTGGAACTAAATAAGGGAACAGTTCTGAAGTTCTTAAAGGTATAGTGTGTTAACGTGTTTATTAGTTTGGGGCTAGATGGCGCTGTGAATGTCCAGTGATATTTACTTAGAGATATTTATTTATACACAAATCTAGTCTGACCTGAACACTACTTTGTGTTTATTTTACAATGAGCGGCTAATTTCCTGGTGATGGATAACATCGATGCAAACCCTAAGCAACCAGGATAACATGATGGCTGACACGTCAACTTGTGTACTGCAACTGTAAAACACTGGACGATTTAAAAAAAAGTAACTGCTGTGTTTTTTGCCGGATCTTCTCAGAAGAAACAACCTTCCGACGCCGACGGTAGAGTCACATTATGTACATGTATTTTAAGTATTGTTTATATATTTTATTATTATGTGTATGTTTATTAAGTGGTTAAAATTAAGATTCTTGATGATTCGAAAGTAAGTACTGTGGAATGGTCTTCTTGAATAAAGAAATATTGAATTTGAATTTCGTCCAAATTCCCTCGGTGCAATGTAGGCACCATGACGGCAACAAGCAGTGTGCCTCTGACTAACCCGTTTGTTGTATGGTCGTGAGGGTATGTTATGTTTTCCATTTCAATACAAAAATCGTCAGAGTCAGCTGCTACCCTACCTCATGATTGATGCAGACCCCGGAGGATCTCTCTGATAGTCCAAAAGAGGTAGAGTGGATATTTGTGGCACCATAACCAGGGCTGGCAGAGTGTGGTACAGGACAAAGAGCTATGGTGAAAATTGGGACAGACCTTTGCTCAGACTTCACACTTAAACGGCCTATATACGTCCCACTGCTGGGCACAGGCCGCACCTTAACTATGAGGTGGTGCGAGACATACGTGTGGTATTGCTCACACTTCACAGTTGAAAGCCTGTATCAGTATTGGCTCGTTAAGGTTTCGGTACTTGACTAATCCAATTTTTCTTTTTCAGGCAATGTCTAATGAAACAAAAGGCGATACGTTGAATTTACCTGCAAACTCCACATCTATTAGAGAAAACATTACAGACACGTTCAGGTATAGTTATGATCAGAAAAATATTTACACAAAACAAACACATAGGCACAAGTTGTAGTTTCGAAACAATTGGGGCGTGTTGAACTGGCAACTGATGCGATGAAATGTGTACAGACAAATTAAGTGTGCGTGTGTGTGTGGTCACAGTATGAACACTAGATTATCTAAGGCCGCCCGCCGAGTTATTAGCCTAGCGTGCACACAGACACGCGGCACAGCCCGTCCGTACTGCCACCACCTTATCCCGCCCTATTTGTGCTAGCGTGTGCGTGAAATCGCGACACGGCACGCGACGCGCACGCACACATTCAAACCGAGGGCGGCACGTTTGTATGTAGATATTTTACTGTTCTCTGTCCACTGTGGTCTGGTGGTCCTTTCTTCTTAAACAATAAGATCTGCAATGTGGGTGGATGCCTTCTGGCTCTCACCTGGGAGTTCACTGAGAAGCGAAAAGAACAGAGCGAGCCACCGCCTCTAAGCCCCGCTCCACCTGGGTACCATAGGATCCTCTACCCTGGCCCTGTCCACGTTCTCTTTCTATTCCATTCCAACTTCACAGAAGAAGACCATCCTGACCAGCATTCGGTGACTGGCACGAAGCAATTCCTTCCTCGTGGGAAGGGGCCAGTACCAACAGCCGAGGGCGTCGAGCCGTCCCCACCAGGCAAAAAAACTGTGACCCCTGTGTCTTATTGCTTCCACTATTGTCTAGACGGCACGCTTATGAGCCGAACGCACTCCAGCACTGTGGATGGAGGAACGGTCGGATAGCGTCCCCCATCCGCTGTCACAACTGGGCTACGGGCACCTAAATTATCATTGTAACATTGTATTGTATTAAAGATCTTAAAGCAGAAAAAGACATTTGGTCATGTTGGCATCAGGCAGGACTCGGCAGGTTAATGGTCTCGGAAGCATAGATGGTAGTGCAGTCACCCGGTTTGCGAAAGATGCGGGTTCGAGTCCTGCCTGATGCCAACATGACCAAATGTCTTTTTCTGGTTTTCAGATCTTTAGTTAAGATACTGCATGGAAAATGTAAATAATAAAACATTGTATTATTTTTGCAGCTGTGAAAACCGCATGTACGGTTACTACGCAGATGTGGACAACGAGTGCCAGATCTTCCACGTCTGCCTCCCATCCCAGACTCCAAGTGGAAGGAACGTCACGTACAAGTGGAGTTTCATCTGCCCTGCTGAGACTGTATTCAACCAGGTAAATGACTAGATGATCATGACTCCTCTAAACCCCGGGATTTCAGAAGCATCTACAAGCAACTCCAAGATACCGGACTGTACGAAAAATCAGTATACTTAATCGAACCGCTTAAGAAGGTACTGTTGGAGGTTGCCTTAAACATTGATGGAATATATCAATGGATGGCTTACAGTTGAAACATACCAGAAAGATTGGGCCAGTCTGTTAGGGTCTCGGCAGCTTAGTGGCAGCTGACACAGAGACGCTGGTTCGACACCCGCTGAAACCTAGACAGCCTGTTTTTTCTGGGATTCACCTAACTCGTTGCTTATTTGCGGTGAACACTCTGGTGATAGAAAACACCGTGAAAACCTCAAGAATTCAGTGAACGGCAGTAGGCTTGCCCCTAACTTGGTTGTCATCGAATTTGCTAGGCCATGTGTGGGCTTCTAAATGTTCAGTTTACTATGAAAACACCAATCAGTGTACCTCTGATTGCCTTGTTTGGCAAATAGTCGTGAGCGTATGTTACGTTATGTAGAAAAATAGTAGAAGGAAGGAAAGAAGAGCGCTTCTAGCGATAAGGCCGCCTACATTGTACTAGTAATTCTCTGTACACATTATTATGTAATTGTTTCCTTTGTGCAATAAAGTATATCTTATCGTATCTTATAGTTGCTTCAGCTCCACAGTACACATTCCAATATTATAGACCTAGCATATATCGCTTAACATTGGTAGTCCAGCTATTCTAACTATATTATTTTTGGTATTTCAGGAAGTTCTTGTCTGCACCAGACCCATTGATGCAATTCCCTGTGAAGAATCTGAAGCTTATTATGACATCAACATGGAGTTTGGCAAAGTCCTAGAAGACAAAGAAGATGCGGATCCAAAGAAAGAAACTGCTTACGTCTCACCTGCAAAAGTTAACAACGTCAAAAGAACTCAAAACAGAAGACCAGTTAATAAAAAACAGAATTTAATAGTCGAAACTCTACTCCAAGACGTTATAGACGAAAAAATTGATAAAGAACTAAATGAAATGGGCTACGAGGATGTAGGTGCTGAAGAAATTGTACCAATTTTAGTAGAAAATGAACCTAACGCTGAAGGAGTTGAAGCAGATATTGAAATGGATGAAGTTGACGGAAGATTGATAGAAGAAAGGAGCATGTGGAGTGGGAGGAAGTTAGGAAGAGGCGCTTTTAGATTCAAGGCTGACGTTTAAACCTTAGGATTTGATAAAATATTAGATTTAGAAGCTTAGATTAGATATCTGTAAATATAAGCAATAAGAGATGCAATAAAGTGAAATGACTTGTCAAATTATGAATTTTAATTTACACCATCACCGTTTTACTGTCTTTAGACGAGAGGTTTAGGATCACACTATTTAAATATATGTACAAAAAGTGGTTTGACTTTTAGTATCACATGCTACTTATAACTATGTTTAAACCTCTCACAAGGACCCCACCCCCTACCCCTAACAAAAGGCAGCTATTTTATTTACAGCTATACCTGAAATAGGGACTTTAGGCCAGATCTTGCAGTAACTAAGATTAATTTTAAATACCTTACTAAGGTTAGCCTATCCTCTTTCCTCCTTGGCCTCGATATGCGCATGTGCAGTCAGCGCACTAAGCGTCCCCCATAAGCATAAGAGCGACACGTTGCAGCCACAAAACGTGGTCACAAGAAACCAGAATCGGCAACATTAGGTAGCTAAGCGCCACCACACACCACAGCAACAAACGGCCTGGTAAATGAGAAACGAGGAAGGTCTCACCTTTTTTTGGATCCAGACTCTGGTTCTGGTTACAATTTAGGCTACAATTTATAAACATTTGTCACTTTTTTTAACCTAAATCCATGCGGAAGAAGTCGCGGGCGGTCGCTAGTTCATAATAATACTACTTCCTTGACCATGTTTATGTTTTTAATATGGTCAAGGAGTTTTTGCTGGATCGTGTGTGGATGTCAATGCACACCAGTGCTCGTGATGCGGAAGGGGAATGGTGAGGATAGGATTAATTGAAAGCCTGCAGCATTCACCACTGTAAAGGCAAATAAATTATGAGTATGGAATTATTTCTATACACATTATGACACATTAGTGTCGGTAATCTAATGCCAAATTAGGCTCTTGCGAAGTTCCACTTGAAACATAAAACTGCAATTAACTACTTCATTCTTATGTTTCTCAAGTTTCTTTCAACATCCTCACATATTGAGTCACATTCCAAAACTGTTACGCATGCATTATTAATTTTCATTCGATTCAATTTGAAAACCAAGTGAATTCGTGTTATCTCTTTCATTAATTTTCTTTACATTTCCAATTAATTTTATGACTTTAGCTCAGTATTGAGAAATACTTGGAAGTATGTGATTTAGTCGAAAAATGACTTGAAATATTTTAAAATGTATATTTTCCTTTTGACTATTTTGTTTTGTACATTCACAAATGGTGATGACAGCAATGAAGAAAAATATATAGATTTACTACCAGAAGAAGAAAAACAGGCGTTTCTTGAGAGAGTTGCTAGAAGACTAATACAAGGAATAAAAAGAAAAGACTCAAAATATAAGTCTAGTGAAGAATTACCAGATGAAGAGTTAAATCAACATAGTCAATTTGTTAGCCAAGTCATGAAAGAAGAATCTGAAAACATGAGGCGTGACATTCAGGACAAAAAGGAAAAAGATTCCAAGGAAAGTCTTAGAGTGCAAGGTGTAGTCCAACATATGGTTAGTGACGTTGAAGATAAAAATCATGTAGATTTAACATTACGACAAGGACGCAGAAGTAAACGGAATAAAGAAGAAACGGTTTCAGTAAAAACTATTTACGACGATGATGCGTTACTAAAAGCCAATGAAGATAATATTGAAAAACAGCAAAAACTTGCTCAAGAAAATGTTTTAAATAAAGAACAGAGCGGAGAAAAGTCAACAAATGAAGATATTCAAGTAAGAGGTCCCAAACGGCAGTCAAGAAAAGCCAATTCTGCTTTATTCGCTCAACCAAACGTTATTTCCAATGAAGCAACAAAAATAATAGATTTTGAGCCTGAAGAAGTTACAGAGAGTAATATTTACAAACTTAAAGATACTGTCGAAGAAGAAGAAAATAAATCTGTTAATTCTGAAACTAGGATGAAAAATAAAAATCTCAACCCCAATGGATTCACGCAAGCTATTTACGAATCTCAGGAGGGAAGTAAACACTATAAAAGTTCAGAGGAATCGCCTGCAGAAGCCGTGGATACTACAAGCGTTACAGTGAATAGTGACAGCGATAGCGTATCAACAACAGAGCAAGTAAGTACAAGTCAAACTTCGACTACTGTTACAAATAATGTCACAACGACTACGGAAAAAACAACGGAACACCTTTCGAACAACGAAACTGTTGAATTAAAAAAACAACATTTACGAGCTAAGTCTGATGAACCTTTTGAAGTTGGTTTTAACCAATCTTCTGAGAAATCATATACCATTACGAATAATACAGAAAAAGTTAGATTTGTGGGCAATGATGCTAATAATTCAACCGAGAAGATAAACAACCCTGAAGAAAATGTTATTTCTAAAGAGCGATTACATAGTGAAAATGGCTATACAACCAATCAAACAGATAGTAAACATTTTAAAAAGACCAGTGAATTTATCGAAAATGTTGCCCAACCAACTACAAAACCAAATAGTTCAGACACAAGGAATTATGATCAGAGTGGATCAATTAATCTTAAGCAAAAAAATTACGATAAACCTATCCCAGGGGCGATAAACCTTAATCTAAACAATATGAAGGAAAACAAATATCATAATACTAACAAATCAGACTTGAGAAGCGGTAGTACTGATGCTTTACTAAGTTCATTTACTGAGTCAAACATTGCTATAAGTGGATCGAGTAAAGGAAAAAAGGAATTAAACAAACAAGTTTTAAGGTTACGCAATGTCAAAAGTGATAGCATGGCAAACAAGAGTGATACAGACAAAATTAAAAGTTCTTCATTTACACAAGATGGGACTAGTGATGGAAAAAGTAAACAAAAGGAGGTTGCAAAAGATGTTGATGCTTTAAAAGTAACACCTAAACTCAATGCTACTAAAAGTTATTTCAACCGTACCAAAAAATCATCAAGTACTTTGCAAAACAAAAAAAGGAGTGAAGAAAACAATTATAAATCTGAGGCAAACGTAACTGATAAACTTCAAATTAAAAATAACAGCAGAAATGTTAAGATCTCAGCGTCAGTTTTTGCAAATCAGGCAAACAAAACCATTCTTAGATTAGGCAGTCATAACGAACATGTTCTGACAACTACACCAAGAAGCAATATTCAAACGTCTTTTAACGACACTTCTAAGACTAATTTTTCTCAAAAAGAGTTTAATAATATGGAAGTTAAGCCTAATTCGGGAAAAGAGAACAAACATCATGAAAAAGACAAAAACCTTGAGAAATCAGCAATCAAAAGCGAAAATATTATAAAGGGGAGTAAAAAAAATAACCAGAAAGATCACAAAACCAGCATTACTGATGAAGGCTATGTAAGTCAAAGCGTTAATTTAGAAAAACTAAAGAAAACAATCAAAGAAGACTTGAGTTCAAAGACTAAAAACGACCTGGAAAAACATAAGGAAACAGTTTCTCCGACGTATGAGAAACCAAAAGAGTATATTGTGTATGAGTTGCGTAAGTATTTTTTGAAAATATTGCGAATTAGTTACCACAAATACTCCTTACTCGTGTAGTTCTGAGTTCCAACCTGTTGGGAACACCTACTTTGTGTTAATTATATTACGGGTATCTTGCGGCTATCTTTATTTTAATCCGAAACACCGAAATCAACCCCAGATGTAGGAGTGGGCTTTTGAATGTTCCGATCAACATCGTGAGGTCACCAGGAACCGAGGAAAAAAGACAAAAAAAAAATTACATAAGAAAGTCCAGTATTCAATTTTTTTTTCATTGTTCATTACCTAAGAATGAACAGTAGGTCTAGCACGAGCCGCATGCTCTAAAAACGTGAGCGGTTCGTGCTAGACCTCCAGTATTCCATACTCAGGTTTTATTTTACAGCTGAAGGTGAAACTCCTTTTATAAAACAAAAAAGTAGCATTCAACATAAGGTTGAACATAGCCAAGTATCACTCAAGCAAGCGCAAAATCAAAATCAAGAATTTCTAAACCAAGAGAATCCTTACTACGTCCCGATCTACAACTACTCTCCCAATAACGCTTATTACAACGCGTACAATCGTTTTGGTCCAAATGAAGAAGAAAATCAAGAAGATGAAAATGTAAGAGTAGTTAATGTAAAATATGAGGATATTAATAACACAGAAGACATAAAATCTAGCTTGGAAATACATTCTCTAAATGATTTGAGATCACAAAATGAGGCCCTGAGAAAATTCAAGTTTTCTGGAAAGAAACATCAGCAGATGCATTCGAAAAGCAGAGTAAAAAGTCAGACTTTTAACATACCACTACCTTTGGTAATTAAACAGCCAAAGTGGCAAAACACATATTTCAATCCAGATGATTACTTAGACATGGATTATTATTATGGCAGATCTAATCAACATCCAAAATTTAGGATAAACCCGGTCATAAAACCTGTTACAGCTCATCCACCACTTCCGACAGAAATACCACCAGATCCGAAATCTGAAGGGTTAAATGATCCATACCATCTGCTAGAGACTGAGGATGTTAAAAATCATTTAAGTGCCGTGCGACAAATCCTGTACAGACAACAACGTTTTGGGTTTGTACCTGACATTCCTTCTCCTTCGGAGAGCACAACTGCAGTCAATCAAGATGACGACTACCCAGATAATTTTAAACATTTTAGGTCTGAAAACCAAACAGATATTATAATTCTACTTCCGAATACTGAACTAAGAGAAGTTTCAGGTATTCCTGATGATATTGCAGTGGACTACTATTTTGGTGTTTCAAATAACGACAAAGATGGTCAACGTGAACATTCTAAAATCTTCAAAAATAAAAAAGAACTTAGCAAGCCCAAACAATACCCAAGTTTTACAAATTTTGTTAGTAAGATAAGAAGACGTTTAGATGATCAGTCAACTTACAGATTCAAAAAACGTAATGATAAAAAAGAGGACGAAAGGAGGGAATGGAAAAAAAAAGCAGGCACAGTCGGAGAAATTTTATCAATGAGTGATCCCAAAGACATGTTTGACCATTTAGATAAGTTGCAAAAGTTGAATTTATCCTATATCAGAAGAAAAAACGAAGATAAAGATGTTGAAATATACACCAGCGTTTTAAAAGATATGATGGAAGTAGACAACAAGGCTCTTAAACAGTATGACTGGTTGGGATCTACAATAGACATTCGATCAGCTTTGGATAAGTTATCTGACCTCACGTAAGTAAAAAATATACAACAATAATCAAAACTTCTCCAACAATCCGCACTGAGCCCGCGTGTTGGAGTATGGCTCTTTCCATCTCATAGTTGAGGTGAGGCCTGTGCCTAGCAGTGGGACGTTTATAGGCCGTTTATCTTTATGTTATGTAATGAAAACTTTAATTAATATCAGTTGAAACATAGAAAATACGTTTTATTTCAGAAACCAACAAAGGAGACAGGAAGCTATTCACCCAGCAGATTTACAACTCCTAAATTACGTAGTTCACATATATACTTCTGCTAAATCTACATTAAGTAATGAAATAACGCTAAGAGGCACCAAAGACAAGAAGAAAAACAAATACCTTCTGCCGAGAAGCAGAAAAAGAAAGAAGGAGTATTTGAAAGCTAAAGGTTTGATCAATCGGGTCTGGTTGTATATAAGAGGAAGGCTCAAAGCTGCTCAGAGTGAAGGAAAGGATGAATTGGAAGACTTTGGAAAGTTCTTGGAAGATTTGGCTGGCAATTTGTTTGACGTGAGTATTTTAACTGAAGGAATGATAGCCATTGGGGCCGGAAAGTCCTCGAATGGAGACCATTTGAGGCCAAGCGCAGCGTGGGACGCCCACCCGCAGGGTGGACTGATGACCGCATAAAGATCGCAGGGTTTCGGTGGATGCAGGCCGCCTACAACCGGTCGCCCTGGAAATCTATTGGGGAGGCCTATGTTTAGCAGTGGACATCATGTGGCTGTTGATGATGATGATTATGAAGCATTTAGAGCATTTCCACAGCAAAGCTTTGTCATTCTAATTCGGTGGTAGTTTCAAAAATCAAAGATAGGAATATTTATTTCTGGTTCTATTGGTATCTTTCTTTTTGTTACTTGATCTACTTAGGAAGACAATATTTAATCGGCTACCAAATTGAGAAAAAAAGCTCTCTTGTGGAAATTCTCATTAAGAATATGCCTTTTTCTCCAAAGTCCATCTTCTCACCTGCTACGACCCTGGCATAAATGCTTTGCTGCTTCCACTCTCATAAATTTCTCCCTTCATAAGTATATCATTGTGCTCGTTGATTTAGCGCATACGATTTGTACCATCAATAAAACAATATTGAGATTAGGTTGTCAAATGAGCTTTCATTTAGGAAGATCCTACAATATTCTCGGTCAACAATAAAATTCTTGAGTCGTTGCGGTATCTTGAGTTGTAAGTAGTTTTCATTGGCAAAGTCGATAAGTTAGGAACTAAGTTACCACTATTGAATTAACTGCCCGAATATGCTTGATTACTTCCTGATAGAGAATTAAGCAAAGATAGTGATTCCCCTGATAATTGAGGTTATGAAAAAGCTAATACATTTACTTATTTATCACCCATGGATGATGAATTGGATTTAAGCTATCAAACAAAGGTTTTTTATCTTCTATTAGCCATAGTAAGGTTACCTATCAAGTTTCACATATGAAGTAATTTTTATATTAGTTAATTGATGATATTACTTTATTTTGCAGCTTCACAACGCATTAAAACACATCGCAATGGTCACAAAGTATAACAATCAGCGATTTTATGAAAACCTAAGAGATGTTTACATCAAAGACTTGAAGAAAAAATATTTATTAGAAGCCTTACTCCACCTTTTCGTGGCAAGATTTCTAGGCCTTGTAGAAGATAGTGCTATGAATGGACTAGAAGATGGTTATTACGATTATATAGATCGTAATACTGAGGAAGTTGAAAGAAGCAAACAAGAATTGGTGTTTATCTTAAAATTGATGAAAGAATTCAAAAGTTTTAAAATTGATGAATTCTAAATGAAAATTTCTATTTATTTTATCAATTCCGAACATACAAATCTCTTGAAGATATTAGAACATAAAGAATTGAAAAAAAAAATCTGTCTTTTATTTACCTGTTTCTATACAAGTTTCATCAAACTTTGAGAGACTGAGATCCACTTGGCAGTTGTAAACCCTGCCTTTTTGAATAACTCAAACTTTGACAGAAATTAAATGAAAAATCTATACTTTTCACAACAAACTTTAATAACACATTTTATAATTACACAATTTAAACATAATTTTGCCTGATTATCAAGAAAGAAATATGTTATCCTAATTGCTTTGAATAAAAATATAGAGTTACCAGAAAAAAGTGTTACACGGGATTTGAACCTGTAAAGGTATTTTTAATCAACCTGCCTTTTGTTTGGGCATATTCACCTCTAAGCTTTTCTTTTGCAAAAGAATTCAAATATTTGTATACAACACTTATAGTTTATAATTCATCATAACCAAACTTATGAACTTAAAATATTTTAAATAATAAATATATTATGTACAAAAAATCACAAAAATGCTCGGTATACCTACGCTTTTGTTTTCTAAGTAAGTTACTACACACGCCAAGTCGTCTTGATCCAAAAATGATTTCCGTATTTGGCGGTCTTAGCGAGGCTTGATAACATCTGATAGATAGGGTTAACAGTTTTTACATGCCTCGTACCACTGCATAGTTGAGGCGTGGCCTATCCCATTAGTGGGACGTTTTAATACAATAGGTAATATAAACAAACCCTAATTCGTTCTACTACTGAAAACTTTCCTACTAAGTAGGTACTTATAAAATAATGGAATGTACTAAGAATGCATTATTGTTTCTTAACAGTATGTTTAAATTCAATATTCTTACTTATCAGTATAAAAATACTTATCCTTTGGCTAAGTAGTCACTAAAATAATGGTATTTTGCATTTGGCTATGCAAATAATACTAAATAACGTATTTTGACATTAATGGACGTATTGAATTGAATGTCAATTTTTACATTGAACACCTGAATATCTTTTTCATCAAATATCCTCTGAAAAAAAAGATAACAATGGTGTAAAATGAATCAAAAGCTCCTAAGAGATGCACCATTTAAATAGTAACACATTAGTGTTGTCATTTGACTTGACTTGTTCGCTATCGATAAACCAACTACCAATAGTAAATATGGTTATAGTAAGATCCAAAATGAAAATAATTCTTCATTTTTAAAGAAAATAGTTCAGTGATCTCCACTACGGCAAAGATCACCTTGAAAAACTGCCTGGACAATAAAAACACACCACTGCTACGTTTGTTGGGTGTACAAACAAACCTAACTTTTTTAATTGCTTTTTTATCTGTATTTCACTTGACATTCAACAGCCCACTGTCAAATCTGGCACTATGTGCAGTTCATCACTTAATGATGATGATGATGATGGTTGTTCATCACGCCTCAGTCTCCAAGTCAGCCTCTATCTCTTCAGGAGTCCTTAGGTCAATAGCGAACCGCTTCTTCAGACTGGGAGGCCTTTCGCCGAGTTCTGTAAAAGAAATAATAAGTTAAATAAATAATTCTATGTATTTTAATTAAAACCTTCTAATAAACATAACACACAGGCAATTTTTTTAATAAAGATAGCTGGAATTTGGAATTTAAGGTGAAGTTACAACTTAAGATCTGAAAACCAGAAAAAGACATTTGGTCATGTTGGCATCTGGCGGGAATCGAACCCGCATTTTTCGCAAACCGGGCGACTGCACTAACCACTGTGCTACCGAGACCATTAACAGACCGGCCGAATCTTTCTGGTATATTTACCCTATGAGCTAAGGTTACAACTTAAGTTTCTGCTGTGAAAAGGCTTTCGGAACGACAACTTAAAATATGGTAAAAGGGCGGGCTTTAAATTACCAAAAAAGTTTTTTCGATCTTTTGGGTTATCTTTTTTAATTTTGTGGAGGAATATATTTTTTTACCCCTAAATTTTTGCTATGATGCTTAGGGTCAGAGGCAGACTTCGTAGGTGTCAGTCGTTAAGGCTAGACGGAGGCCTTAGGGCGGCTTGATGCCACCTGACAGTAGGGTTCATCACTAACCTTACACCCCTCCGACAATCCGCACTCCGTGTGAGATGTATAAAGGTCGTTAGGGTTTTTCCTAATCGTCAAAATACATAGGTATTGAGAGAGTTATAAACAGTTATCTACAAAACTAAACGATTAGGCCAAACGAAAGATAGATATTACAGCGACAAATTAAGAAACCATTGAAGAAGAAACAGATAAAACACGACACTGAAGTAATAAAATTGCCTAGTGAAAGAAATTGAGAAGACAGATCGAGAAAGTGAATTAATTTTACTTCTAGACCTGTGATGATGGGTGACCGCTACAAGTCCTCCAACGAGAGCCCAAGCATCTGCGAAACTTTAAAAAAATTCTTCTAAGCCTTTTATTTGTTTGAGAAAACGAGAAAGGGTAATAAAAGTTACAACTAGGTACCTCTTAGTGACTCACTGAACACTACATTTCTCCAACTTTGAAAGTTAAAATCAAGTAATCATTTACTCGTATACTTAAATGACAGTCACGTCGTCAAATAAAAAACGTTAATGTTATCAATCAGATAATAACCTGAACTGATTTAAAAAAACTTTTTTTAAATTTGTCTCAGTGATTACTTAGTTAGTTGTTAGGATCTTTGAACAGTCTAACAGAGTCATACAGCTTAAGCATGACAAGATAGCGTAAAGTAATTAAGAAAAGTGAAGTAAAATTGAGCAGATCAGCTTGTCGATTCTCACTAACATCACTTCATATCTCGATGCAGTATGCTCACTTCCATCTATTCTATTTACATCACCTAGAATTAGAATTCTAGACATGGAAAGATGCTAGTGACCGCTAGGCAGTTCTCAAAGACGTCACCCCTTCAGAAGTAGACATGTGAGACAGTCAATCGTCCCACACAACAATATTTTAGGGAATAGAAGACAGGTAGAGGTGAGGCCTATGCCCAGCTTTTCCACACACCCAAAGGCGAATTTTTATAGCCTTAGGGATAGGTGTACTCAATCTTATTTGAAGGAAAATCAATTGATATCTCACCTGGAGTTGCTTGTAGTTCCTTGACTCTTCTAGAGTAGTCCTGAAACGCTGCAGCCAGAGAATATGTTAGGCGCCTTGCTGCGTTCCTGAAACATCAGATTAAGAACTTAATTACGGAGTGACTGCACAAAATTAAAAAAAACTTTGTTATGTATTTTACTGTCAGGTGTTCAAAGGTAATCTTTAAAAAAAACGAAATGCGTAGAAAATTAGAAGACATGGTTCTACGGAAATCCTCATGACTCATGAAAATGAGAGAAAATATCAGTCGCGCGTTTTTTCTTTTTATCTGATTCGACAGTTTTACAGACTATCAAAAGTTTGACTTAACTCGATACCATGCATAGATACCTGGTCGAGAGACAACACTATATACAGAGACAGATTTTTATGTGATTACGTCAAAATATTAAATGTATCTATCTATCTTAAACATAATTTCTCACGTACTAGATAGATAAAATCATTTAAGTCACACAATTTATAAAATTTCGAAATGTTGAGTTTGCTTTAAGATAAAATTCCTGTATCATGAATAATCGTGATAAAATTCTTGGACAATTTCAGAGAATAGTATCACTTTTATCATTTCTAGATGATAGATGAGACGCCAGTCGATGTTAAGCTATGCACGCTTCGTTGGCTAACGGGATGGGTGACCACTGACTGATATTGAGATACTTTTTTTCCCCTGCAGTTTGCGGTGTTTGGTCCGTCTTGGAATCCTATCTTAAGGGGGATACAGTTTAATGATATTACAGATGATTATTACAATAAAAAAGACGTAGATAAGTTATGTCAGTACTGAAGCGAAGTTAAAAATTGACCACGGGGTCGACGTAGTTAATTTTAACGTGTTTTAACGTGTGAACAAGACAGTACGATTAATTACTACTATTAGAGCGTAAACGAAACAGATACATGTTGCGCAGTGTCGTTTCAAACTGTCAACGCTGTCAATGTTTTGCTCAGGTACAGTCAACAGCACATCAGGTTACCCCATTTCCGTTTTTTCTCTCGCTCTGGCCAAATAACATTTGTTCGCGATAGAGCAAGGAGGACTGACCGGAAATGGGTAGCGTGATGTGCCGGCCACCGTACACGAAAAGTTTTGAATTCTGGTGCCACTTTTTAGCACAAGTATCTAACCTTTCTACCTTTTTTATCATAGTAAAATTAGTTTAATAAAAATTAGAAAATTATTTATTTGCTTTAATATACTAACCTTGATTCACAAACGAACGCATGGCACTCGAAAGGGTTCAAACCCTTGACATCAGCGTTGTCCTTTACAATAATCATGCTGAATACCCTCGTGTAGACCAGATCCTGAACTCCGTATGAGATGGACTCAATGTTGAACATGACTGACATCTGGTCGAACTCATCACGCTTGGTGCCAGTGTTGACAGTCTCCAAGTGGACTCCGTCTACTGTGATTGTTAGTTTGACTATGGGCAGGATTTGGCCTGGAATTAAAGAAATATATCACATGAGGTGAGGTTCACTTCAAATTGCTATTTTCTAGTAACGCCCTGGAGCCTGTTCACACCTAGCGATTTCATGGCGAGTCAATCTTGCCGCGATAAAAAATCACCGCGAGCTCGCAGCGCACTTGCGGTCGATATCCTCAGCACTTCCTAGAGTTGAAATCAAAGCGAGCTTCGCGGCGTGATCGCGGCGAGCTTGCAGCGATTATTTTTAATAGCGGCGATTTCGCAGTAAACTCCCAACCCAACAATCGCTAGGTGTGAACAGGTTCTAAGCTGAGTCTCTGCCTCCTCTGGGCACGTTTCCTAGATATAAGGAGTTGGAAACCTTCCGCTCACCCCATTGCCCGATGAAGCTGTGACAGCCAAAATTTAGGCTAAAAATAACCAATTTAAAAGAAAAAACACTTGAGGTACTGAAAAGACTTTTACACACTGCGACGTTTAGCAGCGGTTTTATACTGTCCTTAGGTACTGTCGCTCAAAAGCAGCTCTAGGGACTGGGACGCTCACCCTGCATCTGTGTTTCCGGATACATGAAACCTTGGGGTCTTCAAGGCAAGAGCGAATAGGCATTTTCTGGGTAAGCGTGTTCCACCTTCAGCCTCGTCGTCACTTACCATCAGACGAGACTGGGGTCAGGAAAAAAGACTCTTCACTGCCATTAAGCCACTAGGCTCCACAACACATCTTACCTGGAGGTAACGCTTTCGCTGCAGCCACCATCAGGTCTACTGGTTTCCTCGTGTGCTTGATCCCCCACAATCCTCTTGCGTCGCTCTGGCCCAGGTATTTTACCTGGAAGAATAAACGGTACAGCTTAATTTTTTACCCGTAAAGGATGTACAGTCAGCGACATAATATGCTATCCATTTCCGATTTACAAGTCCTCGTTGCTGAATTTCTATTTGCTCTTTATCGATTTTCATAAGGTGTAATCGTTAATTACTTTGCGTTTATATTACATTTATTAAATCCGCTTAAATAACATTTTAAAACTGCTTGACTGCAAGGTAGGTACAGTGCTTGACGTGTACTGTACCGACCTTGCAATGTTTTGTGCAGTAAAATACCAAATAAGCAGCAGAAAGAGAGAGAGAGAGAGAGAGAGAGAGAGAGAGAGAGAGTAAAGCCAACGGCACACCAGGCTACCCGTTGATATTTTTAACTCGCTCTTGCTTAATAAACATAAATCACTCGAAATTATTCTACACAGCGCCATCTGGCCCCAAATTAAGCAAAGCTTAAATCCTTGCTCGTGCTATGAGATAAGTACTAGACAACGGATAAACATACTCAAATACTATTTTTTTGTTAATACATACATAATATACTTAGAATACGCCCAGATAGATAGAATACAAAGGCAAAAGACATGTTCATGCAAAGGAATGTTTGTACTGAATGAGGGTCGAGCCCACGACCTCTGGTGTACCTAACTTCTAAGCCATCACACCAAATTGGTTGTTGACTATTCTTTGCAATAGAATATGTGCTGTGCACCTTGTTGAATCAACTCTATAGTACCAGCAACTAACAGCAAATTATAATGCAATTGGATCGAGGCCGCCATATTGTGGAAACGGAAGTGACGTCAACATGCCCATGCATACAGTATGGTGTCACAGTGATTGACCGATGGAATAGTCTATTATACATATTTATGGGGACTGATGGTAGACATTATAACGGTTAATACGTTCAATTATTTGGTGTCATTACTTATGTTGATTCATAAACATGTTTGATTGATTGCAGAGTTGCAGACAGATGACGTATACTTAGACAATCGATTTGGTGTAATTGTTGAGAAGTCGGCTACTACACCAAAGGTCGCGGGTTCGATCCCCGCAAAGTACAAACATTTGTGTGCATGAACATGTTTGTTTGTATTGGTCTGGGTGTTTCTTATGTATATTAAGTATGTACTTATTTACAAAAGAAAAGGTATTTAAGTATGTTTATCCGTTGTCTAGTATCCCATAAACACGGGCTATAATTAGCTCATCTTAGAGCTAGATGGCGCTGTGTGGAATAATGTCCAGGGATAATTATTATTATTTTTTTATTATGGTTGGAATAAAATCACTTTCAACACAATCTTTACAGCAGTTGTGATTAAGATGACATTTTACTAAATGCCAATGAAGTACGGTGGCCGGCACATCACGCTACCCAAGTCCGGTCAGTCCTCCTTGCTCTACCGCGAAAAAATGTCATTTGGCAAGAGCGAGAGAAAAAACGGAAATGGGGTAACCTGATGTGCTGTTGACTGTACATCGCGATGTCCACGCCACGAAATCGCTGCGTAATCGCCGTGAACTCGCCGCGAAGTCCGCTTTGAATTTGACTGATGGATTAGGTGTTCACCTGCACGATATCACCCGCGAGAGCGAGCTCACTGTGAGCTAGCGGCGAGCTAGCGGCGTGCTAGCGGCGTACGGCGCACCTAGCCGTGAAATCTCCCAAAAATCGCTAGGTGTGAACAGGCTTTTACAGCCACAGACGAGCTAGCACCGACGAGAGAGATGTCTTTAAATCTAATTGACCTATATCGCGAAACTAGCTACTTAGATGGGTCACATAAACCTAAAGGCGTCGATCTTATTGACCTATATCGCCAAGATTGCAACTTAGATGGGTCACATAAATATAAAGGCGTCGATCATATTGACCTATATCGCGAAGATCGCTCCTTAGATGGGTCACATAAATCTAAAGCCCTCTGTACCTTAACAATATTGAAATCCATTTCATCCGAAACATGATTAATATCTAAACAGAGTTTCACACAGTATGGTTCGGTTAATTATTCATAAAACGCATGGAATAGAAACGAACATCCTCTAACGCAACGTCACGGCGCACGCGCATTGATCTGATCATTTGCGCAGGATTGGACGACGCCATTTTGATTTTATCCGATGGTTTAGAGTGGCCAGTCAGAGGCTTTAGCTTCCCCCGCACACGGGTCACAAAACGCCGCCACTAGCATATTCCTAAAGTTTGTAGCGTGTCGTGTGGCATCTACAGGCTTCATCGTGTGCGGTGAATCTACATAAAATGTATGAAAACTTAAGGAATAATGCTAGTGGCGGCCTTTTGTGGTATGTGGCGTGCAGCCCGTGTGCCACATTCCTCCCTGCTTTATGATATGGGATTTGTCATTTGGCAAGAGTTAAAAAACACGAATATGGGTAGACTAATGACTGATGAAAGTCAACGTTGGGGCGTTCGCGCCTTTAGGCAGTGGCCAACGTCGCCCCAATGTCGCCCTTACGTCGCCACAACGTCGCCCCAACGTCGACTTTTTGTCTTTTTTTACTTTTTGTCGATGCTGTAGTGCGTCTGCATCGATACACTTGTGAAGCGGTCGGTAGCTGTGTGTAAACACTCGCGATGTAGAAGCGAGTTGCTAGGTAGTACGTTGGCATCGCTACTCTAGCGCGTTGCAAGTGCGACATGCTTTTAGCCAATACGCGACAGCGATCAAAAAAAGTCTTTGTTGTGACACTGCACCGGCAACGATCGCCGCTGTAAAGAAACGCACGACGGGTGGGAAATGGGATGGGTGACTACCCCGACCATACTGACGTAACTTCAGGCACCTCCGAACTTCGGAAGTTACTTCACGCAGTCGGTCCCGGCTGATGTTGCTTGATGTTAGGCGTGACCCTAGTCGGAGGCCTTAGGGCTGCTTGATAACATTTTAAATCAACATTACACCCTACCAACAATCCGCGTTGAGCCCGCGTGTTGGAGTAGGGCTCTCGTCACTTCGTAGTTGAGGTGGGGCCTCTGCCCAGCGGTGGGACGTATACAGGGTGGCCCAAACGGTGAGGATAAAAAATTTTTTTTGGGTTCCTGACATATAGGGGTACCCGAAAATACCCCATGTATGTTTGCCGATTTTTTGTAGTTTTTGAGTTATGATTTTTTTAAAGTAAATTTGAGAATTATCGATCTGACCTCCTAAAAAAATATTTTTTTCGGAAAGTATGCATTTTTTATTAATTTATTTTTTGTGACATAGACCTCATTAGTTGTACTTTTACCCATAAAATTACCAGCTTCATGCAATTAATTAAAGGTCTAAATTAATTGACCAAAATAAAAAAACTGGGGTGAATGCGAGTCACTGTAAAATTTTCAAAGTTAAATTAAAAATTAAAAAAAAAGGTCCATGACTTTTAAGTAATTTCAAAAACTGCTCAAAACCCTTAGCTTCAATTATAATAAAAAAAACTTGGTGCTTAATAGGCCTTTTTTAGCCGAAACTTGCCTTCAAGTAAACAAAGGTGTAATTTTCTAAGTTAATAATTTGTTGTAAAACACCTTTTGGTAATTGCTAGGGTTAATGTCGGTTGGACATAACATAATCAATAAACATAAAGTGAATTAATTTAGGATTTCTTGTTATTCTAGTATCAGCCCAGTGTCATTTCAACAGCACAAGTCAGTCTTTGTCCCATGAATAGTAGTTAGCGATACAAGTGCGGAATGTATTATGTCGTTTTGCACCTGTCCCGAAGTATCAAATAATAAAAATCCAATATTATTAAGGATATTTGAAAGGAAGAAAAAAAACGTCTATTTAAATAAAAGTTAAATTGCTGACGGCTTTACTTTTGACAAGGACATAACAATTGAACCCTTTTTCATCCCATTTCATCCCACTACTGGGCAAAGGTCTCTCCCCATGTTCTTCATAGATCTCGATCTTGTGCCAGGGTCTGCCAATATTTCTCATGGAATCTCAAATCGTCACTCCACCTTTTGTGGGCCTTCCTCTGAACCCTTTTAGCATTGTATAAAGTTTAATTTCTAATAGTAGACACTAGCAGCTGTCAAAATGAATTTCTGAGATTAGTTGAACTTTACCAAAAATAAAATAATAGGCGTTTATTGATTTTCTGGGATTTGAATGAAATCCATGTTTAAATGTAATTACCAATTTAATTACCGATTGAACCGGGAAACTGTCAATCCTAGCTTTTTCATGCTTTTTCCAAGATTTAATTCAGTAAATCATTGGTACGTAGGTTTCCATGTTTTATCATGATTTTGAACGCAAATGTATTAAAAATCGTTGTCCGATACAGAATGGGTATGTCATTTTCACTCGTCCCAATTTTTGATCCTCGCCTTACAGCTCGAGCCGACTTCGGGACTCGTGCGTGCAAAACGACATACATTCCGTACATAAATGACACTGGGCTGATACTAGAATAACAAGAAATCCTAAATTAATTCACTTTATGTTTATTGACCATGTTATGTCCAACCCACATTAACCCTAGCAATTAACAAAAGGTGTTTTACAACAAATTATTAACTCAGAAAATTCCACCTTTGTTTACTTGAAGGCAAGTTTCGGCTAAAAAAGGCCTATTAAGCACCAAGTTTTTTTTATTATAATTGAAGCTAAGGGTTTTGAGCAGTTTTTGAAATTACTTAAAAGTCATGGACCTTTTTTTTTAATTTTTAATTTAACTTTGAAAATTTTACTGTGACTCGCATTCACCCCAGTTTTTTTATTTTGGTCAATTAATTTGTACCTTTAATTAATGGCATGAAGCTGGTAATTTTATGGGTAAAAGTACAACTAATGAGGTCTATGTCACAAAAAAAGAAATTAAAAAAAAAAGCATACTTTCCGAAAAAAAAATTTTTTTAGGAGGTCAGATCGATAATTCTCAAATTTACTTTAAAAAAATCATAACTCAAAAACTACAAAAAATCGGCAAACATACATGGGGTATTTTCGGGTACCCCTATATGTCAGGAACCCAAAAAAAATTTTTTATCCTCACCGTTTGGGCCACCCTGTATAGGCCGTTTATGTTATGTTGGATTACCTATAATGAGACCGAATTTTCTTTCCTTTCTTTTTCCCGAAAACGTTTGGTTTTTTCCGTTTGCCGTTTTTTAATTTTCCCAAAATGACGCCACAGTATCAGTTGACCAATTATCAACTGGTGTTTTTAAAGGCTGTTTATTTTTGCCTGATGTGCCGTTGACTGTACTTTTCGGATATTTTGCAGTCTTCCATCAAAACGATATCACATGGTGGCTTATAGTTGCCTTCATACGAGTAGATAAGAGTTGATTGATTTGTTATGATTTTCATGGTATTTTCTAGTTTATTCTAACAAATAACAGAACACTTAAACTCTCTGTGCTGAAATATTAAATTCTTGAATATTATACGCCTCTTCGTCATCATGTAAATCAATTCAAGCCTTGATCATATTGATTCTTGGACACAGGAAACAGTTTTCAAAAAATGAACATTTTGTACTAGGTACTTTACTAGGTATTACTTTATAAGTGAAACCGTTAATTACCGTCGTGGCCCAGTGGTTAAACACTTTAGCTCGTCTCGGAACCCGATAGTCCCGAGATCAAATCTGGCCTGAACTGTATGTCTCCGGTGATGGAAAATACCGATACAAAATCCAAGCGACTCGTATAACGGCGGTAGTCTCGCCACTTCCCACGTTGGGTTCAATTTCCCTCGGCGGAATGTGGGCATCTAAATGTTCCGTTGACCATGACAGTGGGATGAGGGTGGGTATGTTATGTTACTCTTAGTAGGTAATCTATTCAGTGGTAAAACTAATATATTGACGCATATGCATATAATGCCAAGTTTAACATTGCATTGCTAACTAAAAACATTCGTTAATTTATACATAACCTATAACACACCACAGAGGTCAAATTATTTAACACGCTTGTTAGTCACAAGTCTTCACAATTGAGTGTCTCCTATTTAGCAGATAAGTCATAATGACAGCTGAGAAGCACTATATCCATTTTGTGAGGCAACAAAATAACCAAAAAATATTATTTTTACGATATTATAAAATATCGCTGTTACAAATACTTTTAATTCGTTGAGAACAATTAACCAAAAAAACGACGATATTTAATCATCTTTCTTGAACAGTCTTTAGACCCCATAGTACACCACCTTTCACCTAGAACCACTATATGAGGAATTGTTTAAATACTATTAAATACGGGAATTGGGAACTAAATACCTACAAGCAATACAAGCAAGCTGGTTTTGTCACACTGACGTTTATTGTCAAGACCATAACTAGGCACATAAACAGTAAAACCTGCATACTTAACATTTCTCCCCCTAAATTTCCAAGCTAAAGAACGGTTTATAATCAACCCTAGGAGCCCGTCGCACCCTCAACTCTGGAGAACATCTCTCAACCAGCTCGGAACGAGCCTCAGAACCATGAGCAATGGCCGTGTTTTCCACGCCAGGTGATGATTGCTCATGCTCTTCCTCCTCATTGTCAGATGACGCAGAATGTAGTGGAGCTTCATTTGACGCAATGTGCGGTTGCACATCAGCATCATCCTCTTGGGGTATCTCTATACATGTCCCATTAAGATCTTCAATTGCACCATAGGGTATGAGTTGATTTTTGTGCTTTTTGAACTGATTTAAGCTTGAGCAATCCTTTATGAGATATGTTACTTTACCTATCTTTTGAAGCACCTTCCCTTTTTGCCAACAAAACTTCTTATTACTAGAAAACTTTTTGAACATTACTAAATCGCTTGGTTCGAAATTTCGTCTATTCTTTCCACCATAAGACTTACACTGTAAACACTGTTTGCGTTCTACCACTTTAGCGAGAGTGTCAGATGAAAGCGGCGGTGTTTTAGGAACCAGAAGATCCAAACGCGAGCGAAGTTTCCTTCCGAACACCAACTGTGCAGGGGAAGAGCCAGTAGTTCCGTGTATTGAATTTCTATAATCGAATAGATACTTGAGCAAATTTTCATTACACTGTTTTAAATTGCTGTCGGCCATCAAACAAGATTTAATTCCCTTTTTAACAATTTTTACATAGCTCTCCGCCTGCCCGTTGCTGGCTGGGTGATAAGCGGGGGATGTTACATGCGATATGCCATTAGAAGCGCAAAAATTTGTAAACTCATCCGATATAAAACATGTGGCATTGTCACTCACTATGGTATGAACGAGACCGAACCTAGACATTAACTCGTATAACTTTGCAATAACTACTGAAGAAGAAGTACTATTCGTTTTGAACACTTCAACCCACTTTGAATACGCATCCACAGCGACCAAATACCATTGGTTGTTTATAGGCCCAAGGAAATCTATGTGTATTCTGTGGAACGGACAAGGAGGGTGTGGCCACACCGCGAGCGGAGCACGCGCCGGAGACGGCCGGAGCTGAGTACAAATTCTGCAATTACTTATCATTGACTCAATAGCTTTGTCTATGCCAGGAAACCATAATCTACTCCGGGCCTCAGCTTTTGATTTCACAATTCCCAAATGTGATTTGTGGAGTTCTGACAAGATTTTGTTTTGAAACTTAAATGGTATTACGACTTTGTGACCCCTCATGATCACGCCATTTTCACAAGAAAGTTGTTCTTTACATAGAAAAAAGGGTCGAATACTGTCATCTGAGACCCTTCTTGGCCAACCGTTCGAAATATATTCTACTACTTTAACTAAAAGAAAGTCTGTTGACGTTTCTTTGCGCAAATCATCGATAGTAACGGGTAAACTTGAGTCGACAACAAAATTCACATATGCAGCCCTATCGTCAACCAGTTCCGGCGATTCGTACGCTACACAATCGTCAGCGCAGTCTGAACACGCGCGGGATAAATAGTCTGCGCTATTATCACCACTGCGAATATATTCAATTTTATAATTGTAACCTCCCAAGAACATAGCATAGCGCTGTAACCTATTGGCTGACACTTCAGGTATGCCACGATGGGGCCCAAAAATGGAAATGAGCGGCTTGTGATCCGTGCGCAGAACGAAAGGAACCGATCTACCATAAAGGTACTGGTGGAACCGTCGCACGCCGAATATAATGGCAGTTGCCTCCTTTTGCATTTGCGAGTAGCTCTTTTCAGCTTTATTCAATGTTCGTGAAGCAAATGCCACGGGACGCTCAAGTCCATTTTCGTCAATTTGCGACAATATCGCACCCAAACCAGTAGGAGATGCGTCTACGGTCAAAATAACCTTAGCTTTTGTATCAAAATGCGCCAAAACTTGGTCAGATACCAATAACTGCTTGATGGTGTTAAATGCATCGTCATGTTCCTTATTCCATTCCCATTTACTGTTTTTTTGCAATAGGTTATACAACGGACTAAGAATGGAAGAAGCATTCGGAACAAAGTTTCGGTAATAATTGACAAGCCCCAAAAACGATTGTAAATTACTGACATTCGAAGGAATTGGTGCATTCAAAATAGCATTCACCTTTTTTGGGGACTTTTTCAACCCTTGCCTGTCAATTATGTAACCAAGATATTCCACTTGAGACATAAAAAAGTCGCACTTAGCCTTCTGAAGGGTTAAGCCTGCGTCCTGCAGACGTGTCAAAACGGCATGTAGTCTGGTCAAGTGCTCGGATCTATCTTTTCCCGTGACTAAGATGTCATCCAACATACATAAGGCTCCTTCCAACCCTGCTAACACGCCTTCCATGACTCGTTGAAAAATTGCTGGTGCGCTTGCCAATCCGAACACTAATCTCGTAAATTTAAACAAGCCTTTGCGAGTATTAATGCAAGTTACTTTTTGAGACTCTTCATCTAGTGTACATTGTAAATAGGCTTGCGATAGGTCTAATTTACTGAAATAACATGCTCCATGTAGTTTAGAGAATAGTTCCTGAGCAGTAGGCAAAGGATATTGGTCCACTAACAACTGTTTGTTTATAGATACTGAGTAATCCGCACACAACCGTATCGAACCGTCCCGCTTCAACACTGGCACTACAGGTGACGCGTATTCAGAGTGTTTGACCGGTTTTAGAATACCCACACTGACCAATCTATCTATCTCTTTATCAACTTTGTCTCGAAGAGCAAAAGCTACTGGCCGAGGTTTAAAAAAAATTGGTTGGGCATCTTCCGTCAAATTTAATTTTATCTTAGACTTATTGAATGTTCCTAGCTCATCTGAAAAAACCTTGGGATACTGCAGTTGTAGCTGATCAATGACATCAGACGAGTGCTCGCTATAAAGTATTGGGAGCAACTCTAATTTAAACACAGAAATAAAATCCCTTCCCAACAGCGGTGGGCCGCCATCACGAATAACATATACGTCCAACGAATGTGTTTTGCCAGTATAACTAAAAGGTAAACATGCAGTACCAACACATTTAATATTATCGCCTGTATAAGTCAGTAAACGTTTGTTAGTACTGGACAATGCCACATCTTTAAAATATTTCGAGTATGTATTCAAAGAAATAGCAGTGACAGCTGAACCGCTATCAATTTGAAACCGCATTTGCACTCCGCGAACAGAAATTACTTCTGTCATAGGCTCTCCTTTGAATGTGCGAATGTGAAAAAACTCACCATCATCGCCGTTTTCACCGACACTCTCGCTACCTACGAAATTTAACCTTTTGCACATACGCCGCAAATGTCCCTTTTTATTACATTTCCTGCATGTGTAATCCGCAAAACGGCATTGCGCGATCGTATGATTTTTGAATCCACAAGCTGAACACGGCACACGATCATTAGCATCCTTTTGAGAGATCTTGAACAGTTGGTCGGGCCTAGGCGGGCCATATGCCGCCGCCGACGCCGCTGCAGCTGTCCGCGCGCTTTGCACAGACTGCGCAATCTCTACCGCCCTTGCTAACGTTAAAACCTCCGGATCCTGAGCGAACAACTTCTCTCGCTCCGCTCCAGGTAGCATTGCCATTACGAAATGGTCCCTTAATGCTTCCTCCACGTTTAGGAATCCACAACGTGCCGTCAGCCCACGCAGACGCGCTGCCCACTGAGAGAAAGTTTCTTCTCTAGTTTGCGCCGCCGAAAAGAATTTAAATTTTTCACCAAACCCGCAAGTCGCTGGTGTGAAATGTTTATCTAAAAGTTGGAATATTTCTTCGACAGGCACAGACGTCAACTCCTTGGGAAGCGCTAAACCTGCCGTTAACTTATATGTGTCTTCTGCGAGTGCGCTCAGCAGTATTGCTCGTCGCTTGACTCCCGAACAATCATTCTCCTTGGTTATGTTGTTCGCAATGTACCATTGCGTGAGACGATTTTTGTACAATCGTGGGATACGATTGCGAATTGTGGTCAAACCCAGTAAGCAAGCCCAAATGAGACATTTTGTTCACTTTTTGCACGCAACAGGCTCGTCGCCAATATTAAATACGGGAATTGGGAACTAAATACCTACAAGCAATACAAGCAAGCTGGTTTTGTCACACTGACGTTTATTGTCAAGACCATAACTAGGCACATAAACAGTAAAACCTGCATACTTAACAAATACGTTTATAAAAAAATCAGTCAGACAAAGCATGTTGACGGCCTGTTTAGTGTAGTGGTTAAGAAGTTGGTTACAACATTAAAAGTCGCGGGTTCGATCCCCACACAGTACAAACAATAGTGTGCATGAACATGTAATTTTTGTACTGATCTGGGTGTTTGCTATGATATTGAGTACCGATTTACAAAAATATTAATTAAATATGCTTATCCGTAATTGTCTAGTATCCCATAACACAAACAATTAATTGCTTAATTTGGGGCTAGATGGCGCTATGTGAAATAATGTTCAGAGAGTGATGGTCCGTGTTTTTTATATTATAGTAAAGATATCATAGAAAAGGGAGGATCTTCCGACCAGACGGGTGTTATGTCTGGTCATCGCTCCGAAAACTTTGATAGAGTGTTTCAGGATTGTAGTTCCTATGTGGCGAGATAGATGTCGCTACATATTCTCACAGTTACAAATAAAAATTGACATTGACTCACCTGAAATGATATAGGCAGATCGTGTACGGTCACTGGTCCTTCATTATCCGCCATTTTAATTATTTAATTAACTAACTACTAATATAAAACTAATATCACATCACTTTTTATAAAGTTAGAGTTTATTTTCTGTGTATTTTTGTATTTTTTGTCATCCGTCGTATTGTCTGCATCGTTACCTGAAATAAAAAAATGAATAAATTTAATACTTTTTAGACATGCGATAGCTTAGTGGTTAGAATAGACGCCCGGTTAGCGTGAGACGGTAGTTCGATTCCTACGTGATGCCTGAACTGTATGTCTTTTTCTAACAAACGCTACAAACATTATAATAGGAGCCCGTGGCGCAGTTGCGACAGTCGATAGGCAACGATCGCTGTTGTAAAGCAACACACGCTGGGTCGGAAATGGGATGGGTGACCATTCTGACCGAAATTTAGTGATATATTTTTCGGGGATCTTTAAGCATTTCTTCCTAGTCGGAGGCCTCCGTGCGGTTTGATAACATCTGACTTTCGGTTTTCTATGACCAAACACCCCTCCAACAATCTGCACTAAGCCTGCGTGTTGGAGTATGACTCGCGCCACCTTATAGTTGAGGTGAGGCCTGTGCCCAGCAGAGGGACGTATGTGGGCCGTTTATGTTGTGTTGTGATACACACATACATTATGGTATATACAATCCAGGCGGTCTTAGCGCTAAAAAATGATCTCTTCCAGTGTTAAACCAATGCGAATCTGTTGTAAGCATTATTATTTCTGCCACCTAAAGGTGTAACAGTCCGTATTATCATGAATCACTGATAAGAGCTGATAAGGGCACCTTGAAACAGACAATTGTACATTGTTTCAAACTTGAATACAAAAGAGAATGTATTTTTGGATTTAATGTGTGAATTGGAGCAGTTGATGTAATGTGTATTTTTAACAGATTTCAAGAAAATAAGTTGAGGGGAGAACGTGGTTCATGTGTGTTCATCCACACATGTCTTGTGGTAAAGTATTTCCTTACTACTTTGTGTTCATCGTACAAGGAGGTGCCCGTGGCGTTGTGACAGTAATCAGCGACGATCGCTGTTGTAAAGCAACACACGCCGCGTCGGAAATGGGATGGGTGACCACCCCGAGCGAAATTTAGTAATGTTTATTTCGGGCATCTTTGTGGTTTTTAAGGCACTTTAAGCTGTTGGTCCCGGTTGACGTCACTAGATGTCAGTCGTTAATCTTGGTCAGAGGCCTTAGGGCGGCTTGATAACATCTGATATTAAGGTTGCTAACCTTACACCCCTCCAACAATCCGCACTGACCCCGCGTGTTGGAGTACGGCTTGTTCCACCTCATAGTTGAGATTAGGCCTGGGCCCAGCAGTGGGACGTATATAGGCCGTTTATGTAGAGTCGAAGAAATTCACGGACGGTTTTCTTGAATGCAAGCTTACTCGTTGCCGTTTTAAATCTATCTATCAGTTGCAGGGGAAGGCCCTTAAAATGCTGGAGTGACGACTTTAGACATCATGAGAAAGGTTGGTAGAGTCTGGCACAGATTGGTTTATGCTCAATGGAAAGAACCTTCAAACTTTTAAGACTACTTTTCACTTGCAGTTAGTTTAGTTTAAAGCACTATATTCTCACAAAAAAGACCTACTTACGTGTCTCTTATTTAAGAATTAACTACTTACCCTCTTATTCATAAAAATGAACGCAACGCTAAATCATAGGTAGTTTAAGCAATATTGACGTGTTCTGTCACTTACTCGCAAATGGCGGCAGCAACAAGAATGAAAGTGACAAAGCGATACAAAAGTTGACGTGTTCTTGAAGAGCTGTTTAAGTTTTGACGTGATAACGTCTTTAAAATCGTTTTAGTCGGATGACATGTTCAGAAACTTGTGTCACACCAAAACCTCACGAGCGCGATCGCAGGTATAACGAGAGAGAGACGGACCGATCTCCCGTCTCATCTCGAGCGCTGCCAGTCATTCCGTGAAATGCCGTTATCACGTAAACATCTCGATCGTAAACCTACTTTACAAACAACCAATTCTTTTATTTATGAATAAGGGGGTTAGGTACGTACATGTCACTCATTTAAGAACTAGTAATAAAATACACACGTTGTTAATTAAAATGTAATATTACCAACGAAATCAGCGGTAAAAAACTAACTTGCATACACCTGCCCAAAAGTAGGGCTCCCCTGTCGAACCCCAGATGGTTTGACCGTTAAAAATCGTCAGGTGCGTATACGCATAAAAAATGACAAGACTTTCTGTGCGGTCCGTAATGCGATTACAGGTCTGTGAGCGCTCACGGCGATATCAGGCGCGTAGGCGTCCCGAATTGAAAAATCGCATTAACAGTGCTCACAGCGCTGTCAGCGTCAAAACCAATTCGGACCGCTAGATAGTGACACATAACCTAACAATTTTTAAACTTTTAAATTTCTTTCATTCCCAGGTTAAACTTTGGGTTCTCGTAGTAAAACTTTCTGTTACGTTATCACAGAAAAAGATTTGTCCTAGCAAAGATTTATTCTGAGGAATATTAGCATAAATATTTTCACGCAAAAATGTCTGTTTGACGTTTCATCTATGAATCTGACATATGGCTCACGGCGATAACGCTCTGGAGCATTATCGTCGTGAGCGCAATATGGCGCCGTTAGTGACGTCACCCATGACGTAAAGCTGTCTGACGTTAGATGGCCCGTTGGCGCGATATCTCAATTCGGGACCCTTTGTGAGCGCGCTGTAATCGATTTTGACTCAATTCGGAACGCACCCTTTGTATAACCTCAGGCTGCCATTTTAAATAAGCGCTGTGGCCCAGTAGTTAAAGACTGGCTCATAACCCGAATAGTCCCGAGTTCAAGACTGGCAGAAACACCTACTTTGAGTTAATTTTACGATTTGTGGCTAACTCACGGGTATGATAGAAAACATTAACATTAATACCTATAAATAAAACCCAAGTAACCCGTACAACGTTAGGTGGGCTCGCTGGGTTTAAATTCCATCGGTGAAATGTGGGCTTCTCTATGTCCCGTCCACCATGACAGCATCAGCTAGTGTACCTCTGCCTACCCCGTTTGGGATAATGCCGTGATTACTACAATTTTGCAAAATTTCAATAAGCCCCTTCAGAGAAACTAAAAAACAATATGTCAATTAACTAATAATGCATGGTACAAGACTCTGAGTGGAATCACTGAAGCATTAAGACCCACCCCTATAGTGAAATGTCAACCGTGAAAGAAATAGGGGCTTCTTAACATAAAGTTTAAGTGTTTTTGCAAAGGTCATAACTTTCTCATTTCGCTTTAGCAATAAGAGTTATTATCATCTCAATAATATAATATTTAAAGTAACTAGCTGTCCCAACAGACTTCGTTCTGTTGTCAAACATTTAGTGTCACGTGACAGGTAGTAACATTTCCTAAGAAGAAACTAAAATTGACATTTTTACTATATTCCCAGCATTTTCTCATGATTACTCACCTTTTAAACCTTCCCTCGACCATCACAAATATTTCAAAACTAAAATTAGCCTATTCGGTCCAGCCATTCCCGAGTTTTAGCGAGACTAACGAACAGCAATCCATTTTTAAATATAAGAAATATCTATAATCTATGTCTGATTTTTAAATAAATCGAGAGCTGTTAAGCTAGCTCTCGATTTATTTAATAAGAATCTCTATGAAATTCCATAGTCACTAAAATAAGAATTGATCAAAATGGGAGTGCTATCTAACAGTCAACGTCACATCAGGCTATACCCATTTCCTTTTTTTATCTTCCTCTTGCAAAATATAATTTATTCGCAATAGAGCAAAGAGGACTGACCGAAAATGGGTAGCGTGATGTGCCATTGACTGTAGCATGTATTTTGAGTTTTCCATATTGCGAAACTGTATCCTAAAGTGATTTAACAAAACCTATCACGGTTTTTATGAAAATCAAGTCGAAAGAGAACGTATTTTTTTCCATCAACCCAATATTTTTTTAAATTCAGATGTCGTCTTTTAAAACAATTCTGCAATCACAATTCGTATGGAAAAATGAGAAAACCTTTGGATTCCTATGACACCTTGACCAAGTTATGTTTTCCTAGTATTTCTATGTTTAAACATAAAATATGCAAAATGCAAAGTATGTAACAGATATTTATATAATTGTCGGAATGTTTGAACAAGTGCGTCTATAGTCAGTTACATTGACTGAGTAATTATATCGTCTTGTATGAGAAATGTAGAATAATTGTGTTTTTGTATAATTGTGTTAAAACTAAGCAGTTTTTACCCACGGATTTTAAGTTAACCCTTAGGTAGAGCCGGGGGTCTACAACGACCAAAGGATTGCTTTATTTTTTTATAGTTTTGAGTTGATTGCTAGAAGTGCTTGGTTTTTCTTATTTAGTTCATATAATAAAGTGACATATATATCTTTTTTTAATTCAAAATTAATTTATTATCAATATCTAGATAGTTGTTGATTTATATTATAACAATGAAATGTAATGTATGTTTACAAAATCATTCCAAAATGAACTATTGAACTACTATTGAACTATGTTTTTTTTTTTGAATTCAACATACATACAACGAAGAATTTAAATATTTTTTTTAAAAAATACATAAAACAAAACTGTGTTAGGGTCATTTCTGACCCCAATCCGATTACGTGACCAGAATTAGTGATTCCAGCGAAGGGTTAAGAATAATATGTAACTCTATAGAGCTCATTTTCTTCTTGATAAAGTGCTATTGATAAGAGATTTCGTAAGTGTAACAAAAACGTCTATTATTTTTATGTAGGAGTTGATTATGTGAGAAATATTTTATTTGCACTAGTTGGTTAATACAATGGTTTATTGGTTTATTTAATAAAAAAAGCATATCATAGTACTTAAATAATAAGAGTAGGTATCTAAGAATTCTTTAACTAAGTAACTCCTGTAACTAAAAATTTGTTACAAATGGGTTAGAGTATTTTTTCAATCAAAACGTTTCAAGATTTTTGTAATATCAAAAAGTTCTGAAATCATGTCATTCATGTCAAAATTCTGAATCTGTTGATTTCCATAGATTCAAATATAAAAAGAGTAACTATTTTGTTTTATGTCGGGTCTTCGCAGTAGAAACAGCCTTTCTTCGGTGGTAGAGTCACATTATTGTACATGTATTTTATAAATTGTTTCTAAAATGTTTATTTTTGTTAAAGTTAAGATTCTTGACGATAAGAAAGTACTTACTGTGCAATAAAGACAAATTGAATTTTGAATTGAAGAAATATTTTTGAATTTTCCATCTGCCACATCTGAGGTCTCAAATCTCATCAATTGAAATTAACTTCAAGTTATTTAATCTATAATTTTATCTACGTGATAAAATGTAAGTATTGATGATTTCAGAACGTGATTTCATAACGATTATCTGTTGTAATAGTCGTGTCGTGATGTCGTGTCAACGCGTAAAAGTGATTTTCTCTATTCAGAGCTATGTCAAAGAATTTACTAAGAAAAATGCTCGACAGAGGTATTTGTATTATGTACTATCTGCCGCCCGCGACTTTGTTCGGGTGGACTTTACAATTTCTTTGTGAATTTTAGCCTGTCTTATTCTGATGTAGGTATAAGCTAGATTATTGTAAAGTTTCATGTAAATCTATTCAGTAGTTTTTACGTGAAAATGCCACTAACTTCCATACGCATCCTACTAACATTATAACTAGCGGCCGCCCGCGACTTCGTCCGCGTGGACTTAAATTAAAAAAAGTGATATATCTATAAATTGTAGCATATGTCCTATTCAGATGCATAAGCAATATTATTGTAAAGTTTCATTAAAATCCATCCAGTAGTTTTTCGTGAAAGAGCAACACGGCACATGCACACATACAAACTTTCGCATTTATAATATTAGTAAGATGCGTTTAGTTCAACAAGTTATACATAGATGTTTGTCATTTTTACACTATATCACTATAGTAACCTTGTCTTATGAAATCTGCCAGCCTTATCACTCATTACTGATAAACGAAGATAGCATTATCTTAGTGAAATGCCGGCAGTTGCATATAATATACATGTTAAAGCTTGTTATCTAATAATTAAATGTATTTTTGGCAATCTCTATACCTTAAACTTCATGTATGTTTTTGAGTGAAGGTTTTTTTCAGCAATAGTGTTTTTTGCTTCATAATCATTTTCATTAAGATCCTTATGTCAAGATGTTGTTCTTCATAGACAAGACAATAATGAAGACATAAAATGTCAGTTTGACATTTCAAATTCCTTTTTGGCGCCCTCTACATATTATCTCGTTGGCGGCGTGTTGTTCAAAACCTTTTTATTTTTTTGGGGAGGAATCCTGCCATTGTGACACGTTGACTGTTACCGTCATGTAAACGGAACTTTCAGACACCAACATGTTGACGAGCGAATCTCAAACCCAACATGGTAAAGAGCGGGCCTTGGGTTTTTCATCGGTGTTTTTGTAGCACCGGAGAGTTAGTAGTTAATTGTACAATGAACACAAAGTAGGTCTGTTCCGGCCAGAATATATTGATCTCGGGACCACCGGGTTCCGAGCCAAAGTGTTTAATTACATTAAGTCTACAAAAAATAAATGCCTTTGAATCTTGAATAATGGTAGTGCCCGTGGCGCAGTTGTGACAGTGATCGGCGACGATCGCTGTTGTAAAGCAACACACGCCGGGTCGGAAATAGGATGGGTGACCACCCCGACCGAAATTTAGTGATGTGTAGTTCGGGCAGCTCCGTGCTTCGGAAGGCATGTTAAGCAGTTGGTCCCGGTTGACGTCGCCAGATGTCGGTCGTTAAGCTTAGTCAGAGGCCCTAGGGCGGCTTGATAACATCTGACATAAAGTTGCTCACTAACTTTACACCCCTCCAACAATCCGCACTGAGCACTGAGCCCGCGTGTTGGAGTATGGCTCATTCCACCTCATAGTTGAGGCCTGTGCTCAGCAGTGGGACGTATATAGGCCGTTTATGTTTATGAATCTTGAATAAGTATAACATGTTCAACCAAGCATAGGAACATGTGTCGCGTGGTTTAACAGATATCCATTGATAACACCTTATCAGTGCTTAAGTTATCGATATTGTGTTTTTGTTTTAGGTCCGGTGGGCTGAAATTTGATTCATTTCACTGACTGGATCATTGCAATATGAGCCTGTTTACTGAACTCCGGGTAGTAGGTTCAATCCATAACGGGTTATGGATTGAACCTACTACCCGGAGTTCATACGAATGTGAGTGGGCTCGGGAGCCCACTCACATTCGTATCGAATATCAATCGTTGTGCATTAAAAACAAAGAGTCCGAATGTTATCTTGTTTTTTGGGTAATACCCATCACTACTAAGCATGATATTTAATCATCAAAAATAATAATCTTAGGTTTTTTATACCTGTATAAACCTGAAAGCTATGTAAAGGCTTTTCAGACATTAAAATTTTGACGAAACTTCGGAAAACTTGCTTAAGAGTTAGGCCACCAAACATTTCCTGTGACGAACTTTGCAAATGTTCCGTGTCAGGGTATATCTATTTATTTATGTAATGTAAACCTGTATATCAAGCCACTGGTACACTGGTGCCAGAGTACATGATTTGTATGTGATCTGAACCTTAACAAACATAAAAAAAACACAAACAATGATGTTGACCACTTAGAATAATGCTCTTGAAAGTAATTTGAACCTACTTTACTTAAGTAGGACCTTTGCGTGGGAACAATATTCAGGGCCTTAAGTCACTCTGTCTTTTAAATGATATTTTCGTTCATCTAAAAATAAGTAATTAGGCAATTTATTTATCAGACGCTGTGACAATGAAGGCTTTACGTAAGTACGTTTTCAGTAAACACGTCACATTTTTGCATGATAATCCACGAAATACGTAAAACAAAACGTTGCAAAACATTTATAAAAATCTACTGAAAATACTTACATGCAGTTCGAAATCCAACAGTATTTTAATCACAGAATTTGTCCAACAACACTTGTGAAAACAAAACGCACAGATTTAAAAAGTTTAAAAACAAAATGGCCGATACGTCTGCCGCGGGCCGGCGCGCGCTGTAGAATACAAAATCGAGTGTTCAAAATTGGAAGGTATCAGTACCAATTTATCTAGACCCGTCTGGCTTCATACATTGGCCTTTTTACTCTCCACTTTCTACATACTGCGAGAAGGGAGGTAGATCTTTGTAAACTGGTCAGGTGGGAGTCCTAACAAAGTTTAACTTGCAGTTCAGTTGACGGAATTTGGACTCTATGGAGGATCAATAGAGTAGATTATAGTTCAAAGATAGCGTTTGTAGATTAGTCATACGTTACGTGGAGAAGTGATAAGAGATACAGGGTGTTCAAATGTAATGATTGCAGTTTAGATTATTTATTTTATGGTTTTTACATAAGTATAAATATTGAAATTGATCTATAAATGTATGTGTTAGACATTTACAGGAACTAGATATTCAATGTAGAGTTAAGGATGTATTATTTCCACAATAAGTGTTCTTCGAGACTTTCATTAAAGGAATTACTGCTAGGAAAATAAGTTCAGAGATTATTGTTTATTTTTCTACCAGCTGAATTTAAAAAAAAAAACGTTTTTTGAGACTTTCCGATTGCGTATTTTGCCTCCCCATCAATTCTTCCTCTTCTTAACCACGTTTTTTCAGTTTTGTTTATTGTATCAGGCTGCTGATTTTATTTCCGGCCATTCCATCAAAGAATTGTCAATAATTTTGTCAAGGGCAAATAAAAAACCAGCAATGGGTAGCCTGCTGTGCCGTTGACTGTACTAATAATATTTATGATATTCTTGGATATTAAGAACCTTACCCTGTCGCTAACGTGGTAACGCTAAAAAGGGAACATGTTTGTTATTAGGGGTCTTAAGCAACCACAACAGATCATATTTAAAATCGTTACTTTGCATTCTAAGACAAAATATACCACCTATACTCCCGCGCTCCTAGCTAAGCGTTAAATGAGTTTCTATTCCACATCTAACCTGTGGGACGACAGAGGCTTTTATTTGTTTCTTTATGCCATTGTTTAAAATAAAGCAAAGGTACTAGAACTATTCACGTGTTGAGTTTTCTTTAAACATGCGGTTTTCCAAGATGTTTATGTTTGTGTTATTTATAAAAAACGCAAGTTATTCATACGGAACCAAAAATTAAATTCCACTCGCGTCTTCCAGTCTCGAAGAAGTTTCGCATCCACTGAATGAATTTGCACTAATAATGTTATTTTGCATTCCTCTGCCCTTATTAGCTGTTTGCTTTGTTGGATGTCCAATTAGTGCCTAATTATTCTTTAAATAAATTATCAGTCCGTACCTGATATTTTAGGAAGACTTTCTACCAAAATAACCTCAAAAATAAAATCGAAATGATTTCAAAGGTTTTCTTTCTTTCTTTTAAAATTAGCTATCGCGAACAGTAAATAAAAATCATAAACAACTGAAAAAGCGCCACCAAAAAAGCAAGATGAAATACCCGCATATTCCATCATGCGCACGCCAAAAGTGACAACAGCCTGTATGTTGACTGTGCATGTGTGCTTGCGCACCTGTTGTGTGCGCGTACACAGCATATCTCACGATATATTGTGTGTGTGACGCGACGCGGAACTGTGCGGAAAGATGCTCTACTAGGTATAAATGCAAATTATTGCATTGGACAGGTCAATTTTTGTAAATTTATTTTGTTGCTTAAAGTAGGTACTATGTTGTTGATAATTACATACATCTTAAGTGAGAATTTTGGTCTTCAAACCTTATTTCTTTGTGTGCTCTGTGGGCGGAAGTCAGGACTTTAAGGGCACAAATAGTGCACCCAAGTCTAGATAATTGCAGATGTTGATCTAGATTAAGCAGAGCTTGTTCTTAGAGAAGGATTGATTAGAGACTTACCCTATTTATTTATTATTTATTTCACAACAATTAATTGTAACTAAAGGCAGACTTACTGCCGATAAGAAATTCTCTACCAGTCCAGTTAGTTATAGAAGACGTTTCGACAGCGTTCTAAAAAAGAAAACATAAAAATGGAAGCCTGTTGTAGTCTGCTGCACTCTGCAACTCTAAAATTCTGAACATTCCGCATCCAGCCCACTATCCTGCTACCGCCTTCAAATATTTCAGTCCGTTTAACTAGAGAGTGAATGACACGACGTTTGCCAATCCGCTACTATCGGTCCTTGGAGAGATGTGACTAGCCCATTCTTTGTGACAGGGAGAATCCTTCTACAGACTTCCCGCCCTCCGGAGGAAGAGGGAGTGTGTGAGGCTCGTCTGTGTTTATGAGTGACTAGTGTCTCAATCAAATTTCATGCCGTCTTGTACAGCGTCAAAGTAAAATATTAAAAGCGACAGTAGTACTTTTAAGGGCTGCTCAATTTTAATTGACGATTGTAAATTGGGGGTTAGGTGCATAAGCTACAACATTTCGTGAGTTAATGTGATTGTCATTCTAACTCAGTTGAACACATTCCACCTCTGCCATCGAGTAGAGCCCCTTTCCACGTATACTCTTCGGACCGGTAGAGTCTCCACGCATGGCAAGTTAACACATCCCCTTTAGACCGGTCATGGTTCACGAACTGTATGGTTCACCGGTTCGATGCTCCGTTCGGGCTTTACCTATTAAGCCATCAAATAACAAAGGTTATTTTGTTTAGTGTTTATCCCAAAATATGGTGGCTTTTGTCCAAAATATTAAGCTGGTGAGGTAGGTATTTCGACATCATCATCATCATGTCAGCCGAACGATGCCCACTGCTTGGCTGGGCATATGCTTCTCTCAAGGATTTCTAAAACGATCGGTAACTGCGCTGCCCGCATCCAGCGGCTTCCCACGACCTTGACCAGATGGTATTCCGGTTGGCGCTAAAACTCACTTCGCTCGTGGTGAGTTATCTTTAAAATTCAAGTTCTTTGCGACTGTGGTCGTTTGAGATAAAAGAACTAAGCCAAATAACATTTTTCATTACTTACAAACAAAATAAGAGAAAATACTAATTCATAGTGAAGCGTATTGATAATTGAATTGAGCGTAAAGCACTGAGACGTGAAGTGATGTTAGCCGGAATGCCACCCCAGATCGTCAGTCTACCTTGTGGAGGGCCTGCCCACGGAACGTCGTCGGGCAAGCGGTCGCCATTCCAGGACCTTTCCGCCACAACGGCCATCGGTTCTCCGCGGTAAGTGTCCCGCCTACTGCCACTTCAATGATGCAATCCTTCGAGCGATATCGGTTGAGGGTGAAATACCTCAAGCGAAGCGAAGCAAGTGATGAAAGGTTCGGTCAGATGTTGCTGAAAAGTCTAACTTCTTAACTTCTGACATCTATTGACATAAGCTGAGACCTACTGCTTAACGTCCCTTCTGGGGCACGGAGATAATTTAGATTATAATTTCGTTTGCTTTGACCTATTTATTCCACTCCTTTCTTAATCTACTGATTTTGGTTGACTAAAATCCATTAGCATGGAAACAAGGGCGTGGTACAAGGGTAAAGCTTACCCCATGTGAGTGAATGAATTTCCTACAATATTTACCTTTCTTTCTTTCGTACGTAGAATTTAATACATCACACCGTTGTTACCTATTTTTCGTTTGGATTAGGAAGTACAGTCAACGGCACATCAGGCTTCTTCTTCCCTTTTTTATCTTGCTCTTACCAAATGATATTTCTTTGTAACACAGCAGGGAAGACTAAGCGGAATTGGAAAGCGAGATGCTGTTGACCGTACATTCAGTGTCCGTAGTATTATAAATTATCTCTCCTACCTACTAAAAAAAACCATGCCTATGTAAATGCTTAGTTATCACTGTTTTTAACATTATTATAATGTACTCAAATCTTTAACGTTAAACAAAATTGAAAATTCAAGAGGCATAAAAACGCCTAAATATTTCCTAACAAAAATCACCCTGCTGCAATTGCTGGTAAATAAAGAGCAGGAGTTATTTTTAAGCAGCTACTAAAAAGGTTGGTGGTTTTCCAGCCAGTTTGTCATCATCTGACAGCTGTCAAGCGGCTGTGAAGGCCAGATATTTGGGTGATAAATACAGAAATGCCGTTATTCTACTACTGGTCCAGCGTCTTCATGTTTCCTGCTGCTCTGAAGGATTATTGGCGTTTCGTTTTTTCATTAATACCTGAAAACCGATATAGTGTAATAGTTATAAGAAGTTGGCTACTCCTTCAGTGGTTGTGGGTTCGATCCCCGTCCAGTTCAAATATTTTGATTGAGCTGGGTGATTTCTGTGTATATTATGTAAGTAGGTAGATATGCATTTAAAAAATAAGTATCCGTTTCGAAAACTGCTTCGGTCGGTATTTCTAATTAAAACACATTTTAGTAAAGATTGAAAGTTAGAGGTAAGCCCGTTGTTTGAGATACCTATTTGAACCTGATAGGGCTTGCATGATCTAAGTAGAGAACCTCTAAGCTGAAGCGCCCCTCAATCGCATGTACGCTTACAAGCGAGCGAGGGGCGCGTCATTTCAGCTTAGACGATCTCTAGATGCATGCCACCTACAACATGCTGATGATTAAATAATGATGATGAGAAAGCTTCCGTTTTCAAAATGGCAAAAACCCACGCTACTTGTCATTTTCCACAAAGGGACTAATTATTAGTTAATTTCCAATGACTTCGTTATAACTACAGATAAAATCTAATTGAACAATGATTATAAAACAAAAACAACTTGACTGGACACACGTGAGTCGCTGGTGTGAAGCACGCGATTTAAAACAGACATTAAGAAATTATTGAATAAAGCAATTGCGTAGCGATATCTCAGACCAGCCGTGCTATTCCGGCGGTGCACATCGAACATCACTTCACATCTCGGTGCTTCACGCTTACCTCAATCATCAATACGCTTTACTTTGAATTAGTATTTTCTCTCATTTTGTATGTAAATAATTAAAATATGTTATTTGGCTTAGTTCTTTTCTCTGAAACGACGACCGTCGCGAAGGAATGGAATTTCAAGGTTACCTCGCACAAGCGAAGTGAGTTTTGGCGACCACCGGAATAGCATAGCAGCTATGCTATATATATTTTTTCAATTATTTGCATACAAAATGAGGGAAAATACTAATTCAATGTAAAGCGTATTGATGATTGAGGTAAGCGTGAAGCGCCGAGATGTGAAGTGATGTTCAATGTGCACCGCCGGAATAGCACGGCTGGAAGAGTCAAAAAGCGAGTCAGCAAGCTGAAATGGCAGTGGGCTGGTCACGTCTGTGGAAAGCCCAATGGCTCTTGCAGCAGATGAGTTTTTGAGTGGATACCGCGTATCACCAAACACAGTGTAGGGCAATGATATTACAGTAAAAAGACGTAGATAGGTTACTTGTGCTAAAAAAGTGGCTCCCAAAATCAGGACTTTCGACCACCTGAGCAAAGCATTGACAGTTTGAGACAATTGTACACTGGTCTTGTACACACGGTCAAATCATAGGTACGTACGCTAGAAGACAATATTTGACTTCGTGTAGTACTGAGGTTTTTTATCTTATAATATCATTGGTACAGAACCCTTTCCGTGTAAAGTTAGTTATATACATAATTTCCAATTACCCCTACTTCGAGTTAAAGGAAAGATCATTTACGAGTATAAATCATTTGTTCAATGATTTCTTCACGTGTAGACAAATGAATGAATGATTCAGATCCGGTGAAGAGTGAACTGTAAGGAATCATGGTTCAGTATGAAACCATCTTATTTAACACAGTGGCCAAATAAAACTGTAATATTTGAGAACAGGGGCCTTATTATGATCATTTTGCAGCTCAGTTTACGTCTTTTCATTCATTGAAATTGACTTAAACATGCAAAAGAAGTTACTACAGCAATGATGAAAAATTTAGGGTTTTTTGACACTTTTTGCCACACAAAACACGACTTGCGACTTTAAATATGCAGCTCATGAAACTGCCAGGTTATAAGCGATTGTAATAATGCCCCAGAAAGGACAATAAGTAGTAAGTAATTGTTCTTCAAAGATCCAATATGTGAATCGATCTTCTTTGATTAATGTGTAGCATATTACAATACTAACGACCCGCTTCCGCTCCGCACGGGTGCAATGGGATGTTATTTTACATTTAAACCTACCTCTTGAATAACTCTATCTATTAAAAAAAAACGTATCAAAATTCGTTGCGTAGTTTCAAAGATCTAAGCATACAAAGGGACATATAGACAGAGAAAGCGACTTTGTTTTATACTATGTACCTAGTGATTTAGACGCACGTAAATACACTCACCACGTAGGTACACAAGTTCTTAAGCGTAATTACTTACATACCTATTGTTTTCAATTACAGAAATATGTAAGTGCTTCCTCTGAATCCTAAGATGTGATTATTATAAACTAACTGTCCCGACAGACAACGTTCTTTTGTCAAACATTTAGTATTGCGTGACAGGTAGAAACGGTTGCTTAAAGAAAACTAAAGCTTTTACTATATTCCTAGCGTTTACTCACCTTTCCAAACTTCCCTGAACTTCCACAAACATTTCAAAAACAAAATTAGTCAAATCAATCCATCCTTTCCCGAGTTTTGACGAGACTAACGAACCATTTTTAAATATAGGGATTTATAAAAGGAATAAACGCATTTTTATTACATTGAGCCAACATAGCCACCTAATTTACCACATGTATGCAGTGAATAAATGAATAAATGAATAAGAATGTACATAGAAAAGGCCTAATTGCCTACGGATCTACAATCATAGTGAATCAATTCAAAGACTATCATTACGGTAATTAAAAACATAGATCATCGCTAATGTTTTGTTGTCCAACCGTGGGAATGGTAACTGTAAAAACTATGATTGTCCTCTATAATCTATTATAATCATAATCCTGTTAATCTAGTAATTCTAATTAGAAAAAAACTATTATAGATGAAACTGTGAAGATTTCCTTCAAGATGAATATAACTCGTAGTTGAGACTATTAACTTAGAGCTGTTTTTTCAATAGATAGATAGATAGATAAACACTTTATAGCACACAAAATAACGCATTTGAAAGGAATACATGTCCATATGAATGTACAATTTAGGCGGTCTTATTGCTAGTCTAGGTCTATATCTCTTCCAGACAACCTCAATAGTCAGATAGAACTGACCAGACCAATCAATTACAACTCGGCAGAACCCACGACCTCTGGTATAGTAGCTAACTTCTCAACCTTCTCAAATCAGTCAACCTATGATATGATACTGACATAATCAGTTTGTCAGTATGTCAGATAATAGTTCATTTTCATGTTTATTAAAGATCTGAAAACCAGAAAAAGACAGTTGGTCATGTAGGCATCAGGCAGGAATCGAACCCGCATCTTTCGCAAACCGGGCGACTGCACTAACCACTATGCTACCGAGACCATTAAAAGACCGGCCGAATCTTTCTGGTATATTTACCCTATGAGCCAGGGTGATTTCATCAATGATATAGGTATCCACCTCTAACACTCGGAAGAAATATTATTTCAAATATTCAATTTCCGATTAAGATGAAAAAGCTATTACTTTGTTTTACTATTGTTTTAGCATTTTCCATGCAGTATCTTTATTAAAGATCTGAATGTGATCATTTTCATGTTTCCAACCATAGTTAACCCCAAAAACAGCCATTTACACCCAGTCACAACAACAGAACATTCCAAATAAAACAAATGAATAAACAAAGATATGAATGGATTATGCCCTGAATGGTAACATAACTACAAAAGTCGCTACAGTAGCTGATGACCTTTAGCTTTCGCTAAAGACTATCCACTAATAACATGTCCGTTCGTCTGTCGAAACATCTTGTAATAGCTTTGTGTACTGTAATCGAGAGTTGACGGTGCTTTAATATTGATAGTGGAAAGGGACGTCTTGATACTTGAAGTTAGAGCTTTTAAGTTTTAAGAAAACTTGTTACCTTTATTCAATAACTAAGAGACTTTACGAAGTAACCGTTCTTCAGTTATGACAGTTGATCACGACGAGAAACGATCGCTATTATAAAACAACCCACGCCGAGTAGGAAATAGGATGGGGGACCAACACAATCGAAAATGAAAAATGAATAAAACTGTCCTGGCTGATGTCGCCGAGTTAGTCAAAGAGCTTTACTTAATATTTTTGTTTTATTTATTTTCATGACCAACATTGGTTTAGGTATTCATACATTCACTTTATACTGTAAAACATTGAAAAGAGAGTAACTGTTGAGTTTCTTGCCGGGTCTTCTCAGTAGGAACAACCTTCCGATGCCGGAGGTAGAGTCACATTATGTACATGTATTTTATGTATTTTTCATATATCGTATTATTATTGGACATATTATGTTTATTAAGTGGTTAAAATCAAGATTGTTGACGATTCGAAAGTACTGCGTGGTGGTCTACTTGAATAAAGAGATATTGAATTTAAATTTTAATTCGTTAGATGTCAATTGGTAAGCCTAGTCATGAGCTCAGGGGCGACTTGATAACATCATCAATTGCAGTTCATCACTACCCGCCAATGATTTGCACTGAGCCCACGTGTTGAATAAGGCTCCAACCACCTCATACTTGAAATCTGTGCCCAGCTGTGGGGCGGATAAATGTTGTCTGAGACAAAACACAAACGTTCACATTTTTCCTTTCGATTAATGAATATTTATTTTATCCGCCGCCAACAAGGTTTCTGCTTAGCCCGATGGTTGACTGGTAGAGAATGCCTTTAGGCATTAAGTCCGCCAATTGTACTTTTTCTTTGTGCAATAAAGTATAAAAGTATAAAAATAAATATTTCTGATTTTCTTCATTTTAAATGACAAATGAACTAATCAATAAGTAAAGTATCAAGACTCTCTCATCTATATATAGGCCCATCGCGATTGCAGTCAAATTGCTGTGGGAACTTCACTGACCTTGACGTTTGGGAAATGAACCTTTCGTAACTGATCTCGGGTTAAGCCGGGCTCAGCGGAGATGGGTGACCGGTTCTGGAGAAAGTCACCTGAAATGTTTTAGGTGACTTTTACTGGGCATTTTAGAGGTCTATGTAGATAAGGGTTCTTATTAACTGTTATACTTTGTGTTTGACTGGTAAAAAACGCCTCTGGGAATCAAGTCCGTAAATTATACTTTTTTTACTCTCTTAAACATAAATGACCCCTCTTTCCTCACTGCCAGAATTCTCTGCTATACCTTGCGGTTGACTGGTAGAGAGCTCCTTTAGGTGTTTTCACTGATTGCATTTTTTTACTGCCTGAAATATAAATGACCACTCTTTCGTCAATTCCTAAATACTTCGGGACTTCTACTATTAGCAACAGTGATACACCGCACTGTCAGATGGTATCAAGCCGCCCTTAGGACTCGAACCCTGATAGTTGCCGTCATGGTAAACGGAAGATTCAGGAGCCCACATTTTACAGAGGGAATTTGAACCCAACGTGGTAAGGGGCGAGCCTACCGCCGTTATTCGGGTTGCTTGGGTTTTATATCGGTGTTTTCCATCGCCGGAGAGTTAGCCGCAAATTGTACAATGATCACAAAGTATGTGTGTTCAACCACTAGGCCACGAAAATCTCTCAAAAATGTTGTTAAAAAATACCTGTTATTTGTAGTTGACATAGACCACACATTCACACCTATTGTTCTTCTAAATTCCTAACCTTGAACATTATGGTGTCAAAATATAAGCGAGTTAGCGGTTTCAAGAACAATTGGTTTAGTAATATTCTCATAAAGCTCATTATATTCATATCTTCAAGGCATCTCTTTAAGTGCGATCAACATAGTATATACGATATAATTAATTATGCGAATTATATGTTTAAATTATACGTTTTTAGGTGGTATGGCTGATTGTTTGAAACTATTTCGTATTGAATTAAATGCATTTTTAAGTGACTTGAAGTTTTGCTACATTTTGTTTTTACTTGACAACTTGGAGTATGCATACTTTAAGTGTTAAAAAGTCTTCTTATGGTTGTATCTATCACTGGACACTATTCCTCACAGCGCCATCTAGCCACTAATTGAGGAACTAAATGTTTGTGCTATGGGATACTAGAAAACGGATCAAACATATGAAATACCCGGAAACATATGTATATTTTTACATACTTGAATACGAAACACCCACACCACACACGAAAGAAAGTTTCAACACAAAAGCGGGAAAATCTTTTTTCACATACAGCTAAGTTCACGCGGACGAAGTCGCGGGCGGCTGCTAGTCTACTATATAAAAATAAGTCGGGTTTTCCTTCCTGACGCTATAACTCCAGAACGCACCAACCGATTTCCACGGTTTTGCATTCGTTGAAAAGGTCTCGGGCTCCGTAAAAGTTTATAGCAAAAAAAATCAGGAAAATTTTAACAGAAAAGCGGGAAAATCTTTTTTCACATAGAGCTAAGTCCACGCGGACGAAGTTGCGGGCGGCTGCTAGTTTAAGTAAGTATGTTTAAGAGACATACTTTTGACGATTCTTACGCTAACTAAGTTCAACTCCGTAAGCAGTAAGTATTTGTAAATAATACTAACTCAAGGCTCGCAGTAGATTTATAGTTAATTTTCATGTTAATCACACTTATATTATGTAGTTTTGGTCCTATTAACATTTGCATTGGTGCGGGAATCGAACCCGCGACTCTTTGGGTCTCAGCCGTTCTAACAGTAACACATCACATACGCCCACGATATCACAAACGGGGTTGTATTAGAAACACTGATTGTTGTCATGGTAACCTTAACATCCAGAAGCCAATATTTTTAGTTCAAAATGAACACAAAGTAGGTAGATGTTCCGAACAGACTTGAACCCGAAACTTCGCGGATTCTGAACCAGACTGTTTTAACTACCTAGTCCACGACGCTCTATATTATAACTGCCCAAATACTTGGCAAATTTTTATAATAAGATTAAACACAAATTAACAAGAAAATAATTCACATCTCGGTGCTTCACGCTTACTTCAATCATCAATACGCTTCACTCTAAATTAGTATTTACTCTCATTTTGTATGCAAATGAAATCTTAAAGATTATCTTAAAGAATTGGAAAGAAAACTCAACACGAGCGAAATTAGTTTTGGCGCCCACTGCAACACCACAGCACTTCCTGATATTAAGTCGCTCCAAAAAAATGGCAATTACTTGCGAAATCCCCTTGTATACATTAATGCCAAAAAGTCCTAGCTTTAAGTATCCCAGAAGACGTATAATAGGCATGTGAAGATGACCGAACGAAGCTTTAAGTCTAATTTAGGTCAAAAACAATTGGTAATTACCTGCCCGAGGCAAATCGACCAAAAGGTCAGATTCCAACACGTTTTGACAAACAAATGGGTGGAAGAATAACAATTTGGAAGTACTTAAGTACAGCTTTTGATTTATAGGATCCAGTTAAGTTTAAATTGTTGTTAACGAGGATTTAAGATGACGATAAAACAATGTAAGCTCTTAAAATGGGGACTTAGTTGTCCGAATTTTATGTAACTGGAAACTATTGACCAACGCATAATTTGCCCATAATATACAGTTCCAAGACGGACCGCAGACCGCAAACTGCAAGCGACACGACTGATATGGTGTAATGGTGGAGAAGTCGGCCACTACACCAAAGGTCGAGCGTTCGATCCCCGCACAGTACAGACATTTGTGTGCATGAACATTTTCGTTGTATTGGTCTGGATGTTTTCTATAAATATTAATTATTTATTTACATTATTAAAAGTTTTTTTTAAGTATGTATAATCGTTCCGTTGTCTAGTATCCCACTTTTGGGCTAGATGACGCTGTGTGGCAAAATGTCCATGGATTTGTTTATTTTTTCTATGAAGCTCTATGAAAGGTTTGAAAATTCAAGCGGCAGCTCTGCATCGCTGCACTTGGAATGCAGTTTGCGGTCTGCGGTCCGCCTTGGAATCATACCTTTAAGACGGGCGGCTTGGTAACATCTGATCTGATAGCATGGTAGGTATAGATAGTTATATAGTTAAACAAATACATCGTTCGTTCACATGAAAGTACAATTTAGGCGGTCATTATATCACTAACCTTCAACCCCGTCAACAATCCGCACTGAGCCCGCGTGTTGGGAGTATGGCTCACACCACTTCATAGCTGAGGTGAGGCCTGTGCTCAGTAGCATATAGTACCAGGGCCAATTCAATTTTGCCACGTTTTACAAATTTGTCAGCCGACAAAAATCAATCAAAAATGCAAATCATTAATTTGTTTGGCACCTCTGCTTCTATGAGCCTCTTTTATCTCATGTTATAACAAATGGAGTATAGTATCCCATAAAAACGGGCTTTTGGCTCATCTTGGGGCTAGATGGCGCTGTGTGGAATAATGGAATAATATTTGAAAAATACAACTCCATCACATTTCCAACTCTCAGTACATATAACAATTTCATTTAATTGCAGATTACCTTACAACCGAGAGGTGCAATTTGTATAATTTTGAAATTCCTAAACAAATGACAGTTTACGTTATTTTGCGAAAGTTTTCATTAAGCATTGCGCGTAGTATTTAGCCGATTGCCAACATACAGATAGGAGGTGTTTCATAGTGGTAAGCGTGGGAAATAAGCTAGAGTTGAGTGGATACGATTGTTAACGTTTCTGACATTATTTGGTACCTATGAATAAAACTGTGAAACTCTCTTTGATTGGTATGGATTGTCGGCAAGAGCAAATCCATAGAATAAAAATAATAAATTAAAAATGGAAGGTATTTTTGTTGTTGTCCTATAAATTCGATTCTGACTCTAATCGCTTTTGCTCAAGCTAATAGTGGGATGTTGGCGACACCCATTTTTTAACCCCAAACCAGGTTCTGGCACATTAGTGACCACTTTGACCTTTTTGACCTAAGCCCTCGTTGATAAAATTGAAGCCGATGAAAAATGTGCATAATTCCTACCTGGTGAGGGGTTAAAGAAACTCCGTGGATATTTTGTTTCATGCCACGCTAAGCTACCTTAAACTTGAGGACAGGTACCGCAGTTAGTGTACATGATAAAAACTATTTCTAGCTGTTAATAAATAGTTTTTAACTTTCATAGAACCCTCAGCTTTATTTCACTTTGATGGACAATAGTGAAATCGGAAGTTATCCTCCGAAATCCTGCAACTAAAATTTTTATGATTAAGTTTTTTTCCTGACAATCCAATCTTTCATTGGTACGAGTCATAATAAAATCATGTTTTATGTCATGTAAATCATTCATTTTACAGCAGTTTAAGTAATAAGGAAATGGTTTTTCACCAGTATTTGACTAAGTGGCTTCTTTCGTGTGAGTTTTTGAAACTTCAATCGACTAGTTTAATGAAGGTTTAGTTCTAATTCTTTTAAAATTAAACGAATAAACAATGAAAACAAAATATATTTATTGATCAAGACACCGCAAAATCATAATTTATGAAAAATAAACGAACAAGGCTGAAATAAACAAATATGAGACAACACATACATTGCTCTCTCGAAGTAAGGATTTCCGTTTACCAAATGTACCACACACACCCAGACCCAGCACAAATATCAGTTTCATCAACAAACATTTGTCTCGTGCGGAAATCAAACCCGCGACCCTTTGAGTCTCAAGGCGCTTGAACCACTGTGCTAAATGGGGCTACGATTAGATCGTAATTGGTAACATTGGAAAACAACTCGTACGGAAAACAGAGACCCCTACCCACTGAAACCTGAAGGTTCTACTCTTTGCGTGTAGAGGGTAGCGGGGGTGGAACCCCAACATTAGCAACACAATGCCTGTATGCCTGTATTTTTCATGATTTGAAAAAATACGAGGTGCCCGTGGCGCAGTAGTGACAGTGATCGGCGACGATCGCGGTTGTAAAGCAACACACGCCGGGTTGGAAATGGGATGGGTGACCACCCCGACCGAAATTTAGTGATGTGTTTTTCGGGCATCTTCGTGCTTCGGAAGGCACCTTAAGCACTTGGTCCCGGCTAACGTCGTTAGATGTCAGTCGTTAAGCCGGAGGCCTCAGGGTGGCTTGATAACATCTGACATCAAGGTTGCTCACTAGCCTTACACCCCTTCAACAATCCGCACTGAGCCCACGTTTTGGAGTATGGCCCAATCCACCTCATAGTTGAGGTGAGGCCTGTGCCCAGCAGTGGGCTGCCGTTTATGTTATGTTATGTAAAAATACGGAATAAATAAAACAGTCTTTATGGGTTCGGTTCCCGGTCCCGGCACAAATGTTCGTTGATGAGTCAGCTATTCATGCTGGGTCTGGGTGTTTGTGGTACAGTCACTGGCACATCAGGATACCTATTGCCGGTCAATCCTCCTTGCTCTATTGTAAAGAAATAACATTTGGCAAGAGCAAGATAAAAAAAAGGAAATTTGACTGTAAAGTCGGCATCAAAATGATGTATGTGTATAGTGTGGTCAAATACAAGCTATGTTTGTTTTAATGAAAAGCAACCTTATCACTACAGGATTAAAATAGTGTTTCACGTGATAAAGAGCTTTATGACGCCTCTAATGACAATACGGTGACAATATGACTCTATCATCGCAGTATTAAAATTGTTTTTGTCAAACCGTGACCACTCTTTAGGCACACATGATTTTGATGCTAACTATACCTTATTACTGGACAAATATCACTGGAAATTATTCCACACAGCGCCATCTATCCCCAAATCCAGCAATAATGAAACGAAACCGTTAATATGTGTCACACTATCTCATTGATTGTAATTAGATAGTAAACTTCATGCGTCAGAGTATGACTCCAGAAAATACCGTAAGGATATTCCAAAGATTTTATTTATTTACCTAAACATCATGATTTCGCAATAACAGTCAGGAATATTACATAAAACAGCTAGAAAACCTTACACTTTACAATAATTCCCTTAATCTAAATTTAATTTACATCAAAAATTAAACCTCATTACTCTACATTATAATGTGCAAGCCAAAACGACCCTTGTCTTATCCACACAAGTGCACACTTATATAAGTACAAAATCAACTCGTGCGCAGCTCAGTATGTCTGTGAACCTTCTGTTAAGTGCACTGTGATACACATAGTACTAAAACATTGTATTGTGCTGGTCATTATTGTGGATAAGTCGGGTATGTATATTTTAATTATTTTATTATTTGTGAATTTTGAATTTTTTAGTCGACTCGATTGGAGCTTTATTTCAATTCAAATTAATGGTACAAGAGATGAACCAAATACTGATATTATCTGCCAGTATGAGAGACGAACTTAATGCTGGGAATATCTACCAGCCAACTATAAAGCTAAGCAGTAAAGTACAGCAGGGGTTTATAAAATTAATTCTACTGAACAAACCAAAAATTCAAAAGGGTCTTTTTAAAAAAAAATAATGTGTCTTATTATTTTAATGAAATTCATTTGAGAATAGATAGATTTTTTGCACATCAAAAAATTTTATGGCACGCCAAACACTACAAATTTGTACTGTTAAAAATTAGAGAATAACTTGTTAGAGTACAATCAATCACTCAACAGCGATCTCTTCCAAACAACTCACAGGCCGTTACTGAAGAATCGACATGCAGTAATCATTGCAAAGTAAATTATTTTATATTTTAGCATTCGGAAAGTGCATTATCATCTCACTAAAGATAGGAAAACCAGAAAAAGACATTCGGTCTTGGCTTGAGGCGTTAATGGAACTCGCGTCTTTCGAACTGCACTAACTATTGTGCAACCGACCGAATGTCTTTCTTTGGTTTTCCTATATTTTAAAGAAGAGTTTTGTAATGTCATAAAATATCAACATCTTCTACAATTGAAGAGTAAAACTGTTATACGTAAAGGCTATCCCAAGCGCCTTTCAAGGGTCTAGTACTGTGTATTTATGTGAATGTACGCGCATGCGCGCTTCAGTTGTTGTCTTTCTTTCTGACAGTGCGTGCGCGGGAGTTGATTTTCTAAACGTTTTTAGGCGTGTCCTGTGAACTGGGTTTGTGCTTTATATTTTTTATTTAGATAGATAATTATTAACTTATTTTAAATATTCGCATCATAGACATATAAAAAAATGTTTATAACAAGTTATAAAAGGAACTGTTGTACTTATCCTATAACCTTCATGTATCCCACTGTTGGGAAAACATCTTTCATAAAGTTGACTGCCACTTGGAATAATCAACAGAGGTGCCCATAGCGTCAAAAGGTAGCGAGTTCGATCCCCGCTTAGGACAAATATTTATATGAAAAACATTTGTGTGTGGTTTGTGTTTACATGTTTTGTGTATTTATGTTACGTTTATCCTATAGTTAAGCTCTGCTTAATTTAAGGCTTAGATTATCTTGGTGTTAAGATGACTTACATATTTGTTTTATTTACTTATTTGAAAAGATCAGATATTAGTTTTTATCGGTGTTTTCTTTTATCTAGAGGGTAGCCAAAAATTGTGTACAATGAACAAAAGTGGTGTTCCGGCCAGTCTTGAATTCAGGGCCAGCTGAGAACCGAGCAACAGTGTTTTTTTACTCCCAGGAACAAGTAATTCGCTCGGCGGAATGTGAACCTCTGAATGTTCCGTTTGCCATGACGGAAACAATCAATGTGCCTCTGACTATCCTGTTTGGGATATAGTCGTGATCGTTTGTAATGTTTTTCATCATCATCGTCATTAACAGCCGCTTGAAGTTCACTGCTGAACATAGGCCTCCCCCATAGATTTCCTTAGCGGTTCTGGGCGGCTTGCATGCACCGAAATTAAGTAAAGTACCTTTCGACCCGAACTACCATTAGCTCTTCGCTCTATGTATTTCTTCATTTCCTTGAAACAACATAATCATAACCCATACCATAACATACCCCCACGACCATATCCCTAATGGGTTAGTCAGAGGCACACTGATTGTGCCGTCATGGTGAACGGGACATTTAGAAGCACACATTTCGACGAGGGAATTTAACCCAACGTGGTGAGGGGCGCGCCCACCGCCGTTATCCAGGTTTCTTGGGTTTCTTAACGGTGTTTTCCATCACCGGAGAGTTAGCCGCAAATTGTACAATGAACGCAAAGTAGGTGTGTTCCGGCCAGATTTGATCTCGGGACCAAATCGGGTTCCGAGCCAGAGTGTTTAACCACTGGGCCACGACGCTCTCCACAACATAATCATAGTCGGTAATAAAGTTTTTTCTTAACTAATTAAAGTCTCAAATGTCCATTGAGAAAAAAATGAAAATCTAAACCACTAGATCTAAATTATGTGCACAAATTAGTTTTAGTGTCAGTGAATGCATAAAAACATTATCCTCTTTTGTTCTCCACAGCTGCGTAAAAACAAAGGGTAGGTACTATGGCAGATTTATGTTAAATAATTGTTCTTTTTTAACATAAAGAGATAATATTACTGGTATGAAGTCTGGTTTTAGCATTTGAGAGTAAAAAATCAAATTAGAAGCTAAAAAAACGAATTTCTGTTAATACAGTTTTTGATATTATAGTTCCTAATGATTTCATGAAAAAATATACATTGTACATGTTCAAATTACTCTATTAATCTGAATAAGATCTTCATTAATGTAAGTTTGTATGGTAATTTATTGTGCCCAGCGGTGGGACGTTCAAAAAACTGTTGTTTGTTGGTCTTTACGGTACGTGTGTAGGTAAGTCCAAATCGGTCAATGGTCTCCCCCAAACTTTCCTACTGATCCCTATTTTCTGACAGAGTCTGCCGTTCTCTAGATATTTAGTAATGTTTATTACGGGCATCTTTGTGGTTCTTAAGGCACTTTAAGCTGTTGGTCCCGGTTGACGTCGGTAGATGTCAGTCATTAAGCCTAGTCAGAGGCCCTAGGGCGGCTTGACAACATCTGACATTAAGTTGGCTCACTAACGTTACACCCTTTCAAAAATCCACACTGAGCCCGCGTGTTGGAGAATGGCTCGTTCAGCCTCATAGTTGAGGTGAGGCCTGTGCCCAGGAGTGGGATGTATAGGCCGCTTCCGCTTATGTTATGTGGTGACATTTCCATTCCTGCATGTGTTGCTTTAAAACTGTCACAACTGCGCCACGGGCAATGATATTACTATGAAAAAGAGGTAGATAGGTTACTGTGCTCAAAAAGTGGCACCCGAAATCAGAACTTCGAACACCTGAGCAAAGCATTGACAGTTTTAGACACTGCGCAACATGTGTCTGTCTCGTTTAAGCTCTAGTAAATAATCAAACTATCTTGTTCACACGGTCAAATTTGTACGTACGCCAGGGGTCAATTTTCGACTGCGCATCGGTACTGACATAACCTACCTCCTCTTTTTCATTATAATATCATTGGCCACGAGCACCTCTATACAACAAATGTTGCATTATTAAAAACATTTCGTGTATTCAACCGATTAATATATTTGCTTATACTGTAACGTTTCATACACCTCACCAATTGTTACGAGGTTGTTATAGCATAGCATAATACAGTTCTGAATGCAGGAACCTGCGCAGTGACCGGTAACTAACATGCTAATGAAGAATGCATTGGACTTGGCTTTTAATTAGAACAATTTTTACTTTTTATACTTTTTAAACGTTCTACTAGCTATTATCCGCGGGAGGGCCCTGGTGTCCTGTGCTACAGGTTTTTTTGCAAACCCAATCCACCCACCAGTCTTTCACAATGATGTAGGTCGAGCACCATAGTTGCTACCACAACGAGCTTCAAGTCTCCATGTATCATGACCTATCTTTGTGATGAGAAAATAAACAGTTTTTATTATTTATTATTATTATTTGTGCGTTATATACATACCCTCACATTTCGCCAAAGAAATTAGAACCCATCGTGGTAAGGACTATCGCCTTTATCCGGGTTGCTTGGGTTTTTTATCGGTGCTTTCCATCCCAGCCAGTCACAAATTTATAATTAACTCTCGACTTGACATTAAGTATGGCTGAAAAATAAGCCAAATGTCTTATTTATTATTCCTTTATTCAAAATCCTTTGCTTGGTTTAAAAGAATTTAATTTCTGTGTCTGCCTCTATACAGACAGACACAGGAAGTGACACATTTTATATTATGTAGAGAGAGAGCAACTAGCCAACTACGAGCGTGATATCTGAATTTTTATTTATACACTCTCTTATTGTTTACTATGATTTTACTGGCATTCGCTGTTTACACTGGTTTTGTTTCTTTGCACAATATAGTTGACTGGTAGAGAATACCTCTTAGAATTAAGTCCGGCATTTGTACATAAATGATCATCACACATAAAATGGCTGTAACGTCGATGTCGTATACCCCTATATTTTTTTTGGTTTCCTGCTGTTTATCTACCAAATAGTACTTATTCGTGTCGCATAAAAGTATTAATTAACTATACTTGATAGTAAATCTTGATATAGATCTTCAGTCATACTAACCTAGTAATGAAAGCACATTGCTTGCGTTCGCAAACGTAATTAGAAATTAGGAAGTATAGTATAGTGAGTATAGGAAGGAATATTCACGCATGCGCAGAATGAATGCACTATGCAAGATGTTAGTGGAAAGAAGATTTTCATTTAGGTGAATCAAATCAAACATATTATTATCAACATTTATTTATTCAATAGGACTATTACACAGTTCATCAACAACCGTTCTGATACGGTTAACGATAAACATACAATGATATTTTAAAAAGTTAGATACGTTATGTCAGTACTGATGCAAAGTCGAAAATTGACCCCCTGGCGTACGTACCTATAATTTGTTGCTGTCAATGTTTTGCTCAGGTGTACGAAAAGTTCTAATTTTGGGTTCCACTTTGTTAGCACAAGTAACCAATCTTTTTTATTATAATATCATTGCATATTATCATTATATGATACATAAAGTGTGACTCTACCACCGGCGTCGGGAGGTTGTTTCTACTGAGAAGATCCGGCAAGAAACTTAGCAGAATTAATCTTTTTTATAAAAAACTACAGAACAAAATGTAAACAATTTTTATCGTATCGAATAAGAAGAAATACCTACATGCTTAATCAACTCTTGGGATATTATAGCCGCGTTTCCATTAGGAAACATTTGCCGCGCGACATGTTGCACAACATCTAACTCATCATGTTGATCAACAACATGATGAGTTAGATGTTGATTAATCGAAAAACAAGCCGCGCGTCATGTTGGAAACAACGCACGCTGTTGCGCAACGTCTCCGCACATGTTGAGCGTCAAAGGTTGCGCGTCCATTGTCGCTGTAGACATAAGGACCTTAGCCATAAGTCTCATGTAATAGAATTAAGATATCGAGCTGAAAAGTCTCAATATCCGACCGAGGTTATAAAAATGAGAATTTTAAAAACCATACCTTTGAGTTTCCCACTTGAGTCTCTCAGAAGAATCAGCGTCGGAACCGGTGGTAGGGTCCCATCATTTTTCATTGATTTATTTTATATTTTTGTTACGACTTGTCATAAGCGCTTTTTATAACTTACTTCACGATACCATGATTCGCTCTCCAGCACAGAACAAACACAAAATGAAATACAACTATCACTTTATCAAATTCCATGACAAAGCGTACATTTAGACATCAGTGTATTTAGTTTACATTTTTTAATAACAAAAAACTATTGTTATTATCATAATTTTCACTACAACATGGTCATTTGGGTCAACTTGCCCAATTTTGACATGTTGACATAGTAACGCTATAATGCGCGCATTATGGTCTAAATATGGCCTTTTGAACGGATGTGTCTAAGTTAAAAATTTGACATGGTGATTATGTGTTCTCCTTGACTTATTACAAGTAAAAATTGCAAAGATTATAACGCTTAAGAGAGTACATTCAAATGTGTTTTGACATGACTATCTGTTTTTTTTGTGCCATGAACAATGAAATTATAATAAAAAGAGGTAGATAGGTTATGCCAGTGCTGATGCAAAGTCGAAAATTGTCCCCTGGCGTACGTACCTAGAATTTGACCGTGTGAACAAGATAGTTTATTTACTAGAGCGTAAACGAGACGGATACATGTTGCGAAGTGTCGCACAGTGATTCGTCCCATACAAGCATGGTGGACAAAATTATTTAGACCCTAAAATTAAGTTTATATGTTGCGTCTTTATGTGGATTATTGTAATGAATAAGAAAAATAACAATATATGTAATAACTACTTCATAAACAAAAACCAACATAACTTGAACTCTTTTTACCTACTTGTACTATGGTAATTGAGGCCAGCTTATAGTGGGTTTTTCAATAACCATTCTTTGTTGATTTTTAAGCATAAATCACACAATCACTTTTAGCTATTTTTCCTATAGCTAAGTGTGTAACTGCTACAAAACTGACGAGTTCATAAAATAATAACAGAGATTGAACAAAATAAAATGTAATTCATAGGTATAACCAACCAAGTAACAAGGTGAGTACACATTAATCTGATTCCTCAAAACTAGGTATGCTGATATTTGCTAAGGATTCTTCATCTCGTACTTTCCTTAAAATCCAATAATTTGGAGCGCCTCATGGTACCTACGCACTATCCAATTCGAATGAGACCAGTTTCGCAAACTCCTGATTTCTTGGGTCCCTGGTAGCTACGCCACCGAATTCAACATTACTCAATGTATTGGTACTTGCACGTACATCAGTGAGGTCCCACTGATCTCTTGCATAAATCAGAGAATCCACAATGTCTTGCTCCGAAACCTGCGTTTCCTTGTCCAACGACAGTGACTCTAGTGCGGGTTTTTCTTGGGAATTGACGACGAAGAAGACTTTCTTTTAAGCAAACCTCGACCTAAAATACTTGGAGAAGGACACTGGTCTTCATTTAGACATTTTCAAAGTATTATTTCCACCTTAGGGCACCTCAATCAAAAACAAAACAATTAGTACACGGGAACACGTATGGCAACTTTTTCATTTAATTTGGTGGAATTCTTAGATATCACCATCTTCAAATACCTAATGGACTCTTCACTAGCATGATTCAAATCAAATTTTGAAAGTAAAATCTTTAATAAACGTTAATTTTTATCCAATTTAGAAGGTTTTATCCATTCTTCAAAAAAATCTTTTTTTGCAAGGTAAATATTATGTTTTGCAAAAAAAAAATTTTGACCACCTTCCGCTTGAGTCCGCTGCTTGTAATCATTATTTTTATTAAGTACGTTAATGTAGCTACCGTGTTTAAAAAATGCAGCCTGGGTACAAGAGGGTACATGTAAGTTCTAGTCTAACAAACATTAAAAATGTAGGAAAAACCTAGTATCTCTGGAGTTCGACTGTACATATCTCAATAACAAATCACGTATTTGCTTTGGTGTTTTATAGTAAAAATACTACATACCTACTACTTCACGACTTATAACTAATAATTTAACTTTCGCTTTTAATTTGACGTTAAGATGTTGTTAAAGTGACGACCAGAAATCAACTAATTTTGTAATTATTTACCCAACTTCTGACACTAAAATATTTATATTTTAAAACTTAAAGGTATTTCAACAAAACTTTTATTTAATCTATGTTAGCTAGGATGTTAGCTATCGTTAAAGCTAGTGCTACGGAAGGAACTCGATAACCCTTTTTGTCCACCATGATCGGGAAAACGAATCACTGTGTGTCGTCTCAAACTGTCAACACTGTCAATGCTGCGCTCAGGTGCACTAAATTTCTCCGGGTGCCACTTTATAATACGTCAAAGAAAGATGTTGTTAACGGGTTTTTTTTCCTGGAACTGACCTTTGAAGTTAGATGAAGAACTTTTTCGGCGTAAAAATACTACTTTACTTTATTGCAATAGTTATGATTCTTCGAGTTATGATGTTTTTTTGTCGCGTTTTCTGAACTTGACACCAAGAATGCAAATAAAAAAAACACCTTACCCATGAGTTCTCGCCTTGTAGTCATCATTATGGTTACATGGTTACCTCCCGACCACAGTCATTGTCAGATTTTGTTACATCGTAGCATGTCAACGTAATCAAGTGGAAAGAAAATACTATAACAAAAATACCAACGCTAACAAGTTAAAGGATCATTTTTTTTCCTTTGTACCAGTATGGTAGGACAAACCGCCAGGAAGCCATGATAACTCAGGCGTGACAGTGTCACTCAGATTGGCGAGGTGGGGTTGCAGACCCAGTTGGGCCCTTGACGTTCAGGGGGAATCAGCCACCGATCACTGATCACAGGCCACAGAGCGTTCAAGGGCTTCCTGGCGGTTTGTTCTACCACACTGGTACAAAGGAAAAAATGGTCCTTAAACTTTGTTAATGATAGACGTTTGTTGGTCAACTGTTTATTTTGTTACAGAATATGTCACTATTTAAAAGTATACATTAAAAAGATATAAAGACATAGCAAAAGTAACAAAAAGGTAGGTTGGCATTGCTGGTCACCAACATGGCCCCCGACGGTGGGAACACCAGCTAAATTAGGAGGGGACCAACAATGCCAGTTTCCTAACAGGCCGACGCAGGACACCCCCTTTCGTGGCCACGTCCACTACCCTAACAACGCCGTCTTTTCCTGGATGTGTCTCCACTACCCGTCCTTTAGGCCAGCATTGTCTTGGTAGAGTCCCGTCCGCAATGCACACGACGTCCCCAACTTTCAGAGTTTGAGATACTGGGGGTGAAGCTCGCCGGGGCACTAGAGTTGGCAGGTACTCCTTCACAAACCGCTGCCAGAAATGGTCGGCTAGGCGCTGTGACTTTCGCCATTGGGCCCTGCTGGAGAGATCGGAGTCGTCGAACTGTCGCTTCAAGGAGTCATTGGATGAGGTGCCGATTAGAAACATAAATGGCGTTAAGGCTGCCTCAGCTTGTTCATCATCTGCAACATGGGTCAACGGCCTGGAGTTCACAATTGCTTCAGCTTCTAACAGCAACGTTGATAGAACTTCCTCCCGAGGCGATCTCTCTCTTAGTGTGACTGTTAGAGCGCTTTTGATGTTCCTCACCAACCTCTCCCAGCATCCTCCCATAAACGGGGCCGATGGCGGAATGAACTTCCACCGTATTTCCCTCGTGGAGGCAAACTCTGCGATTTCCGGTAGTATTTTGGAAGCTCCAACGAAAGCAGTGCCATTATCAGAGTAGATGCACGATGGGCTACCCCGTCGAGCGATGAAGCGGCGTAGCGCCATAATGGCGGAATCGGATGATAAACTCTCGACCATCTCGAGGTGGACAGCCCTTATGGTTAGACAGGTGAAGAGGGCGATCCAACGTTTGACTGTTCGTCGGCCAATCGTGACATTTATCGGTCCGAAATAATCCAAGCCGACATAGGTAAATGGCCGTTCGTGGTGGGCCATCCGTACTCTGGGCAGATCTCCAATCGGTGGCGTCATAGGCTTTCATTGTTTGTCACGAGTTCATTGTTTGCGTGTGCGAATCTTGCGTGGTAAAGATGGATCAAAAGTCTTGTAATATAGTGCTTGCCGTCAAGCACGATGGGACGAGACTCTACTGAATCCGAGGCCGAAGTGCGTCCGGACAGACGAAGCAGACCATCTCCACCGACGAGCAAGGACACGTGCTTGAGTCTACTGTGACCAGAAACAGGGCGTCCCGCGTGCACGCAAATGAGTTCATCTGTAAAAGAATTTAATTGAATCGTCATAAATAAATGAATTTCTGCCGATTTTAATTCGTCAGCGGATAAAAGAGGTAAATTATTAGAAAAGCGAAGCGCGGTAGAAACAGATTTTGAATTTTGAGGTAAATTGGACCGAAACACTTTGGCAACTTGATGTGCCCGAGCTGTTGCTCTGAGGAGACGTAGCCATTGGCTGAATCGTCGATGATCAGCAACTACCGGAAAAGGAAGGGATTCCGGTGTTCCTCCCACCAAAACACAAACCGATACAGAAATAATTTTGTTTTCTTCTGTAGGTAAGGAATTACTGGATGTTGGCTCTCTGGGCCAAAGCTCTTCAGGTGAAAGTAGGAACGATGGTCCAGTGAGCCAGCGAGAATCCATTGTTAGTTCGCCAGTGTCTCGCGTGGCGTCGTCTGCAACATTTATTGCCGTAGGGATATATCTCCAGTTTTGAACATCAGTTAGATCTGAAATTTCTCCAACACGAAATGAAACAAACGGCTTAAATGTGCAAGCGTCGCTACGCAACCACTTTAAGACAGTAATAGAATCAGACCACAGAAATACTCTACTAGGTTTCTTTCTATGGGCTTCGGAGATATAGACAGCAAAACAAGCGGCAATGAGTGCTGCTTGTAGCTCCAGTCTTGGAATGGTTGTTGGTTTCAGGGGTGCGAGTCTGGCTTTACCTCCAACTAAAGCTAGCTTTACTGACCCGTCAGTGAGAGTGAACCGCCAATAAGCAACGCAAGCGTATGCCATCTCACTGGCATCAGCAAAGACATGGAGTTGAGCCTCTTTTACTACCCTTTGTCCTGAATAACATCTAGGTATAGAACAACCAGAGAGATTCTCGAGCTCCTGAAACCAAGACCTCCATCTTTGAATGTGGACATCAGGTAAGGTATTGTCCCAATCAAGTCCTAGTTTCCATGTTTTTTGGAATAGAATCCGGCCTTTGATAATTAGTGGAGTCATTAAGCCAAGTGGATCGTAGACTGACATGAGGAGGGATAATACCGACCTTTTGGTAAAGTTGTCTGGGAGATTTGGAACAGATTCTAGGAAACGTAAAGAATCGCCTTTGACATCCCAAGTTAACCCTAAAACGCGAGTTTGAGAAGGGGAAGTTGGACCTAGCTCTACTTCGGCAGTGTTCATGGCACAGAGGTCGGTAGGAATTAGAGCTAAGGCGTCGGCATGGTTTGAGACCCACGAACGCATTTCAAAACCGGCTGCTTTATGAATATTCACAATTTCAAGAGCTAGGCGCGCTGCTTCCTCTGGACCATAGACACTGCCAAGAAAATCATCCATATAATGATCCTCCACAATGCAACGCGCAGCCTCAGGATATTGTTGCTCATATTCCATGGCATTTTTATTTTTTAGGAATAGCGCCGTGCATGGGCTAGACGTTGCGCCAAAAATCATGGAGGCCATTCGATACTCCTGAATAGGGAGCTGAGGGCTGTCCCTCCACAAAAATCGCTGGGCATCACGATCCTGGGCTCTTATTTTGACCTGTGGGAACATTTCCCTAATGTCCGCCGTGAGTGCGATACAACCCTCCCTAAATCTCATAACTATGGCGAGCAACGGCTGTAAAAGGTCTGGTCCCGGTAGAAGCATCGAGTTGAGACTAACACCTTCGCACTTTGCAGCTGCGTCGTGGACCACGCGAAGCTTCTTCTTGTGCGGATGGATCACACCAAAATGAGGAAGATACCAGGTGGTACTGTTAGGCAGTGGTGGACCGGTGCACAGCTCTGCATAAGATTTCTCTAGCATACCTTGAATGTTTTTTTTATACTCAGCTGCGTAGGTTACATCTTTAGACATTTTCTTTTCGAGACTGGAAAACCTGGACTTGGCTAGGCGTTTACTATCAGGAACAGTTTTGATGTCATTTCGCCATAGAAGTCCTGTCTCGAATCTGCCGGAAGGTAAACGAACTGTAGTGTTTTCTAAAATTTCTAAAGCGCGTTTATCGCACGGAGTGCAATGTGGTTTTTTTTCTATACCTATGGAGTCTAATTTGTAATAAGATTTGATTAGGCACTCAAGATCATCATTGCAGTCGATGTGGTTAATGAAGTCTACTCGATTGGCTTTACTGTTTATAAACCCAAAAAGAGCCCAACCCAGAGGAGTGAGAGCAGCTGCTGGTTCAGATTTAGTGCCATGGCGTACGGTTTGAGGTAAAAGAAGATGCCAATTGTCAGTTCCGATGAGACAAGTCGGCTTAGCATCATCGTAAGCCAATACATCAGCTAAATCTGAAAGATAGTTGTAGCGCTTCACGTCACTTATTTTCGCAGATTGACTTCTAAGACCTAAATCAGGAATAGAGCGCGCGCGTATCTCGAAGCTATCCGAACTGTAGCGTCCTTTAACTTTGACATTAATAAAGCTAACGTTAGTGATTTTAGTAAGCCCTCCAACGCAGTTAATTTGCAAAGGGACCGTAGATTGTTCGTCCACAACCATGTCAGCCACCGACCTATCAACAAGAGTAGCGGAGCTACCATCATCTAAAAGAGCGTAGGTGTCTACGCTACCTTTCTTACCGGTTAAAGTGATTGGAATGACTTTCAGAAGAGGCTTTGTAAGATCGGCTGGTACGGCATTATGAGCTATGGTAGCGGATGAACAAGCAGGTGAGTCTACTTTTTGTGTCACATCGCTAACCTCAGCGGTCTGTTGAGAAGAAGCAACTACATGAGCCGTGATCGCGGCCTCCGGCTGGGGTCTATGAAGAAGAGTATTGTGGCGCTTACTGGAACTACAGCCTTCAACTTCACACATTTTCTTGCAGTTCTTGTACATGTGTGATCCTTTCTTGAGGCATCTGCGACATACTTTATTATCGATGACCCACTGCCAACGATCGTCTAAGGCTAAAGAAGAAAAATCCCTACAATCGGCGACATCGTGATTTGGCCTCGCACAATATTTGCATACATTGGAACTCTTTGGTTCGGCGGGCGATGACGAAACTGCGTAAGGAAAAACTTTGTCTTTGGCGGAATTGACAAGTTGACTTTTGGCAGGTACTGACTGACATCTGACGGGTGACGGCTCTGACAAAATAACACCAAATTTAATCCTTTAGGAACATAATGTTGAATTCAGTTGAATTCTTATAATGTTGAATTCTCAAAAAGTTGGATTCTCAAAATGTTGAATCTCAAAATGTTGAATTCTCAAAATGTTGAATCTCAAAATGTTGAATTCTCACAATGTTGAATCTCATAATGTAGAAAAACAAATGAATGCTGTAAAAACAAATGAACATCGGAAAAACAAATAAACATCGGAAAAACAAATGTAGTCGGAAAAACAAGTGAATGCCATGAAACAAATGAACATCGGAAAAACAAATTAACACCGGAAAAACATGAACTTCGGAAAAACAAATGAACTTCGGTAAAAGAAATAAACATCGAAAACACAAATGAATGCCATGAAAACAAATGAACGTCGGAAAAAGAAGTAAATGCCGTAAAAACAAATGAACGTCGGAAAAACAAGTGAATGCCGTGAAAAGAAATGAACGTGGAAATAAAAAGAATAGAAAAGAAAATTGTAAGAGTGGGACTCTTAAATATTCATGTTATTTTATTTTTAGTACAGAGATAAATCATTTGTAAAAAAAATTTTTTTTTATTTCATTTTCAGTTTTTACGGTATTCACGGGTGTGTCCCACTATTTCCATGTAAATAGATAATAGTAATAGTGGGACAAGCGATATTTTCAATTGTTATCCCATTATTTCTATTGCGTCAAATAAAACGCCGTGTTAGGTATTTGAAAAGTATACCACTTTCAATCCTTTAGGAACATAATGTTGAATTCTTATAATGTTGAATTCTCAAAAAGTTGGATTCTCAAAATGTTGAATCTCAAAATGTTGAACCTTTAGGAACATAATGTTGAATTCTTATAATGTTGAATTCTCAAAAAGTTGGATTCTCAAAATGTTGAATCTCAAAATGTTGAATTCTCAAAATGTTGAATCTCAAAATGTTGAATTCTCACAATGTTGAATCTCATAATGTAGAAAAACAAATGAATGCTGTAAAAACAAATGAACATCGGAAAAACAAATAAACATCGGAAAAACAAATGTAGTCGGAAAAACAAGTGAATGCCATGAAACAAATGAACATCGGAAAAACAAATTAACACCGGAAAAACATGAACTTCGGAAAAACAAATGAACTTCGGTAAAAGAAATAAACATCGAAAACACAAATGAATGCCATGAAAACAAATGAACGTCGGAAAAAGAAGTAAATGCCGTAAAAACAAATGAACGTCGGAAAAACAAGTGAATGCCGTGAAAAGAAATGAACGTGGAAATAAAAAGAATAGAAAAGAAAATTGTAAGAGTGGGACTCTTAAATATTCATGTTATTTTATTTTTAGTACAGAGATAAATCATTTGTAAAAAAAAATTTTTTTTATTTCATTTTCAGTTTTTACGGTATTCACGGGTGTGTCCCACTATTTCCATGTAAATAGATAATAGTAATAGTGGGACAAGCGATATTTTCAATTGTTATCCCATTATTTCTATTGCGTCAAATAAAACGCCGTGTTAGGTATTTGAAAAGTATACCACTTTCAATGAATAGATTAAAATTGAAACACGACTTCTCGGTATTAAAAATACTCGTTTGAAGGAGGAAATAAATATAATAGTTTCTGTATGTACGCCGTTATAAGAGGTGATAATGTTTTTTTTGACGCAGCCGACAGCAATAGAAATAGTGGGACAATCAGTCTGAATCAGTCTCAGTATTTCTATCAATAGTAATACCTAATAGAAATAGTGGGATACACCCGTATTCACTTGTTTTTCCGACATTATTTTGTTTTTCAGACGTTCATTTGTTTTTCCGACGTTTATTTGTTTTTACTGTATTCACTTGTTTTTCCGACGTTCATTTGTTTTTCTGAAGTTCGTTTGTTTTTCCGACGTTCATTTGTTTTTCCGATGTTCATTTGTTTTTCCGACGTTCATTTGTTTTTCCGATGGTAATTTGTTTTTACAGCATTCATTTGTTTTTCTACATTATGAGATTCAACATTGTGAGAATTCAACATTTTGAGATTCAACATTTTGAGAATTCAACATTTTGAGATTCAACATTTTGAGAATCCAACTTTTTGAGAATTCAACATTATAAGAATTCAACATTATGTTCCTAAAGGATGTTGAATTCTCAAAATGTTGAATCTCAAAATGTTGAATTCTCACAATGTTGAATCTCATAATGTAGAAAAACAAATGAATGCTGTAAAAACAAATTACCATCGGAAAAACAAATGAACGTCGGAAAAACAAATGAACATCGGAAAAACAAATGAACGTCGGAAAAACAAACGAACTTCAGAAAAACAAATGAACGTCGGAAAAACAAGTGAATACAGTAAAAACAAATAAACGTCGGAAAAACAAATGAACGTCTGAAAAACAAAATAATGTCGGAAAAACAAGTGAATACGGGTGTATCCCACTATTTCTATTAGGTATTACTATTGATAGAAATACTGAGACTGATTCAGACTGATTGTCCCACTATTTCTATTGCTGTCGGCTGCGTCAAAAAAAACATTATCACCTCTTATAACGGCGTACATACAGAAACTATTTATTTATTTATTTATTGGTTTGTACACAAATTGATACGTTTTACAGTAAGCAAAAGGAATAAACATAGTACAGGTGAGCTTATCTCTAATGAGAGATTTCTTCCAGCAGACCATGGTGACAGGAGAAATTTCATGAAACGAAAGAGACAGACATACAGCGGTGTACAGTAAAATCAATTAAAAAAAAGATATATATTAAGAGGATTACATAAAAAGAAAACAATGATACTTAAGTAATAAATACATACAATATACTATGCTACCCTAATAATAATATACTTATCTAATAACATAAATGTAATTATATATATTTATTTTATATAAATTAATAAATATTCAAAAATAATACATATATCTACTAAATATAATACTTCTGAAACAGAAACAGAAGAGGGAGAGAACCGGAGATGAAATAAAAGTAAATAATAACAATAATAAAATTGTACAATTACGTCGCAGTGTAACTTAGGCGCAGTAAATGTTCCTTAAGGCGTCTTTTAAAGGTACCTACAGTGCTGCAATCACGAAGCGAACAAGGCAGCTTATTCCAGAGCTTTACCGCTTGGACCGTATATGAGTCCGCAAACATGTTTGTCTTGCAAGATGGTGTCAGTAATTGCAGGTGGTAAGCTGTACGATGAACCCGACCAGACGATGAAAGATACGTAAAGCGCTCCCGCAGATAACGGGGATAAGCTGGATTGAAAAGAGTGTTGTACAGAAGTACAAGGATATGGTAGTTGCGGCGCTGTCGTATTGGGAGCCAATTCAAGCGTTTCCTGTACGCAGAAACATGATCGAACTTACGAAGTCCGAAGATGAATCGTATGCACAGGTTCTGTAGGCGTTCGAGTTTGTTCAAGAGCTCCTCAGTCGCATCCAAAAAGCAGGAATCGGCGTAGTCCAGGATAGGAAGCATAAGGGTTTGAGCGAGAGTGATTTTTGTGTGAAACGGGAGAAAACTATTATATTTATTTCCTCCTTCAAACGAGTATTTTTAATACCGAGAAGTCGTGTTTCAATTTTAATCTATTCATTGAAAGTGGTATACTTTTCAAATACCTAACACGGCGTTTTATTTGACGCAATAGAAATAATGGGATAACAATTGAAAATATCGCTTGTCCCACTATTACTATTATCTATTTACATGGAAATAGTGGGACACACCCGTGAATACCGTAAAAACTGAAAATGAAATAAAAAAAATTTTTTTTTACAAATGATTTATCTCTGTACTAAAAATAAAATAACATGAATATTTAAGAGTCCCACTCTTACAATTTTCTTTTCTATTCTTTTTATTTCCACGTTCATTTCTTTTCACGGCATTCACTTGTTTTTCCGACGTTCATTTGTTTTTACGGCATTTACTTCTTTTTCCGACGTTCATTTGTTTTCATGGCATTCATTTGTGTTTTCGATGTTTATTTCTTTTACCGAAGTTCATTTGTTTTTCCGAAGTTCATGTTTTTCCGGTGTTAATTTGTTTTTCCGATGTTCATTTGTTTCATGGCATTCACTTGTTTTTCCGACTACATTTGTTTTTCCGATGTTTATTTGTTTTTCCGATGTTCATTTGTTTTTACAGCATTCATTTGTTTTTCTACATTATGAGATTCAACATTGTGAGAATTCAACATTTTGAGATTCAACATTTTGAGAATTCAACATTTTGAGATTCAACATTTTGAGAATCCAACTTTTTGAGAATTCAACATTATAAGAATTCAACATTATGTTCCTAAAGGAATTTAATTTGTAATTTTGATTCGTTATCGAGAAAATCAGCCAAAATTTCTAATTTAAATTTGCCAGTCCCAACCCTCGCCGATGCAAAGTCAGCCCATCGTGACCTAAGGAGTGGAGTCAACTTGCCAATGATGGAATTAGCAAGTTCTGGTGACGCGAGATATTCGGGCTGGTTAAGCAGCCGAATAACTTCGACGCAGTTACGAATGCGGCAGGCGAAGACATTCAGGTCACGCGAAGACTCGTACGCACCAAGCTTGGGAAGAGCTCTCACAAGAGAGAGCTGGTGCAATACGATTACTTCTGGTTGCGCAAACCTGGCCTCCAACGCCTGTACAATTTGCTCCGGGTCATCGGCTGCCACCAACCTAATAGCGACGGCCTCTTTAGCTGCTCCGTGCAACGCTGTGCTGAGCCTAGCTACATTGTCGCTAGGTGAAAAGTTAGCCTTGGATTGGTCAAATGACTTCTTGAAGAGAAGCCAATCCGCAGCGCGACCGTCAAACTTAGGGATATCACATACCTTTGACGTCTTCTTCCCCAAGCTTGAGATCGCCTTAGCCAGCTGAATAAATGGTGTACCTACCTCATCCTGACTTTTATTAATGTAGCAACAACAATCTTTATTTTTAGTTAGTGTTTGTAAACCAAGCGTGTGTGGAGTGTGTTTAGCTGGCATGGCTGGCGGCAATGGGACCTCAAGGGGCAGGCACGTCGTTAGGGCGCTGTCATGCGCAGCGAGGTTCGCCGACTGCGCTTTCAACAGGCGCTGCGGCACTGCGCCAGCTTTAGGATGTGAGCACGAAGCTAAGGCGTCCCCACGGGTCGTGGCGGGCGCCGACCGCGGCAATGCTTCTGGCACTGCGCTTAAGAGCCACGGCTCATTCCTCTCCCTGTCAACCAACGAATGTGCTTTATTATTACGCTTAGGGCGAGTGGTTAAATCATTCGACTGTACTAACCAGTTTTCTATGAGTTGAGTTTTTGAGGCTTGCGAGTTGCATGATGAGCCAGCTTCAATAGCAGCTAACTCGGCCTGTAGCTCTAATTCAGCAACTGCACGCTCCCGTTCTGACATGGCCTTTTCACGCTCTGCCTCACGCTCTGCCGCTATACGATCGCGCTCGGCCTCGGCCTCGAGCATTTTTCGAGCATGTTCTGCCTTGACAGCAAGGATTTGGGCCTTCACGGTCTCCCTGGATCGGCCTGATCGACCACTTTTATGAGTGGTTTTCGTAGACGCCGTACTGTGCGTGGAAGCTTGCCTATGTGCGGCACTGGACGAGGCCGGCGCAGGGGCGCCGTGGATAGATGCACCGTCCATTGTTTGAGCACTTTTAGACACAATAGGAACTTCACCGGGATGCACAGCTGCAGACGTAGCCGTTTTATTCTGAGACCTCGTAAAAGGCATTTTTTAGGTTTTTAACCCTAATTTTCTACTTTTACTTCTGACACCAATGTTAATGATAGACGTTTGTTGGTCAACTGTTTATTTTGTTACAGAATATGTCACTATTTAAAAGTATACATTAAAAAGATATAAAGACATAGCAAAAGTAACAAAAAGGTAGGTTGGCATTGCTGGTCACCAACAAACTTGTTAGCGTTATTAGTATTTTTGTTACAGTATTTTCTTTCCACTTGATTACGTTGGTATGCTACGCTGTAACAAAATGTGACAATGACTGTGGTCGGGAAATAAGCATAATGATGACTACAAGGCGAGAACCCATGGGGAAGGTGATTTTTTTATCTACATTCTTGGTGTCAAGGTCAGAAAACGCGGCAGAAAAACAGCATAACTCTAAGAAACATAACTAGCCTATTGCAATAAAATAAAGCAAAAAGTTGTTCAAAGGTCAGTTCCAGGAAAAAAACCACCGTTAACAATAGGTTTATTTGATGTCATTTTATAGCCTAATGTCCTAGGCAATTTATAAGAATACTTTGAATCTACAGTCCCCCCTAAAACATTTTTTTTCATACATTAAATATGCCTTCACCAAGATCGGACCGCAAATTTGAACTTGCGACTAAATTTTGAGGAAGTTTCGCAATATCTAGGCAGATCGAAATTTTAAGGGTGCTACTTGTAAGTATTGTTATTAATTATCACTGATAATTTGATCACCAAATACTCTCCAGATTGAGAAAAAAAATAAAAACCGATGATAGGTGAAGATTGAAGAAAAAATCATAAAAATAATTCTAGCTCCTAAACTAAGCAAAATCGTAGAACATACATGGGGGTGATTTGGGTACACCTTGATATAAGGAATCTCAATTTTAGCTTTAGACGTCAACTTCCCGGCCACCCTGTATATCAAAAAATTACATAGCAAAATTCATTTCAGGGTGGTCGCCCATCTTACTATGCGACCTATCGTGGGTAGCGTTACTTCGACTGTTCTATTCAAACCATTATGTAACAGATACCCGGAAATAAGTTAGAATAATGTCAGTAGGGTTATGATATCAAATTACTTGCCCTGCATAGGACAGACAGACAGACATATTGTGCAATTTGCTGTGGTTTACTCTGGTTGCCGTTTTGTAATTAGAAATATTATCCTATGAGTTAACTTTACCATAAGTTGCAATTATGTAGCATTTCAGATTATTATAACATAACATAATACTTACACAAAATATTGCTTAATTTTGTTGAAAGTAAATACAAGCGACGAATTCGACAGTTTAACATACTAAGTATATCCCAAACGGGTCAGTCAGAGGCACACCATGTTGTCGTCATGGTGAACGCAACATTCAGAAGCGGCGAGCCTACTACCGGTATTCAGGTTGCTTAGGTTTTGTATCGGTGTTTTCCATCACCGGAGGGTTAGCCGCAAATTATACAATGAACACAAAGTAAGTGTGTTCCGGCAGGATTTGATCTCGCGAATGTTTTTTTCTTAAACTTATTCAGACCAACAGTTTGAGGTCAAATACAATTTTGGCTTTTCCTTGAAATTTTGAAAACACCACCTTGCATAATGAAACTGCCATACAGAAAATAATTCGCTAATATCCGGTAGAGTCACAAACCTAAATTAATCAATCCAAAGACAATGCAAGCACAAGAACCTGCTTTTGTATGGAAGTAGCGTAAAAACTCTTTTCTATTGATAGATAATTTGTTGCCAAGCGTGGGAATAGGGGGTTTGTGTGTTCGGTTAAACAGACGTTTGCATGTTTGACGCGTTGCTTAGTTTACTATCAATACGGACTTGTCAATACATACATACATAAGCGACCTATAGTCCCACTGCTGGGCACAGGCCACACCTCAACTATAAGGTGGCGCCAGCCATATGGCCTAAGTGTGGATTGTTGGAGAACATCATCCATATTTATATCAAGTAAGTAAATAAATTGTTTGCGTGTCACTCCCTTTCGCATAGATGCGAGATAGTCGTAGCCCAGTGGTTAAACACTTTGGCTCGATGTCCGTGTGGACCTGAGTTCAAAACTGGCCCGACCACCTATTTTGCGCTCATGATCACCTTGCGGCTAGCTTCCGGTGATGGAACACACCGATGAAAAAACCGGGTTAACCCGGATAGCAGCGATAGGGGCGCTAACGTACTTTTCCATGGGTGAAGGTGATCATTTCCCATTAGGTGAACCTCAAGGTCGTTTCCTTCATCTCACAACATCACAGACGTTCCACTCAGACGTTCCTTCTTCCTATAAACCCGGGTTCTTCAAGCGGGGCGTGAAGAAGCATTTATGCAAGCCTTCAAAAAGATATTGACAAGTCCAGTAGACCTTCATTACTATGCTTGTCAACCTCATATCTGGACCTCACGGCTGCTTCCCATCAGGTGGAGGGATTCCTGTCATCTTAACGACCACAATAATAAAAAAAACTACCCTTTTTGATTGATTGATTGATTTTGAACTACTTATCTTTACCTAACATCAAAAGACAAGTTGTAATTTCAACAAAACAAACAACAACATTAAGATTGCAAACAAAACAGTTGAATTTTAATTAAATTGCGAAACATTAACAGCTAGCTAAATTAAATTCTTAACAGTTGACAATCAGCCTAAAGTGAATCTGCCTTGCGAAAGCTTGAACCTTGAGTTTTAATCTCTTTTAAAAGTTACCTTTCGTTTTTAATTATGAATGAAGAGCGTTGTAGCCCACTGCTTAAAAACACTCTGGCTCGGAAGCCAGGGGGGTCCCGAGTTCACGACTAACAGAATACTTCAAGTAATAAATATCCTTAGACATCAGTCCACACAGATATGTACAGCTATTACACCAAATTGGCTGTGGGACCAAAACTCAGTTTGTATTTATTGTACAACTAGCGATCCGCCCCGGTTTCGCACGGGTGCAATGGGATGTTATTATACCTACTTAGAAGCCTTTCTCTTCAATTACTCTATATATTTAAAAAACGCATCGAAAACATACATAGGGGCAGAGAAAGCGACCGTGTTTTTTATACATGGTGTTACAAAAATACCCCTAATAACTGAAGGGGGTTATGGAACAAACTCCTGAAAGGAGTCCTTTGTTAATTTCTTACAGTTGTAGCTCTTAATTTGAATTTCGAGTAAATTAACGTAAATTAATAACGATCCACTTACATAAGTGGACCCTAACCGAGAGTGACCAGGAGTTAGCTCCTTTGTTCACGTCCCTACGTTTTATATCGATAAATCGAATTGATATCGACTTTTCTGTAAACATTATTTGACGTACGTTTTTATCGAAACCGTGAAAGATATGAAAGGGGCAACACCTACTATTTCAGATTCATTCACTTTCTATGCCATTTCAGTCATTAGCGGTATTTTTGAAACACCCTGTATACTGTATAGTGATTCGCAGCTAGCTCTCTGGTGATGGGAAACACCGTTAAGAAACCCGAGCAATTTAGGTAACGACACTGCCCCTTACCAAGTTGGGTTCACAAGCCCACATTTCCCCCAGCGTAATGTGTGCTTCTGAATGATCCGTTCACCATGACGGCAACAATTAGTGTTCCTAACCTATTAGGTATTTGGTCGTGAGGCTATTTTGACCTTGATAGTCAACCTTTTTCACAATTTTTTTTATTATCAATATTTTCGACCTTATAACTCTTTTGTTTATGGGCCCTTACCAAAGTCAATTGGCTAATATTTACCTCATAAAGAGATGTTCACACTGCGTGAGATCTTGGACCAGCCTTGCAGAAGTAATCGTATTGTTTATAAGATCTCATCTTGTCCCACGAGATTAGTCAATGCTCGTTCTGACGTGCGCAAGAGTTGAATATTTGGAAACTTAATTACTTCTAGTTCGTCACTTGAGTTTTCGTCATTTTGGGGAAGTTTTTTCCGTTGTGCGCTATAATAATTTAAAAAAACACGTAGATAGGTTACTTGGGATTAAAGAGTGGCACCCGAAATCATAGCTTTAGCAAAGCATTGACAGTTTGAGACGACACTGCGCAACATGTATCTGTCTCGTTTACGCTCTAGAAAAAAACATGCTATCTTGTTCACACGGTCGAATTGTAGGTGTACGCCGGGGACAATTTTGACTTCGCATCAGTACTGACATAACCTATCCACCTCTATTTTGTTATAATACCATAAAATAAGACTCAATTGTATTGTAAATGTTTTGAATATTTGTGGCTCAAATTGTGACACTGGATCGTGTCAAATAAGTTGTGAATGGGATGAGTGACTACCCAGACCGAAATTAAGTGATGTGTTTTTTTTAAGCAGTTGGTCCCGGTTGACGTCGCTAGATGTCAGTCGTTAAGCCTAGTCAGAGGCCTTGGGGCGGCTTGATAACATCTAACATTAGGGTTGCTGACTAACCTCACACCCCTCCAACGATACGCAATGAGCCCGCGTTTTGGAGTATGGCTCGTTCCACCTCATAGTTGAGGTGAGGCCTGAGCAGTGGGACCTATAGGTATAGGCCGTTTATGTAAACTAAGATACAAAATAAAGATAACAAATAAACTATTATTATTATTATGTAGGTACTTGGAAGTTCACGGGTCCATGGGGACCCGGTCCTTTGAAGCTGGCGTGGGGCCGAAGCCAACACGTAGAGGCTTTTTCGTACCATTTACTCTAATTTGAAATGTGTACATCTGCCGGGTTTTGTCTCTTGATAAATAATAAATATCTACCCAAAGACAACACCCGGAAAATGCAAGGACTATTGTACAGATAGTAAAAGGGCGAAATTATTATTATTATTATACTGCAAAAGAAAATCATCTAACCTTATCCACGAGTAATGTCATTCAACAGTCACTCAATAATAATTGCTAAGTAGTACTTAACAAAGTTAGCCCATGTGAATAGTACACTAATTACATTACAGAATGGAACAAAGACTGTGGAAGGAGAAAAAATGGAATTGTTTTACAATTGTGATTAAGAAGCAATCAATGATTGTTTGATTATGGAAATTGTGTGGGATATTGTGGTAATTATATAGTTTGGACTGGTTCTGGGGTTTGGTTACAGTTTTCTATAAATGGGAATAAAGATAAGATAAAGATAAGATAAGAAACACTTTATTGCACACAAACACAACAGAGAAATTAACAAAGAAACATCTAAGAGACAAAGTACAATTTCGGCGGTCTTATTGCTAAAAGCAATCTCTTCCAGACAACCCACAGGTGAAGGAAAGAACACAGAAAGGGTGAGCAAGTGCACAAATCTGACAGGATTGAAATGTGTTTTACTAAATAAATTACACAAATACATAATATGAACTTATTCATAATATACATATTTCCAATATACATACACACATAAATTTATAATATACTTACACAGATAAGTAATTATTGTACAATATATACCTATATATATACATACATACATCATAAACATTGCATAGGATATCATAAACTCAACAGTGACGGATAAACCAACATGACATGTAGGTGTAATGAAAAAAGGAACAGAAAAGATGAGATACAAACTTATAACTTAAAAAAGTATTCTTTAACACTTGTTTTAAAAACGGTACGGGACTGAGACTGTCTGATAGATAGGGGCAGGAAGTTCCATACACATATATATATATAATAGGGAGTATAAAAATAAATATCTCTAAAAATTACTCTACACAGTGCCGTCTAGCCCCAAATTTAGAGCTTGTACTATGGGATACCAGACAACGGATAGTATCCGTTATCCGTTGTTTTATAAATAGTTTTATTGAAATACATACCTAATATACATAGGAAATGACGACCGATTTGGTGTAATTGTTGAGAAGTCGGCTACTACACCAAAGATCGCGGGTACGATCCCCGCACAGTACAAAAATTTGTGTGCATGAACATGATTGTCTGTTTGTATTGGTCTGGGTGTTTCCTATGTATATAAAGTATGTATTTACAAAAGAAAAAGGATTTATGTATGTTTATCCGTTGTCTAGTATACCATAGCGGCTTTAATTAGCTCATCTTGAGGCTAGATATCGCTGTGTGGAATAATGTCCAGGGATATTTATAGGAAACACCCAGATCAGTACAAACAGACATGATCATGCATACAAATGTTTGTACTGCGCGAGGATCTAAGCATCGAGCACATCCCCATTACTTCGTTCAGTTTGAATTCACTCAGTCAAGTTTTTTCTGACTTCTGACTGTTCCGTTAACAGCAACAGTCAGTGTAGTTAAAACTCTTCCACTTGGAATAGAGTGGGACGCCCACCCGCAAGGCGGACCGATAACCTGACAAAGATCGCAGGGTTTCGGTGCATGCACAAAACGCCGCTCTGGAAATCTATCGGGGAGGCATATGTTCAGCAGTGGACGTCTTGTAGCTGTTGATGATGATGTTACATTAATAATAATAATTTAGAAAAATCCCTTCCGTACCCTGGTCTTTTTTGCCTTTTTTACTATCAGTACAATAGACCTTGCATTTTCCGGGTGTTGTCTTTGGATAGATCTATACTTATAATAAATCTGTGGAGAGGCCAATTCTGTACATGAAATATATTTAAAAAAATAACTATAAAGGGTTGATTAGGTATCGCTACTGATGCCAAAAATGCAATCAGTAAAATTTTTGTCTGTCTGTCTGTCTGCTGTATATTCGTTATAGAAACAAAAACTACTCAACAGATTTTAACAAAATTTTCCACAATTATTCTTCATACTCTTGGGCAGGTTATAGTATACTTTTCATTACGCTATGATCAATAGGAGCAGAGCAGTGAAGGGTAATATTGGGAAAACGGGAAAAGTTACTCCAATTTTTACACGTAAAAACTACTAGATGGACTTAAATGAAACTCTACAATAATATAGCTTATCCATTTAAATAAGACATACTTAGATTAAAATTTATAAAAATTATATCACATATTTTTTAACTCAAGTCCACGCGTACGACGTCGCAGGCGGCCTCTAGTATTCAATATTTATCAAGAGACAAAACCCGGCAGATGCACACATTTCAAAGTAGAATAAATAGTACCAAAAAGCTTCTACGTGTTGGCTTTGGCCCCACGCTAGCTCCAAAGGACCGGGTCACTATGGACCCATGAATTTCCAAGTACCTACATAACAATAATCTCTTTATTTGCTTAAAAACATTCTATGAGGTTTTTTGGTTACATATTTTTTGGTCATTTGAACCAGGATTTTCATTGTTCTTTTTTTGTTACAGGTTTATCAAGAACCCATCAATTAGGGTACAACAGTCAAAATGACGCAGCAAAGGCGACTCTGCAGCCTGAGTTTGGGTTCCGTGGGCGTGTTAGCTGTTATGCTCTATTTGATAGACAAATCTATCGCTGTAAGTACTTTTTTTACTGAGACCTCATATCTGGACCTCACTATTCACCTAAAAATTCGTATAAAAGACATCATGGCAGCCCTGTAGGTTTGTCTAAGCTAAAAACCGCGCCTCCACTGCATCTACGCACACAAGCAAGCACTCTTCGGTGCGTAGATGTGGTAGAGGGGCGCGTCATTCCAGCTTAGACCTAATTTTAAGTTTATAGGTAAATACAGTAGTATTATAAAAGTCAGTCAGGTTTTTCCCAATTATACACTTAAGAAGATAAACATGGATTCTAGTTACCTACTATTACCTATTATTTCTTGTGCACTTGCCTACCAATTCCTCTCAATCAATTTTCCTCTACCTGTGGGTTGTTTGGAAGAGATCGCTTTTTAGCGATAGGGCGGCCAAATTGTACATTTACGTTAATCTGTGTTTCTTTGCTGCTTATTTCTGTTGTTTAGGTGTGCAATAAAGAATATATCTATCTATCTTTTTTTTTTTTGTTTGTTAATTCAATTATTTTTTTTTCATCTCAACAACTTTTCCGATAGTCTTGAATTTGATCATATTTAATTATGATGAGCTTATAATTGCCTATAATCCTTATTACTGGTTATATGAATGATCTAATTACTTGATAATTATATATTAATTACACATGTTACTGTCTCGCTTGACGCGCATAATAACATAATTGACCTTTGTTTGAAGTTGGTATATTTAGTGTCACGCTATAGCGGATAATCTGACACATGTAAAAGAAAATAGCGTCATGGCTTAGTGGTTAAGCATTTTGACTGAACCCGGGTGATCCCGAGTTCAAAGGCCGGGATACCAACTTTGTATGTTTTATTATTGTTTTAGCATTTTCCATGCAGTATTTTTGACTAAACGTCTTTTTCTGGTTTTCAGATCTTTATTAAAGATACTAACTTTGTTGTACAATTTGCGTTTAACTTACACATAGATGTAATTTGCTATTCTGCACATTTTGTGTCTTGTCTGTACTTGATATGTAACCTAAAATATTGTAATCAAACAAGATTGAAAAGAGTAACTATCGAGTTTCTTGCCGGGATATTCTCGATAGAAGCAACTTCCGAACCGGTGGTAGAGTCACTTGGTTCTTTTAGATTTTTTTATTTTCTGTCTTGACGTATCATAAATGCTTGTTATAAGCTTACATGAATAAATGTTGTTTTACTTTACTTTACTTTACATAGCGAATTTAAATTAAAATTTGGCAACAATCAGTGTATCTCTTACTACCTAATAGTAAAAGTTTAGTGGGTTCCATTCATGCAGCAGCACAAATGTTTATCTATTTTATTTTTAAAAAGGTACAAAAGGCAGACTTAATGCTAAAAGCATTCTCTGCCAGTCAAAACTTAGTGGAAAACTAATGTTTATTGATAAAACAGTGAGTTGTGCTGGGTCTGGGTGTTTGTGGTGCCTTCATTCTGCGTCTAGTTTCTAAGACAATAGAAAAAAAACCTCACTTTGCGACGCCACTCTCAATGCCCACTTTGACTGTCGTCAGAGAAAATTTTCCGTCCGTCTTTCCTTTACGCTCGTGCTTTCAACATTATTTTTTTCTAATTTCCAGTCGTTAGACGGCTACACACCAGGCGAAGACTATCCTATCTACACAGAAGTTCCAGCTGGTCTCTCCTTCACCTGCGACGACAAAATACCTGGGTATTATGCTGACCCAGAGACTATGTGCCAGGTAATCAAAGCTTTTAAATTTAAAAGTAACTCTGCTTTAACGTTTTAACTTTTTAACTAAGTCAATTTCATTGAATTTTGGTAAACAGATTGAGTTTAATGACATAAAATCAATGATATTATAATACAAATACGTAGATAGAAATTGAGCCACAGTCAAGAAAAAACATAGCAAAAAACGTATTGATAAAACTTAACAAATTAAATTATTTATTTTTTGATCACCAAATACGATTTCCCGTATAATTTATTTTTATTAGGTACGCCTGTTGTATAATATCAGCAAATTGTGGATGTGGTTAGTTTCATCAGAATGTTTATTCAGGAGTTTTCATATTTAGAAAAAACATGTCAAGTTACAAAGGTTAAACGCCAAGGTACGCCAGGGGTCAATTTTTGATGTCTTTTGAAATCATTGACTTCATTGAATCATGATGATGAAAGCATCTTGTTCGATGTTCCAGGTGTGGCATTGGTGCGTTCCTGGTCTCGGTGGCAACACCATGTACTCCTTCATCTGCGCCCCAGGGACTGTCTTCAACCAGAGGTCGAGGGTTTGCGATTGGTTCTTCAAGGTGAGCAACAAAACACGTACCGTTAAATACGCCAACTTTGTCACCAGGGGGAACATTGCCCAAAACACAATTTCTAAGGCAATCTACTAATACCTAAAAAAGTTACAAAGTTATGGCAACATTGATGACATTGCTAGAAAGTAAACTATACCTGTCGCAACACAGAATAGCGCGTGTACTCCTGACTTCATTGGGCAATGTTCCCCCTGGTGGCAAAGTTGGCGTATTTAACGGTACCTATTTCATAGGATCAGCTCTTTTGGTTGGTAAATAAAATTATCAAAAATTTGCAAAGTTCAAATTGTTTTTTTTTGACTGGCAGAAACTTGAAAAAAAAAGATGTTGTGGCTTTGCACGATAGAGACCTCCCTGGTTATTTTCTTGATATGTGTAAGAGGAAGAAAATCAGGGGAAAACCCTTACAGGGACAAGCATTAAAGACGCCAGCATGTATCCTTCTATAGGAGGCCAAAACTCGTTCTAAGTTATGGTTAGTTAAAAAGTAATCAATGAAGCGGTAAAAGCAAGAAGCTCTCACGGTTGACCTGGTTTTCTTATAAAAATTGCTATCAGATTTTATAAACATTGATCCACCGATGTATCTTTTTCAAAGGAGTTGCCTGTATGGACAACCATAGATAATTATAAATTCAAGATGGAGCCAGCACTGTCATTTTTCTTATGCAAAAAAATGACAGCTTAGCTTTTGCAAAGTTTTGTTCAGTAATGGCCAAAACTTGCTCGAATATTCAATGTATAATAACATTTATATACCTAGATATAAATGTTCTTATCTTAAAAAAATTGTACATGAGACTAAATTGTCTTTCAGGTGGATTGTCCCAGTTCTCCGGCATTCTACGGAGTAAACGAAGACTTATACAAAGACGAACAAGGGAATTACATTGCTGGAAAAAAGTAGATTAAATTATATAGCATTATGACTTAGTATTGGATAGTGTATAGCTAACCGCAGGTCACGGATAAAACGCATCTTTGAACCAGTAAGACGGACTCGAATGGTCTAAGTTTTTACTACCCCAATGAGAAAAATTGTTTGGGTGGAATTTAGTATTTTAGTAAATAAAACAATTCGTCAGTTTGTAATTATATTCAAGTTTCTAATTATGAAGATTACGATAACTATAGTCCGTTCGCGTTAAGAATGCAGTGATTTTTGAATTTAATTCTGTTGCACACCAAAAAAAACTCATATCCACAACTTTTTGCGTTCGAAAGTATGCGTTCAACTGGTCACTGTAGACTTGACTTTCTAATTAGTAACGATTTGATTCGTTAGGGATGTGCAAGGTCGAAAGAAAAGTATGAATGACTGAATTCTTAAGGCGAACGGACTATAGTCTCATTTACAAAATAAAAATATAAGTTTTGGCAACGTGTAAGCAAGTAATGCTAAAATGAGTCCAGTCTGTTAGATAAGGACTTAAATATTCCAGTCGCTGCGGTTAGCTGTACTGTACACTTCACTTTTGTAAATAAATGCACTCTATGTTACTATATTCTAATTCTACTGATGACAATGACAGACAAAAGAAATTAAATGCTATTGTTTACATACTGTCTGCTGTCAATAACTTGTCACTTGCATTGAAAAGCAACACTTTTGTCAGTACAAGTGACAGGTTATTGACAGCATTGATTTGACAGTAGCCAAAAGAAAACATCATGTCAAAATTTTTATTGCAAACTGTCGCATGTGGCATTGCACCTATAAATTAAGTGTTCATTTCAATTTTAAATGCATTTTGTTTTGCACGCACAATCCAGCAGACCTGTCAAAACTTTGAGATCCCTTAGACATTACGACTTTTTGCAACGATACAACCACGACACGAGCGATCAACTAAACATCTAAACATTTACATCGATTCGAGCGATTAGTATCATTCATAGAATAAATAAACCAATAAATGTATTTTCTCAGCAATACTTTGACATCTTGCTCAAAAAATACACGCGAAAAACAGCCGTGCAAATGCATCACGACAAGAATAACTTTGTATCGTCGATTGACGCTGTACGTGACTGTATTCTTGCCTCGACAACATCGCATTTGAGTAGCGCGTGTGTGTCAGGCCTTTCGTCCGTGCGAGTTGCTCGCGATTCGAAGTATACCGACATGACTCAGCAGTTTCCGCCATATGTTTTCGGTAATGTTCGTACACGCGTTGAATTGCTTGATACGCGACTGAGACACAAACCAAGCATACATACGCAAAGTAGAGACTCAGTCGCTTATTAAACAGAGGAGTCCCAAACGATTCGACGCTTGGACGAAGGGCCTTAAGGTCACTATGAAGAAATGTTTGTATCGTCGATGGACGCTGAATATGCTAAAATGACTCCAGTCTTATGGACTCAAATGGTTATACACTAGTAGCTGCGGTTGGCTGTACTCACTTCACTTTTGTTAATAAAATGCACTCTATTTTATTTTAATGTTCTACTGATGACAGAAAAAATGCTGCTGTCAATAACTTGTCACTTGTATTGAGATTGACAGTAGCTAAAAGAAAAAAAAAATGTAAACTGTCGCGGACGCTGTATTGTGACTGTCTTCTTGCCGCAACAGCATCGCATTTGAGTAGCGCGTATGTTTAAAGGTCGCCATCTTGTATCGATGCTGCATCACATGTATCGCGGTTGCATCGCTGCATTAAGTCACAGTGCGTAAGGGGCCTGAGAATAATTATAAATTGTCGCATGGGGCATGGCACCTTTCCTTGAAAAATGTGTTGAAATTCATATTTTTAACGAACAGTTTAGCTACAACATTTTTAATTTTCTTATATACTGTTAAATATAATTTATTTAACTGAATGAAGTGTAAACCAACTACAAAGTTATTTGTTTAATTTATTTTAAGTAATCATATGCTTAAAGTATTTTAATTAGTTAGAAAACAGAAACTTAAAGTTACCATACCTTAGTCATATATGCCAGTTGATTAAAAAACTATGTACAAACATATTAATGTGATATTTCCTAAATTGATGATATTATTATTAGAAGATTTTTGTACAAATGGCGATGTTTTAGTTATAAGTAAAATTCTTTTGTATCAATAAATTGACAAACTCTTGACATGTATTCTTACACTCTTTTGCATGAAAAACACCCTGTGGTTACTTCAGTCTCCACCCTCCTTTGTTTGATAGTTTAAAATGTATCGTATCGGTACATCGAAGTGTTGAAGAGCTTATACGCAAACCATGTCTGTCGGAGTACAGGAGCAAAGCACGAGGGCAATTCCTCCGCATCGGAAGACGTTTTCAAGCTCCTGGAATGGCAAGGACTCGGCATCAACATAAATGGCGAGTATATGACTCACCTACGGTTTGCCGACGACATAGTGGTCATGGCAGAGTCGCTTGAAGAGCTCGGCAGCATGCTCGAGAACCTCAATCGAGTCTCTCAACAAATGGGCCTAAAGACGAACATGGACAAGACAAAGGTCATGTCAAACGCCCGTGTTACGCCCACTCCAGTAGCTGTTGGAGGCTCGGTTCTCGAAGTTGTCGACGAGTACTTCTACCTAGGACAAGTTGTCCAAGTAGGCAGGTCCAACTTCGAGAAAGAGGTAAATCGCCGAATCCAACTCGGCTGGGCAGCATTCGGGAAATTACGTGACGTTTTCTCTTCAAACATACCACAGTGCCTGAAGACGAAGGTATATAATCAGTGTGTGTTACCAGTGATTACGTGTGGATCGGAAACGTGGTCTCTCACTATGGGCCTCATAAGAAGGCTCAAGGTCACTCAACGTGCTATATATGGAAAGGGCAATGCTCGGTGTCTCGCTACGAGATCGAATCAGGAATGAGGAGATTCGTAGAAGGACTGGAGTCGCCGACGTGGCCCAGCGGGTAAGCAGGTTGGAGTGGCAGTGGGCGGGGCACATAGCGCGTGCGTAGAACTGATGGCCATCAGTTCTACGCACTATGTGCCCAGCGGCCGCTGGGGCCGAAAGGTTCTGGACTGGAGACCATTCGAGGCCAAACGTAGAGTGGGGCGCCTACCCACAAGGTGGACCGACGACCTGTTAAAAGTCACGGGATCCCGGTGGATGCAGGCCGCACGCAACCGAGCGCTCTGGAAACCAATGGGGGAGGCCTATGTTCAGCAGTTCTTGCGGCTGCTAATGATGAGATGGCGCTACGAGTTGCAAGTTATCATTACAATACTAGCTTGGGCTACCAAGATAACGGCGCGGGTAGGGTCGGCCCTCACCACGTTGGGTTCCAATTCCCTTTTCGAAACGTGGGCTTCTGTGTCAGTGAGCCTCTGACTTACCCATTAGGGACAAGTTCGTGTGGGTATGTTATGTTAACACAAAGTAGGTGTTCCAGCCAGATTTGATCTCGGGACACTTTCCGATTCCGAGCCATAGGGTTTGATAATCGGGCGACATTACTTACCCCTCAAAAAGACACCACTGTGAGAATGCCTATTGATCAAGAATGGAACATCACAAGCATTAGAACTATTTAGATAGCCTTGCCAATTCAATCTGCTCACAGCTGGACCACGTCAGTAGAGTTATTTTATGGAGTAAACTACCTGGAATTCTTAAAATCTTTGTTGATCGATTCTTTTTATGTTATCGGCGTTAAAAAATCTTCATGGACTATCCCGCTTGGGGGAGTGTGGGACTCCTCACCCCTGAACAGGAATCACAACACAAAACCATACTTCGGTATACACTCCCCGCTGTATTACCACATCGCACCTGCTGTTGGCGCAGCCTAAGCGCCAAGCCTCTTCACGCTACGGGGCATTCCGGTATACTGGAACACTCCCATACGGGGATACCCTGCAATGGGGTGTGGGCTTACTTGACCTATCTCTAGAATGCTTCATAGGACTATTTGGACAGTTATGGTAGTGGTGGAAAGCGTTCCAGACATCAACTCAACCACAACCCGTGGCACTTCAATTTGCTCAATGCTGAGCAACGATTGGAAACTTATGTAGAGTCTTGGCTGACCTACCTAGTTATCAGCCTTCCTCACCCTTTTTGTAATTACCGAGTAGCGATAACTATCTCACCACCACATAGGAACTGCAATCCTGAAACGGGAAACTTTCGGAGCGATTGCGCATAGATAGAAGAACCCGACAACAAGCGCCGGACATAACACCTGTCTCGTTGGAGGATCCTCGCTTTTCTATGGTAAATGAAGAACATAACAACTTGTTTCTCTCTATCACCAATTTGGGACCCCAACGTGATATAGGGATAGAGAGGACTATGGTAGCGCGTTTCAGGATTGTAGTTCCTGAACACGATCCGTTGGCTGTGGTCAGTTGGTTTGGTTGTCATGAATGCTGCATGTCTTAGCTTGCACAACGTACACGATGGTCAAATGTACTCGTAACACTTTGGAGACTGATTCTTTCTTTGCCGGAATAAGGGTGTCACTAATTCCTTTCGGATCGGCTCGGCTCAGCCGACGCGACGCGACACCGGCCGACGCGACACGGCGAAACGAGCCGTGTGGTGGGATTTTTTTGGATTGTTCCACCCAGATCTGGATGACACCTTAATATTTTTCAGAAGCTACTCATCACATGCTGAGTACAACCGGCGCAGGCTGGCTGCAAGAAGAAAACGACAAGAGCAATCAAGAAACGCGACTAGAAGAATGGATTCTATCACCTACAGAATACGACTAAATTTGTAAATTAATAATAAATTATGATTATTTATGTTCGTGGTAATCTTTTCACGACCCGTTAAGTGTGATTAAGTATCAGTTGAGACTCCGGGGGGTATACTCGGGGGTTCACCCCTGAATTCAAAAACGTCAATCAACCCTAAGCACGCGCTCACGCTCATGCTATCCGTTTCAGTTCTATTGACATTTCAGGGTTAAGTAGTATTTCTCTAAAATAATACAATAATAATTCACTTTTGAGGAAAACACTGAAATTTTAAGAACTTACTTACAAACAAAACATTGTGAGACTAACACGTGGTGGCCCAGCGACAGCAGTCCAAAAAAATTTGGTGTAAACCCTGTATAATAAATAAAAACAATACATTTTACGGGAGAGCATGAGCGTGGGCGCGTGCTTAGCGTTGACTGACGTTTGTGAATTCGGGGGTAAGGGAAGGGTCGCGTGTACGACTACTACATAAGGACAAATATTAGTGTGGATCTTATTTATTGCATGCCACTAAGCAGACATACCTATATAGTGCCAATGGCAATTAAAATCTGGGTGTTTAAGATCCCTATGTTGTTTCAGGTTTCTAAAACACAAGTCCTTACCATCACCTTTCTTTAAGACAAAAGCTATGTATTTGATGCTGCTCATATTTATTTCATACTAGCAGTCCCGAAGTAATGTTTTTCATTGTTTATATTAATTCTGCTATTGAAAGCGGAGACAAGTTAAAAATTGGTCAAGCCTTTCACGAGTGATTCCATGACATTCATTCATTCATTTTCAAATATAAATATTTATTTAACTTTACAACAATATCAGCGACGAGCGAGAATGGTCTAATAACGCCTTTGCAATTCTAGTAACGACGCTGTAGTACAAAAAACTTTTGCTTTACCATTTCATCAGGTACGTTTTAACCTGAACTCAAACCGTTCATTCACACACTTCTTCACTTCTATCCATACGAATATATGTATTATATATCCCACATCTAACAAAAAATATATTTATGAAATCCACCGGCTTACCCCCGAATCCACAAACCGAAATCAACGTTGAACATACCTTAGAAGTATAACTGTCCCTTAAAGTTATTTTGACATTTTGCGGGACAGCATTAGCGTTGATTGACGTTTGTGAATTCGGGGTTTAGCAGACGAGATACACGACTGATGTTAAACGAAGGAAGTAGGTACAACCAACGGCAAATCCAGGTTACCTATTTTCATACCTTATCTTTCTCATGTCAAGTGTCATTTCTTTGCAATAGAGCAAGGAGGACTGACCGGAAATGGGTAGCGTGATGTACCGTTCACCGTACACCAAATTGGGTTACCTGTTGAATGTGCATACGCTATTTTCGCCTGTATAAATTGTCATAGTTGTCACTTGGCATAAGTATTTATAGGAAGTTCATAAGACACAATAGCCGAAATCTAAAAAGCAAAAAGTTAAGTATTGAAATTGATTATTTATGTTTGTCATAATATTTAGAAGTGTGCATTTAACCGACAAATTGCATAAGGAATTTATGGGGGATTAGTTTGCCTATTAACATGATTAGAACAGACAAAATGTAGATTTAACGATTACGATTTCTAATATTCATCATCATCATCATGCTTATGTGTAAAAAAACAAATGCCAAAAAATATAATGCTTTTTTTATTTTTATACCTAAAAAAATTATACGTTTAGAATGGTCACCACTTCAACTGCTATTTACTGTCGTCTGAAGATGGACGTGGGCATTGACATCACATAAAAGGTTCAAGTCTTTAAACACTGCTGGAAGGTAGCCTGCCCGTGTTCTACAGGATGCAGTCTCCTTCTCATCATTGGACTACTTAAACAAACTTTGCGCCGTTTTGTTGTTAATATTCAGAAATCCACACTAACCGATTTGTTGACTTGTTCATAACGCTAAAATCATCATCATCATGACTTCCACACCGTGTCCGGCGACGGCGACTCCTGCAAGCTCTTCAGGTTGGGTCTTTCTGGCGATGGGCTCCAATGTGACTAGCAAGACCGAACTTGGACTTAAAACTCGGCTGCAAGGCGCACAGTATAACTGGCCAGCCGAATTGTACGTGTAGATAAGAAGTCAAAAGTCCAGTCAAAAGTCAAAATATCTTTATTTAAATAGACCTGTTACAAGCGCTTTTGAATAGTCAACAAAACAAACAAAAATACACTTAATAATTCATATCATAGGAGTAGAATAGCTATCCGCTGAAGTGTTTCCAGAGCGATACAACTTAGGCCCGTTTTCAGTCTTAGACCACATCATTACTTATGAACGTGGTCAAATGCGCGCTTACTGAGATATCCAAAAAACCGAGCATCCAACTTAAGCAAGTCCTGGACAGGTCCCATAATTAGTATCATTACCCTCTTAAAATCATAACTGACGACAAAAACATAAGACGACGAAGAGATTTGGACGACCGTCTTGGTGTAATTGTTAAGAAGTCGGCTAATACACCAAGGAGACCCTTGGTGTAGTAGCGGTTCGACCCCGCACAGTACAAACATTTGTGTGCATGAACATGTCTGTTTGTATTGGTCTGGGTGTTTCCTATGTATATTGAGTATGTATTTAAAAAAGAAAAAGTATTTCAAGTATGTTTATCCGTTGTCTAGTATCCCATAATAACGGACTATAATTAGCTCACTTGGGGTTAGATGGCGCTGTGTGGAATAATGTCCAGGGTTATTTATTTATAAGTGACAACGAGGCTATCCAAAGCTTTTAACACCTCCACAGTCCAGAACTAAGTAGTCCTGGCTCCTTTAATGGCATGAAACCCTCACATCAACTGAAATGTCAAAATCGGACTCGAACGAGACTCCTTAGAGCATTTTTATGAATTCCACATATTTTAGTATTTGACGTTGCCATTTGTAGTTCATATTTTGCGAGGTGTAAGATTAGATTAGATTAATATATTTCACAATAAAACATTACAATGTAGTCACAGTTCGGTGTCAAATTAGATGAATTAAGATTGATAAATTAAAGTTAGCGCTAAAATTTACTGTCAGTTGTTATCAAGCCTGTTACTGTCAGTTGTTTAAGGAGCCTGTGGCGCAGTTGTGACAGTGATCGTCGACGATCGCTGTTGTAAACCAACACACGCCAGGTCGGAAATGGGATGGGTGTCCACCCGACCGAAATTTAGTGATGCATATTTCGGGTATCTCCGTGTTTCGGAAAGCACGTTAGGCAGTTTGGTCCCGGTTGATGTCGCTAGATGTCAGTCGATAAGCCTAGTCAGAGGCCTTAGGACGGCTTGACAACATCTGACATTAAGGTCGCTCACTAATCTTACAATCCTCCAACAATCCGCACTGAGCCCGCGTGTTGGAGTTTGGCTCGTTCCACCTCATAATTAAGGTGAGGCCTCTGCCCAGCAATGGGACGTATATAGGCCGTTTATGTTATGTATGTTATCAAGCCACGCCAAAGTCTTTTACTAGGCTTAGCGCCTGACATTAGCAACGTCGGCTACCAACAACCGCTTCACGTCTAGGAGGAAGGTAAATAAACTCTGTCCGTCAAATTTGATCGTTCCTCTAATTCTCTCCGTCCCTTTCTAACCATTCCCAGACCAGGATGTTACCACATGATTGGTGCATTCTGCCACATTACAGCAAGCGGAGTCACGCGCGTTTGCTAGCATGCAACGAATGCATTCAACCCACGTACCGTTCGCATGGACGGTGTGTTGGTGTGTGTGGAATATGCATAATGTTAGGGTCGGTTCACATGGTATATGCTTGCTTGAATAAAATTTAAGTGGTCGTGGCTTAGTGGTAACAGTGTTAAGGACAAAGCACACTATGCCATTACACTGCTCCAAATATCTTGCTATTCGAATTTAAACTCTAAGTCTTAAGGACGTGAACTGCAAGTTGAGTGATTGCGAGCGCGCTTACAGCTCGCCGTTGGCTTTCGCATATTAATATTGCAAAATAGTTTGAATACTAAAATGCGCTTTAATTATCAAAAACCGTGCTGCTACGTTGCCGATATAATTTGCTACGAGCTTTAGGCCACGAATAAGAGTGTTACCAGAACAATCGATTGTCGATCGAGGGCATTGATGGATGGTAAAATGGTTTAGTCTACATCGTCGGTATGGTAGAAACTATTGATGGACTATTTCACCATCGATCGATGCCCTCGTTCGACAATCGATCAATTGGTCTAATAACACCTTAAGATCGGGGTCATGAGACTGGTTTTATGACCAAACGTTTGTGGTCTTTTTAACTGCCGTCTTAGTGGTTCAAAATGCACGTTAAGTAGTAATTGGTCTCCGCTAACGTCAATAAATTTAATATTGGTCAGTAAAGTGTCACTTCAGAACCCTTACATACACCTCTCTGAAAATCTAAACTTGACACTACAATTAGGTGATAGTCGCCATACTAAGTCGGTTTGTTTTCGTTCAATAAAATGTACTTACCTTTTTTCTTACATCAAACTAAGGACTTTCTTGTTACATGTTTGTCAGACACTAGTATACGTTCTTAAGTAGATTTAATACATACTAAACTGATTCAACGCACAGACACAGGATTACCAAAACCATATAACTAAATAGGTGCATATTTGTCCAGCCTCAGTCCAACATTAAGCTCCTTTCTATTTACTTTTAAGCCTTTAATTTGTTTATGAAACTTGGTAAGTACAGGCGTCTGTGGAGTCGAGACCCTAAAAATCTCCGTTAGCTAATTAAAACCACTACTAAAATTTTTCGAATTTGATCATGAATTTAACAGAACATCGTCCCAAAACCTATTTTTGGAACTAAACTAGGCTGCGACTTTAAAAAACTAGTATTAACTATTGGGATTTCAAAAGCTAAACCTATTATTGAGAGCATTATTTTGACACTATCTTTAGCTAAAAATGAAGGAAAAGTTCGAACTTTTAGCACGTTTTTTAGCACAGTGTAAACCTACCTTTACACTGGCCGCCTAGCAAGAAAGATAGCCATTGCGGCCAGTCCCGCGCACACCTCACAACGGACCGCTCGTGTGACGGTCTAAACATTAAAAAAAACCGCGAGTGTCCATCAGTTTCGCAAAAATCACACCAATTCCCAAAACCCCAAAAGTGAGTTTCCTGTGCGTGCTCAAAATACCATAGTCTAAATCTGACAGTTGTTTTTTTCATAATGGCCGCGCGTTACGCAATTTTTTCTTTCGTAATCTTTTTGTAACAACCAGTTCGATAATCAGGTCATAGACTATTAAGCGGTTATTTATTTTATACTTTTGAACTTAAAGTTTAAAATTGTTTAGACTTTTTGATGATTTGAGGTTAAAGTTATGTGGCGTAGGTCAGGATTTTGGCGCGTGTTTTTATTTTGGTTTACTGTTTCGTAATTGAGAAAGTACCTAATGCTAAATTCATTCATTTATGCAGAAAATTACATACGTGGTTTCGCCTATGCTAAGTGGCCTATGGACGATTTAAATCGCCATTTAGGCTGTTTCAAAACGTTATTTAAGAAGAAAATCACCTTTTTTAGAAAGAAAAATAAATAAAACAGTTTACTAAAACTTTTTTTCAACTTTGTACTTTATTTTTTAACAAAAGATAGTTTCAGTTTCTAACATTTATTTTTAAAATTGTAACGTTTTTTTTGTGTGTTGTCTGTGTGTTATTTTCTATGAAATAAAATGATATAGTTTTCTTTCGTCTTCTAGATTTTTTCCCACAGATTTCTATTTTTTATAGTTTTCATAACTGACTTTATAACACTATTATAGCGAATATTATTCTGTATTTATATAATTAAGCCATTCATACGTGTTTTAATGTTTTTCTATAATGTTAATAGTAAAACTATGTTGTTAACAAAGCAAATAACACCGCTTAAAATGGTAACACGCTAACAATAAATAAAAATTTCATAACAACAAACCAATGTAATCTGATCTCCTATAGCTTACAATTATTTCAAAACCACAGACCCATTTAAAATAGTCATCAAATTAAAGTAGACACGCTATTCTACATACAACACGTACAATTGTAGGTCAGGATATACTAGGCATACCAACTATTCCACCAAGACCTGCAACTACATGCTAATTTCATATCACTCATAGGTCATTTCACACTGGTCGTACTAACTAGTATTACCAGACCTGTAAATCTTAGTATTTCACATAGATTTCAAGTATCAACATAGTCTGGTTAAGTTTACTTTCACTTATAAGGCCGTATAATAGATATTTCGTAGTATTATGTGACTTTTTATTTGTATTGCCCTCGGTTACATTATGGAGGTCGTCGGTTCGAGTCCAGGTATGTAAATTGGTTGCTCAACTTTTGTTCTTTAAGCCTTTTGTTGCACAAGACTGCGGGCTTAACGCTTAAATGTCTACAAGACTATAAATAATGTTAAAAAAACTTTTTACACGTTCTTGTATTGTTCATATTGAAGCATCGGACGCTGGGTCGGAAATGGGATGGGTGACCAACCCGACCAAAATTAAGTTATGTAGGTATTTTTTGGGTATCTCCGTTCGAAGGCAAGGCATTTAAAACCGGCTGCTGTCGTTTGATGTAAGTCGTCAAGCATAGTCGAAGGCCTTAGGGCAGCTTGATAACATCTGCCAGTAAGGATCATCACTAACATGTCCTAGTTAAGTTGAGGCCAGCAGAGGGACGTAAGTTTTGACGTAATAGTATTGTTTTTTCAGAAGATAATGCTGTCAAAACAAGACCACAAATAACTCAGTAGTTACTATCTTTATTAATAGCCTTAATCCCGAATTCACAAACGACAATCAACGCTAAGCACGCGCTCACGCTCATGCTGTCCCTTTTAGTTCTATCGACATTTTACGGGACAGCATGAGCGTGAGCGCGTGCTTACCGTTCATTGACGTTTGTGAATTCGGGGGTTAGATGTCAAAATATTTATTGCCAAGAATGTTCACATTTGAATAGATTACAAAAGCCTTACAATGATAGGTTAGTCAATGAAGCTATAGAAATATGAGAAGGATTGAATTCACACATTAGAGGTTATTTCCAGGCATTTTGAAATGTTTCCGAAACATTGTATTGCAATATTTTGAGCAATCTTTCAGACTCTGGTTCGAATCTGGCCGGAACACACCTACTTTGTGTTCATTCTACAATTTGCGGCTAACTCTCCGGTGATGGAAAACACCGCTAAAAACCCCAAGCAACCCGGATAACGGCGGTAAGTTCGCCTTCATACACATGCTAACTGAGTACGGATTCTTGGATATGTTCAAGGTTATTAAGCAACCCTAAGGCCTTCAACTAAGCTTAACAACTGTCAATTAGTGACTGCTGGATAACTGCTTAGCGTACCTTCCGAAGAACGGAGCTATACCCGAAAATAGGTTCACTCAATTCAGATCGGGGCGGTCACCCATCCTATCGTTGACCCGTTGTGTAATGCTTGGCAACAATGATCTTACCTTATCCACTGTCACACAAGCACCTTTATCATCAGTGAAATAATGCCGTTATGCTGTTTATGCTCTTAAATCAATGAATTTGATTGTTAACAACCAGTTTATTTCAAATAGAAAGAAAGAAAGAACAACGTTTATTGACCCTGGACATCGTACACAGAAATTAACAAAAAAAAACAAAATGGTAAAAACAAAATAAAAAAATGGGGCCAGCTGAGTGGAAAATAGAATTTTAATTTTTTAAATTTAATTCTCAGCATTAGGCAAGAGATTCCCAGAGGAACCTGCTACTTTATCAGGTGGTCCGTCCACCTTTTTAGTTGTTGTTTTACCACTGTTCTTGCTTTAAAAGTCCCCAATACTGATTTTTTATTGCCCAACGGCCATCAGTTTTTCGCACTATGTGCTCATTGCATCTTGCTTCAAGTCAACTTTCGTTCTTTTTACGGGTTTCCCCATTTCTGACTCAATCCCGAAGTTAGTTAAACAGCGTAAACTTGTTTCTAGATACAACAATAATGAAACCTAAATATAATATAACTGTCTATTGAAGTGTTTGCCATACAAAAAGTGGAACTTCACAACAACTCATACAAAAGACATCAACGAAATCCGGCTAATATTTTAAATGCGAAAGTTTGTATGTGTTTTGGATGTGCCGTGCTCTTTCACGTAAATACTACTGGTTGGATTTCAATGAAACATAACAATAATGTTGCTCATGCCTTTTTTTTTCTTAGCATTTTTTTTAACCTAAGTAACTGCTAGTGTACTAGGTTGTCAAATGGTCTGAAAAATAAAGTTTATTTTTGTGAAGTTTTAATTTTCACTAAAACTATAGATGGATTCTGTTAATCCTTCGAAAATTTAATAAACATTATTTTGTTTTTTCTTTCCATGGAAACAACTTGAAGAAATGCCAAAAAGTTAAGGGTTTCTCTAACGAAAAAACCCGTCACCTTTCTGTAAGCAAGCTCTATACTTAAGAAAGATTTATTTATAAGCCGGTTTATTTATTTAATAAGCTGTCAGTTGCCTAAGTTGTTGACAAAACTTACCAGTGCAACAAGTATGTAGATAACATCATACAAATGGTCCATACAGCTATTGACAAGTGACTGTTTTACGTAAGCGTGAACGCAACGAGTGACAGGCAAGGTCGGGTGGTCTGTCTAGTGTTACAACTGTCCCCTGGGTGATTGTAGCATTTATATTTATTTTAACAACCGATTTGGTGTAATGGTTCAGAAGTGGTCTATTACAATATTGGTTCCGGGTTCGATCCCCGTACAGTTATTCAAAATCTACTACTATAATGTTTGTTGGTGCAATATAGAAAGAACTAGCTGTCCCGTTCGTTCTGTTGTCAAACATTCAGTGTCACGTGACTGGTAGGAACAGTTGCTAAGAAGAAACTAAAATTGTTGTTTTTATTATATTCCCAGCATTTTCTCATGTTTACTCACCTTTTAAACCTTCCCTGGACTATTACAAATAATTCAAAACCAAAACTAGCCAAATCGGTCTAGTCATTCCCGAGTTTTGGCGACACCAACGAACACCAATCCATTTTTATATATAGAGATATCTATGTTTTAGATATGTCTATGAAAACCAAGGCTTGACAACACCTGACATTAAGGTTGCTCACTAACCTTACAACCCTCCAACAATCCCCATCAAGCCTGCGTGTTGGTTTATGGCTCGCACCACCTCATAGTTGAAATGAGGCCTGTGCCGAGCAGTGGGACGTTTATAGACCGTTTATGGTCATGTCATGTTAAATTTGGGCCATCTTTTTTGGTAAACTTAACATGGAAAGTTGAAGCAAATATTGTTATCAAAAGGAATGGTCAATTTCCTTTTGATACCAATTTTGCTTCAAAATCCATACAATAAATCCAATCCATGATATCAAAAATAATACTAAGTAAATTCTTTCCCAATTTTTCAGTGACTTACAATTACGAAACCAGCCTATAGCGACCTTGCCCCAACTAAAAAGCTGTCTAGATTATAATAATCATATTCAAAAAAGTTATTATTTCAGTCTTAAACAATACACGTAACAGTTACATTTATATTTTATTGTTATGTATTTCTTACATAATTTAGAATGCATTAGTCAAATTGTTGGCAATTTATGCAAGGCAGTGAACAAAAAATTCTAGAACGCAAATCGTGCTAACAATATATTTTTCACGACATAACATCGTCATCGCATCTGTTTTTCTGTAATAGATCTCTTTTAGTGAGCAATAAGGCTGCTACGTCCAAAAACTTTTTCATTTTTTTGCTACAGTTCTCTTTTTGCAAATAATTATCTATTTCTTATCTTTTGGTCACAACCGGAATTATGAATGTGATTTTGTAAGGAAATAAACATTTAATATTATAAAAATAGGCAATGATCATTGATTGAAATCAAAATATTTCTTTATTTTATTTATGGGTGCTTAGTGAGTATCTACATATTATAGATAAAAAGTATTATGAAAAAGTATCTATCTTAAAGAATCTAATGAAATTAAAAGGTTATCAGAACCTTCACCAGTTTCACTAGTTTAAAGTGTTTCACCCTGAAGTACAAGATAAGATATTTATTTCAAATAATGTGGTTACAGGGATCTTAAAATACAAGAGAGAGTACGACATATTCTGCCTTCGTTTGTTGGCGTACTAAACAACTAACATTGCTTTGTCATTATTGCTACAGTGAATAATCGAGCCTTACATGTGAGCATAGCACGACTATTCCTTCTATTTTTTCTAGTTCGTTGTCGTAACTGTTATCTTTATACTGTGTCCAGTCTTTGGAACGAATCAGAAAGACTTTCTTGTACAAAATAATGGAGGTTTTCTGCCTTCAACATTCCATAATGAATGATTAAGTGAGGGAATAGAAAATTAATGAGAAACTGATCATTTGTCACCATTTTCACTCTATAATCTGGTTTATTGCTAATAATGAACGGTTCGTTTTTGATTGGCATATTTTAACTGTTGATAATACATGAATGAATGTGGCACTTTATATACATAATTGAATATTGATACATACAACGAGGTGCCCGTGGCGCAGTTGTGGGATGTGTGACCACCCCGACCGAAATTTAGTGATGTGTATTTCGGGCATCTCCGTGCTTCGAAAGGCACGTAAAACAGGCGGTCCCGGTTGACGTCGGTAGACGTCAGTCGTTAAGCCTAGTCAGAGGCCTTAGGGCGGCTTGATAACATCTAACATTGAGGTTGCTCACTAATCTTATACCCCTCCAACAATCCGCACTGAGTCCGCGTGTTGGAGTATGGCTCGTTCTACCTCATAGTTGAGGTGAGGCCTGTGCCCATCAGTGGGACGTTTATATGCCGTTTATAACGAGATGAGGGGCAGTAGTCAGTGTTTATGAAAACAAATTAGAAATCAAGTAGTGTAATAGGATGGGTGACCACCAATAAGAGAAGCACAACACAACACAATATTTCCCAAACGGAGTAGTCAAAGACACACTAATTGATGTCGTCATGGTCAACGGAACATTCAGAAGCACACATCACGCTGAGCGAACTTTTTAACCCAACATGTTAGGAGGCGAACCTAATGTTGTTATTCGGGTTGCTTAAGGTTTTCATCTGTGTTTTCCTATACTAGAGAGTAAGCCACCAATTGTACAATACTACAAGTATTTTTATGTTTGTTCCCCCCATAAGAACCTTCCGCAGACTTCATCAAACGCAATAGAAACATACCAGCTAAGTTTTGGAGTTTTGCGTTAAGCTATTAGCAATTTATTTTATTTAATTAGTTATAGATAAATGTCATTTTGTTTCTATAAAAAATCACTACGCTTCGCTTGAACATGAACCAGTTTTAACTAATTGTTTAGTAGCTTTATTTATAATTTCCGAATTTAATTAAAACAATGTTGACATAGCAAACAACTTTGCAAATTGTAATATTACTTGTAACACTTGTTTTTAATTGCAAAATTTAATAGAAACCCATTTTGGTAATTAGCTAAACCACCTTTACCGTGGCTAAACGCAGATTATGAAACGTAAACAAACAAGTATGAACCTAATGGAAACTTGATCACAGGTAAAAATAGTTTGGTTCAAGGTCTTAATTTTGAAGTTAAACGTGAAATTCTACACACATCAAAAGTGTCTAGGGATATCATAGGGATATCATTTTTCAAATATTTCATAAAGTTAAGTTGGTTTACAAGTTGAGCATTATCTCAGAATAGCGCGAGGACAGTGGCATAAGATGAAGGTTAAGAATATTACAAAAAAAAAAGTTTGATTTTGCTAAAATTATGACACCTTTTAAAAGAAAAATCTGTCTTTTATTAACGTCCTTACGATTGTACAATAATGCTACTACAATATTTTTTTTTATACAATCTGAAAGGGCAGATATAGCAGTTTCTGTGTTCTAAAAATTTCTACGTTGGTAGCATTATTTTAATTTTTACAGCCTCCCAAATAGCTATACTTTGTATGAAAATGCTTGAGATATCCCTAGACACTTTTGATGTGTGTAGAAATGAAATACTTGAGGCGTATATGTATTTATTTAAAATTTGTTTGCGTTGGACCCCAGTCCCGCCTGATGGTAAGCGATGACGAGGTCAAAGGTGGAACACACTTACATAGAAAATGCCTATTCACTCTTGCCTTGAAGGCACCAAGGTTGTATGTATCCGGAAACACAGACGCAGGGAGTGCGTTCCACTCCTTAGCTGTGCGGACCAGAAAAGAAGCACCAAACCGTTTAGTCCGGACCATCGGAAAATCGACCACATGGGGCTGAAAACTCTCACGTCGTCTAGTGGTCCGGTAACATAAACAGAAACTGCCTATATACGTCCCACTGCTGGGCACTGGCCTCATCTCAACTATGAGGAGGAACACGTGGCCTCAGAGCGTATTGTTGAAGGTTAGTGATAAACCATCCAATCAGATGCTATCAAGCCACCCCAAGGCTTCCGACTAGACTTAACGACTAACATCTAGCGACGTAAGCTGGGACCATCATAGCGTGCCTTCTAAAGCAAGGAGATGCCCAAAAAATACATCACTATATTTTGGTCAGGGTGATCACCCATTCCATTTCCGACCCGGTGTGTGTTGCTTTACAACAGCGATCGCTGCCGATGTACTGTCTTAACTGCACCATGGGCAATGATATTATAATAAAAATACGTAGATAGTTTACTTGTGCTAAAAAAGTGGCACCCAAAATCAGAATTTCGATCACCTGAGCAAAGCATTGACAGGTTGAGACGACACTGCGCAACATATATCTGTCTCGTTTACGCTCTAGTCTACGTTTTTTTTTTCTTATTATCATTGGCCATGGGCACCTTGTACGTTGGATTAAAATTACCTCGGCGAAATGTAAGCTTCCAAATGTTCCGTTTACTACCCGTTTGGGAGTCGTGAGATTATGTTTACAAACAATGAGTGGATAATAAAGCATCTAATTACACTGAGAACCCCGCGATTTACCGAAAAGAGTCACCGCGCATGCGCTTTCACTATTACGCAAAAGTGTAGCGTTGCATTCAAGTGAACGCGATTTGAAAATCGATTCAATATACTTTCCGTTTGTATTGCGAAGTATTTGTAATCAGCCTGTTAGTGACGGAAGGATCGAATTTTGAATGACATTCGCATGCGAAAGTAGGGTGCACGAATTCTCAGGGAAATACCATGGAATTTTGTATGAAATATCGTATGCGAAAGTGGGGTGCACGAATGGTAAGGGAAACACGAAACTGATCTCTTTTGATAGAGAATTTGAAGCAACAAATCACTTTTTCATTACTCATACTCTGAAAGTAGGTCATTACTGACCTGAGAAGCGGGCTGAAAGTAATACTTTTCATCCCTAGGGAGAATCACTTTCAACTGACAGCTGCCAAATTATTAAAAAAAAACTTAGTTATTTTTCACATATCTATTGAACCATGGTCCAACTTTCTATACAGCCACGATGTAAAATTGAAATAACTTAAAGTTAAGTACTGATTAGAGAATGTATATTTTCTAAATAACTTTATTATAATTCAGTTTCAACAATTCCTTTAAAATAACTTAGCTTTGAGCAAAATATTAACAATTTTTCCAATGATAAAAATAAAAAATAATGGCTGAATAGTGAGCCCGCCACAGAAAAAAAACAAACAAAATGGGCGGGATAGCGCCAATTCGACCTTCATTTATTTTTCTATCTTTTTCTTTGGCTAATTCATGTTTTTATTTTTACTTTCCTTGTATTCGTAATGAAAAGCACAGTGTTTACCTCGGGTTAAAGACTTATTTAGTCCCTCGAACTATTGGCGCCCTCACTTCGTTCCGGGCGCCAAACCCCGTCTCGGGACTAAATAAGTTACTTTCACCCCTAGGATAACAATGTACTATTACTTTTAAATATATTTTTCTTCTTCTTCTTCTTCTTTATTTTATGTAAAATATGTCAGATAAATAACCAATAAGAGCTATCTACTTGAATTTCGCTAAGAAGACTTCATGAATAGACGAAACTCTAAGATTACAGGTTTTTTATTTTTACAAAATTGTCTATCAGTAGAATTAGTTTCGAGTGACCCACTTTCGTATGCGTATTAAACTTGAAATTCACATCAATTTCACTGGAAAGCTATGAAATATTGCTGTTGTTTTAGTTCATAATACTTAACATTGCTTTATTTTGCTTCTAAAACACACATAAAACTAATAACAATTAATTAAATCTTCCTACCAAAGAGGATATTCTTTCATCTTATCTAAATGAATCAGGTTTCAACTCTTTCACTTTTATTATCAGACATTTTGTTTCTACGGAAATGATAACAAAGCTATAAATCAGTTTCACCCGGGCATCGAACCTGAAACGTCACATCCTGTTGGCTAATAGATCACGGAATGTCACAATGGAGAAATTCGCATTATTGTAACAAAAGATATGTCCTGACTGAATTGAAGCTATTGAAGCATTTAGATCTACTCGCAGTCGCCCACGACTACAGTCCGTTCGCGTTAAGAATGCAGTCATTTCATACTTTTCCTTCGATCTAGCACGTCCCCTACCCATTAAAATTGTTCCTAATAAGAAATCCAAGTCCACAGTGACCAGTTGAACGCATAATTTCCAACACAAAAGTCCACAATCTGAGTTTTTTTTGTTTGTAACAAAATTAAATTTAATAATCACTGCATTCTTCAATTCATACGGAACCTAAATAATCTGTTGTAGCCTTGTTTTTTTGATTTAATAGGAAGGTTGACAATAATAGGAAGGGTGGAAATAATCGGATGGTTTACCCTATTTACCCTTTTAAACAAAAGAAAAAAAACCAAATTGGTTATGCGTCTGTAAATAAACAGGATTAAAAAACAGATTCCAAGAAGTTTTTAAGTCAGTTAGAAAGGCCACTAACCTCTCCGATAAGCATATTATCTATCTTTAGTTAAAATCTAGGCGTTTACATATTATCTAACGGTTTTGTGACCTATTACACAATACATGATTGTTGTTTAGTAGCTGTCAAAAAATTGCATAACCTTTGTTAGAGGTAATGTAGGAAATAGGGGCATTGAAGAAAAGGTCCGTATTATTGACATTTTAATTCACCTACTTAAAGTCCGTAGAATAGAGTACTTGTGTTAAATTACGTAGCTTATTGAGTTGTTAAGGTGCCAGCGATATGAGAAAGGTTTTAAAAATAGTGATTCATAAATCAAAAACTAGCATTGGAAGAGTATGTAATTGAAGACCACGTGACAGGCTTAGTTAATTAGTTTTTAATAAAAAAAACCCTTCAAACATTTATGGCCTAGCTTTTCTAAAGTGTTCGAAAAGGCCATGTGTAATCGACTGTACACATTCTTAGAAAAGTATAACATTTTAGATGAGCACCAAAATGGATTTAGAAAAACAAAATCGACTACATCAGCTGTTTATCAGTACATTCAAACGGCTCTAAAGCACATTAATGAAAAAAAATATGGTCTAAGTAGGCTTGTTATTAGACATGACAAAGGCCTATGAAAGTGTAAATTACAATATTTTACTTTCAAAGCTATACGGCTCGGGTATCCGTGGTCCAAGTTACTTCTGGTTTAAATCATATCTACACAATCGAAAACAAAAAGTAGTTATAGAAAACTTTGATTGCCAAAAAAATGAAATTAAATCTGTAGTATCCCAAGAAAAAACATTAACAGGCTCAATACCACAAGGAAGCGTACTTGGCTGCGTCCTCTTTCTCATTTATATAAATGACCTGCCCAAAAAGATAAAAAATGACGTGACCTTGCCAGTCCTATTTGCGGATGACTTATCTATTTTAATAAAATGTGAAGATACAAATAATATTAATGACGTACTCATAAAAGCAATACAAAATATTTTTTCGTGGCTAAAACAACACAATCTCACAATAAACTACACGAAGACAAAAATAATACAGTTCAGACCCTATAATAAAGACCCATTAGATATCAATATAACTTTCGACGATGAAAAAATAGAATCAGTAGATAATTTTAACCTCCTTAAGTTAAAAAAACATATTCAGCATATAAAATCAAAGTTATCAAAATTTTCATACGCCCTATTTGAACTAGTACATAGCACGAACAAAGAAGCTGCACTTACAGCCTATTATGCTTATACCTACTCTCAATTGAAATATGGCATAATACTATGGGGGAACAGCACAAATATGAACGATCTCTTCATAATGCAAAAGAAATTAGTCAGAATTATAGCCCAGATAGATAATACCCAGTCTTGCAAACCGTTCTTCAAAAAATTCAACCTACTTACCCTACCATCCTTAGACATATACGACATATGTATTTTCACCTTCAAAAATATGCAACAATTTAAAAAAGTTAAAGATACTCACGATATAAATACTAGACATAAAAAATAGACTTTACTTGCCACAATCTAGAATTAAAATGTTAAATACCAGCCCCTATTACATGTCAGTAAAAATTTTCAATAAACTGCCTGCGCACATAAAAACTGAAACAAACAGTAGGAAATTTTCGAGAACTTTGAAATCATATCTAATATCTGAAACTTTTTATTCCTTGAATGAATATCTAACGGTCAAAAATTTAAAATACAAATAATAGCACCATAAACGAAATAAATAAATATGTTTACTTTTCTATGTTTAAAAAAAAAAAAACAGTAGTAATTTAGCAAAGTCTGCTTTAAACATCTTTCAAAGTAGAAATTTATCTTTATTTGAGCCATTCAGTATTATTATTTTTTAATTGTTTTATCTTTATTATGTAAATTGCTGTCCTCGCATATTTGCAATACCTTAGCGGTAACTAAGTTTTAAGTACTACCCTGTTATTATACATCTTAATGTAACACTTGGTATGCAATAAAGAATTGAAAATTGAATTGAAATTGAAAATTGAATGGCAAATGGTTTTAAAATCGGAACTTCAAAGTTAAAACGTTGATTTTTTTACTTAATGGTTGAAATGTTAACATATTACGCTAAGTTTAAGTCACTTAAATGTGAAACACGACATACATGTTCTAGATTAATTTATAATCAACTTATAAGTTTTATACTCAGTGATAATTTTTCAAATTTTATGATTAATCGTCAAGTTTTTGATTTTATTATTATAAAAACCCAACCATTTTACAATATCAATAAGTATCCACTTAGATATTAATAAATAAATTCGGTAATTAATTTTGGTATAAATAAATAAAAATAAATTAATAAATAAATAAAAATTATTACATAAATAGATTTTTTTGCGATAAACTAAATGGCCTTTAAATCATAAGTTTGACCCCAAGCACACTAAATAAAACTACCTTGACACTGATTAACATTAAGACATTTCCCCTAAAGCCGAATTTCGCACTTAACTATCCCATCTTTGACAAGACTGATAAACCTGTACCGCCTCAGGCAGGTTAAAACACGACTAGACGTCTGTACAATTGAACATGTCTGTCTGCATTCAATCTGTCTGTTTGTCTGTCAATGTTCTACTTTTTACCGCAAGGTGTTTTTGCAAGTTCAGTTGAGAGGTTCATTGATAGCTTATGTAAAATATTTGTTTTAGTAGACTATTTAACAAACTGTACTTTCAAATTATTCGAAGCAAATTATATTATAATGAAAAAGACGTCTATACGTTCTTTGTGCTAAAAAAGCGGCACCCGAAATCAGAACTTCGAAAACCTGAGCAAAGCATTGACAATTTGAGACGACACTGCGCAACATATATCTGTCTCGTTTACGCTCTATTGAATAATCATACTATCTTGTGCACACGGTCAAATTATAGGTACGTACTCCAGGGGACAATTTTCGACTTCGCATAAGTAATGACATAACATATCTCTTTTAAATATCATTGTTCGAAGCCCAGAAGTTTCACACTGGCTAGAAACACAAACGGTCTTGAGTTCAAGCCTGGCCAGAACACTTAGTTACTTTCCGTTGTACTATTTGTGGCTAAGAAGTGTAGGCTTTTGAATGTTCCGTTCATCATATCAACAACAGTGAGCGTGATTGGACTACCACATAGTATGAACGGCCTACATGCACACCACTACTGTTCACAGGCCTCACGTTAACTATGTGGTGGCGCGAGCCATACTCCAACACGCAGGCTTAGTGCGGTTTGTTGGAAGGATGTAAGGTCAGTGAGCAACCTTAATTTCAGATTACCAAACCGCCCTAAGGCCTCAAACTAGGCTTAACGACTGTCATCTAGCGACGTCATCCGAGCACAACTGCATAACGTTCCGAAGCACAAAGATGCCCGAAAAATACATCACAAAATTTCGATCGGAATGGTCACCTATTCCATTTCCGACCCGGCGTGTGTTGCTTTACAACAGCGATCGTTTCAGATCCACTGTCACAACTGCGCTACGGGCACCTTGGACTACCAAGTTTGAGGTATAAATCGTGAGGGTTATATTATGTTGTTAAGTACGCTAGAAAGTTCCTTAACGATACAAATAACCTTATAATAGCAATGTCATGGGGCTTTACTACCTATTTAGATATTTAATTGTCTACATTTGCAAGTGATAAGTTTTTTTATTACACTTAACTGACAATAAAAATATTGCTAAACTTTTTAATACGTTTTTGTGATGAACATTTTACGTTTCTTGGAGAGCGAGGGTTGTGGCCCAGTGGTTGCCAACTCTAGCTCGGTACACGGTGGTTCCGAGATCAACTCTGGCCGGAACACACCTTCTTTGTGTTTATTGCGGGGACGAAAACACCGATATAAAACCCAAGCAATCCAGATAACGGCGGTAGGCTTGCCCCTTACTACGTTGGCTTCAAATACCCTCGGCGAAATGTGGGCTTCTGAATGTTCCGTTCACCATGACTGCCAACAATCAGTGTGCCTCTGACTAACCTATTAGGGATATGGTCGTGAGGGTTTGTATGTATACCCCTATTGGTGGGGAAAACCCCAAAAAGGCCTTTGATAATACAGGCTTCGATATAACTGTATTGATTTTCAATTCAAACCGGTCCGAATCATGCTTCACCCAATTATTCCAATGCATGCAATACAGTATATTTCCTGACGCTTGCGTTACTTCAGTACACTTCCTTCCTAGACGGTTTTTTCCAGTTTTTTAGAGTTCCTTAGGAAGTCACGGAACCACGTAATCATTGAAATATGCGGTGGAATTAGTGTGTAATTATCTGTGAACTTATAAAATTTATTGATATTGTTAACTAACAGTGCGGTTACAGTCATGAAATATACACGGTCATCATTCATAGCTATAAGACTGCAGTCCGATTTGCAATTTTAACGCTTAAATTTATGACTGCCGGTACGAATTGGGAAGAACAATAAAATTAGCGTCCCCTCACACGGGCCACACGCCACAAAATTTCACCACAGGTATATTTCCTGAAGTTTTCATACATTTTATATTGAGACTCTTTACACACTACAAACTGGGATTAGGCCTGTGGCGGCGTTTTGTAGCCCCTTTGCGGTGACGCTTATACAGCTCACAAAACTCTTACTCCCGAATTCACAATCGTCAATCAACGCTAAGCAAGCGCTCAATCTCATGCTCTACCGTAAAAAGTCAAAAGAACTGAAAGGGACAGCTATACTTCTGAGGGATGATCAAGCTTGATTTGCGTTTGTGAATTCGGGGGTCAGAACGTTAGTTTTCTTTCTCAACACTAGAACATTTTGGTCATTGATCATATTTATTTACTTACAAAGTAGGTGCTTACAGCAAACTTCGGACCATAGCCAGACTCGGTAACGCGTCCAAGTTATATCACTCTAGTGGTCTTTTAAAATAAGAATTTTCTTTTCTCAAAGAAAAGAAGTCAGTTGATTTTTGCTTTTTTGTTTTTTGGCAATGGAACGGAGCGTTCTATGTGTCAAGTGAATCGATAGGATCCGAAACACTACCATTCGTGTAAAAACAGGGATACGGGACGTGGGAAAAGCGACTGCCGATCTAAAGTGTAACTGGGCTGGTCACGTTTGCAGAATGCATTCCAATAGATGGGCCCAAATCACCACCTTTTGGCACCCCATAGATGGCCACCGCCGGAGGGGAAGCGATGACATATCCAGTTATTCTGGGGAGAGGCAGATTTTGGCTCAGGACAGAGACGTTTGGAGAACTCTGGGGAAGGACTTTGCCCAGCAGTGGGACAGTATAGGTTAAATAAAAAAAAGTGGTCAGTTATAAAAGAAAACTATGAGTATTGTAACATCCGCCTGGCTGAAAATGTGTTATTATTCGTCCATAATCGACCTAGGAAAGTAAGCAGTGTGCTCGCGTGCGAATTCAACTAGAGCGTGTCTTGGTGTAGGAGAAAATCGATTCATTAATCGGTCATTACTTGTATTGTCAACTCGATAAATTCGGTTTTCTTTTACTGTGATCTATGATTAGTAATTTGAATATTTTTTATATCGACTTCAAACTCGAACTTTTTATTCATTACTAGCGACCCGTCCCCGCTTCGCACGGGTGCAATAGGATGTTATTATACATACAAACCTTCCTCTTGAATCACTCTATCTATTAAAAAAACTGCATCAAAATCCGTTGCGTAGTTTCAAAGATTTAAGCATACAAAGGGATATAGGGACAGAGAAAGCGACTTTGTTTTAGACTATGTAGTGATTCATTTAATTGATACCTAATTATAGCTTTACGAGGTGTAATCTGTTTAAAAAAGGCGAGTCTGGCTGACTAAGCCCCGAATTCACAAACGTCTATCAACGCTAAGCACGCGCTCACGCTCCTGCTATCCCTGTCAGTTCTGTAGACATTTTACGGGACAGCATGAGCGTGAACGCGTGCTTAGCGTTGATTGACGTTAGTGAATTTGGGCATTATTTAGGTAATTTGTCAACGCACTGCCAAAACTATGATACCTGGGGTCCCGGAATTTGGTACACGGGTTCCTTACATGATTAATTTAAATCATCACAGAACTCAGAGAGGATTGTCAGAAATGCAATGACTACGGGGACGCGAAATAAGAAGGTAAAAATGGTAACAGTTTTTAATTATTATAAATACTCTACAATTTAATTTAAAATTTGCCCAATCTTCCGAATGCCGGATTTAAACAGGGGATTTATTTAAATAAATTAATTTAACATTCTTGAAAACCAAAGATGTTAAAATAAAGAAGTGGTAGATAGGTTATGTCACTACTGATGCGAAGTCGAAAATTGCCCCCTGGGGTACGAACCTATAATTTGACCGTGTATACAAGATGGTATGATTATACATAATATCGTCACCGTCGTGTCAAAATTAAATAACTAACAAAACCAAAACTCTGAGATATTCACGTTTTTGTGTTTTTTTTCCACAAAAATGGCAATAACTTTTTAAGGTGAAGAAAATTTTCTGTGGATCTTTCGATATGTTATGCAGCAGGTTTACTTTCATAATTTGAGTAGTCTGCCATGATGTTACTTTTCACAGTTTTAAATCGAAAAATAAAAAAGTAATTATTTAGTTTTGCCACACACTTTTTTACAACTTATTTGCAGTTATCAAGTTTTTGTATGTCACTTAGCAAGTTTTGCCACACCCAAGAAGTAACTTATATGAATATTTCCAGTGAATAAGAGGGCTTATTTAATTTTGCTTCACTTTAACTGACCTAAATTTTGATGTATTCATTTTATTTTATTTCATTTATTTATGCAGTTTTGGTGAAAAAACCTGTAATCATGTCAGCCGAACGACGCCCACTGCTGGACAGACCTCCACCAAGGATCTCCACAATGATCAGTCCTATGCTGTCCGCATCCAGCGGCTTCCTGCGACCTTGACCAGATCGTAGGTCCACCTTGTGGAGGGCCTGCCCACGGAACGTCGTCCGATACGCGGTCGCCATTCCAGAACCTTTCCGCCCCAACGGCCATCGGTTCTCCGCGCTATGTATCCCGCCCACTTCAAAGATGCAATCCTTCGAGCGATATCGGTTGTCTTAGTTCTCCTGCGGATCCCATCATTTCTGATTCGATTAAGCAGGGAAATTCCCAGCATCACTCTCTTCATTGCTCAGTGGGTGACCTTGCATGAGCCTTCTTATGAGACCCATAGTGAACGACCACGTCTCACTCCAACACACTGGTCAAAGACTTTCGTCTTGAGATATTTAGGTATTTCGGATGCGAATATATGCCGGAGGTTCCCGAAAGCTGCCCATCCGAGCTGAATTTGGTCGACTGATCTCTTTCTCGAAGTTGGACTAACCTAACTGGACTGCCTGTCCCAGGTGTCCCAACATGCTCGAAGATTCTCTCCTTTAAGAAGCATTACCGAGATCTTCGAGCATTATGTTCAGGTCTTCCAAGGTCTCAGCCATAAGAACTACATCATCGGCAAATTGCAAGTGTGTTAGGCACTCGCCATTGATGTTAATGCCCCATCCTTTCCAGTCCAGAAGCATGAAAATATCCTCAGCTGTGAACAATTTCAGAGAAATAGCGTTTCCTTGTCTGACGCCTCGCTGTAGTTGGATTGGATTGCGAATGTGAGCCGGTATAGGTCGGAGCGTAGATGTCATCAGTCGCGCTCTCTTAAACTTCGATATTCAATGTGCCTCTGATCATGCGGTGATCGCTTCCTATCTTAACAGCGTTGATCACAGCGACATCATTGAATATTATGTTTCTTCGTCGTGATAAAATTGATCTCGTTTTAGACCTTACCGTCCGGACTGATCCAGGTCCATTTGCGGTTTACGGGCTTCTTGAAGAAAGAGTTCATCATAAAGAGGTTCTCCTTCTCCATGAAGTCGGCCAGCAGTAATCTGGCCCCTATTGTTCCGTTGCCCAAATCCAAATTGCCCTACTCTCAGCTCATCACCGCAGCGTTGCCCCAACTTCGCATTGAAATCCCCCCTCACAACTGTGTAGTGGGTTTTATGGCTATGCATGGCTTTAGAAATCTCCTCATACATAGCCTCCACCGCGACATCGTCGTGTTTGGAGGTTGGAGCGTAGACCTAAATGACATTCAGCGAATGTCATTTCGATATTCTGAGTATCAGGTACGCTACCCTGCTCGAAACACTTCCGATAGTGATCACGTTGCTGACAGGGGACATGTGAAGATGAACCCAACACCACCTAGGGACTGTTGGTCGCCCTCTCCGTGGTATAGTAAGTTACTGGATTGCAGGGTTATCGAGTCCTCCCCTTTTCTTCGGACTTCAGATAACCCAATAATAGGTATGTAATAATGTAACTTACCAATTTTTCCAACTCCACGAGGTTCGCGTCGAGCCTCAGTGTGCAGGAGTTAAATGTTGCCAGGTCGAGTCGTCGATGGTGGCAGCCGGATCTTACCCGGGGATTCCTGGCACCCCCTGCTCCGCTTTTACCATAACCGCCGCCGAAGCCAGGAATCACAATGCTTGGTTGAGAATCAAATGCTTACGTTTTTAAAAACAATTTCCGGGCATTTTTGATTTTAGATATAGTTACAACGGCCCATATTTATCCATAGATACGTTAAACAAGCCTAGTCGACAAACAAGAAGTACACCTGCTGCTGCAATTACTGAACAAAATCGTGAACTACATGCATCGTATCGTCGTAAAAGTTTACCTGCATCATCAGCTCAATTTGACGTCAATGAGCTAGATGTTGAATCAGAATAGTTATCTGTATTTATTTTAATTTTCAAATTTTAATATTTGTTTTGGGTGTAATCTGAAGTTGATTGTCAGAGGTTGGATTCAGATACATGTTACAATTTTATTGTATTTGGATTATCTACACACATCAAAAGTGTCTTGGGATATCTCAAACATTTTCATACAAAGTATATAGGCCAGTAGAAATCGACACTAAAAAACCCTAAATTCGCAAAGCACGATGTAGTGCTGCATTTTTGGTATGTTGTTTGGATCAGTTAGGGTGATGTAAGTCCCAATTTGCAACTTCGAAAAAGTTGTGCTCGCTGCGCACCGCGTGATAAACTGAGAAAATTTGGGATATTTTACACTTTTTGCTCTAAAAGTCATAAACTATGCGTTTCCGACAAGTAACATTGAATACACAAATGAAGGTTATTAAATTTGCAACAATTTGAGTCTAATTGCAGCTCTCTAAACCTTATAACGACTAAACTGTGGCTATTCGAAGATGGTTCGTTTTTCCCGAAATATTGAAATTAATGCCACGTTTTTTTACAATTACCACTGTACTGTCACCTTCCTTGAATGCCAGCCGACACACAAAGCAGACTCCCGGTGGAACTGACATTTTTACATGAATTACTCACAATATGCATATCAAAACATAAGCTGGGAGTACCTCCACGCGGTGAAGGCGGTAACAGTGTAAACTGGCTAAAACTCCCATCAACTAAACAAATGCCTCCGGGCTTATGTTTTGGTTTTGATTTTCGCACAAGATAGTAATTGGAAGTAGCCTGGGTAGGTAACGCAGGGGAGCAGCCAAAAAATTATTATCTTATTAACGCGAACGAAGTCAGGCTAAATAGTCATAAAAATGTCGGTTCCCACGGGAGTCTGCTTTGTGTGTCGGCTGGCATTCAAGGAAGGTGACAGTACAGTGGTAATTGTAAAAAAACGTGGCATTAATTTCAAAATTTCGGGAAAAACGAACCATCTTCGAATGGCCACAGTTTAGTCGTTATAAGGTTTAGAGAGCTGCAATTAGGCTCAAATTGTTGCAAATTTAATAACCTTCATTTGTGTAGTGAATGTTACTTGTCGGAATCGCATAGTTTATGACTTTTAGAGCAAAAAGTGAAAAAAAGTCCAAAATTTTCGCAGTTTATCACGTGGTGCGCAGAGAGCACAACTTTTTCGAAGTTGCAAATTGGGATTTACATCACCCTAACTGATCCAAACAACATACCAAAAATGCAGCACTACATCGTGCTTTGCGAATTTAATGTTAATATCCACTGGCCTAATAGCTATTTGGGAGGCTGTAAAAATTAAAATATTGATACCAACGTAGAAATTTTTAGAACACAGAAACTGCTATATCTGCCCTTTCAGATTGTATAAAAAAAAATTGTAGTAGCATTATTGTACAATCGTAAGGACGTTAAAAAAAGACAGATTTTTCTTTTAAAAGGTGTCAAAATTTTAGCAAAATCAAACGTTTTTTTTGTAATATTCTTAACCTTTATCTTATGCCACTGTCCTCGCGTTATTCTGAGATAATGCTCAACTTGTAAACCAACTTAACTTTATGAAATATTTGAAAAATGATATCCCTATGATATCCCTAGACACTTTTGATGTGTGTATTTAGTTTGCTTGATATTAGCTTGATTTTTATTCACGGCTTTAAACAGGAAAAACTGACTAAGCACACTTATCAATCTCAAAATGTATGGCTAAGTATCATTTTTATAATGAAAAATTAAACAAGCGCATTTATTCAATTTTGCCACAACTAAATTTTGTAACAATGTTTTGGAGTGAGTTGTGGCAGAATTCAACAAAGTATCTTATTGACTTTGTTTTTATTGTAGTAGCCCTTATTATGTAGTTATTTAATTTATTTAACAGTTATTCAATTGTTCCACGGAAATTCTAGTACAAACCTTGTTGTAATATATGGTCAATAGATTTACTAAAACGAAGATATCTAAGCGAGTATTATACATATCGCAACGGGCTAAAGACTGAAATGTAGATCACACTTTCCTATATTCAAAAATCTCATAAACTGAATTTCGGCAAATGTGTCAGTTATTTAATTTTGACACGACGGTGACGATATACTAGAGCGTAAACGAGACAGATTCATGTTGCGCAGTGTCGTCTCAAACTGTCAATGCTTCGCTCAGGTGCACGATCGTTCTGATTTCGGGTGCCACTTTTTTAGCACAAGTGACATAACTACCTCTTCTTTATAATAGTATAATTGTTTAAAACATAATCCGGAATTGAAGTAATCAGACATCGTAACAATGCACATATTATTTTGTCACGTTGATGTTATTTCCTAGGTAACACGATGTCAATCTTTCCACGACACTCAATGTCATTGCCATAACTTAATCTTTTGATGATAGTTGGAGGTAAAATTATACTTCCCACCAATGATACTTAAAAAAGGTAAAGATACGTTATGTCAGTACTGACGCAAGTCAAAAATTGTCACCTGGCGTACGCACCTATGATTTGACCGTGTGAACAAGATAGCATAAAGCATGATTATTTACTGGAGCCGAAACGAGACAGATACATGTTGCGCAGTGTTGTCTCAAACTGTCAATGCTTTGCTCAGGTGGGCAAAAGTCCTGATTTCAGGTGCCACTTTTTTAGCACAAGTAACCTTTTTACGTATTTTTATTATAACATCATTGCTTCCCACAAAGTGCCCATATAAACTTGCATCTGATAAACTTGCCTACATAACCTAAAATAGTAATTGAAAGTTGTGGACCTTTAATATTAATTACTTTTGTGACACTTGGAGTTCTTCAACAGGGGTTTGATAAGGTTCTTGCAAGGGCAACAACCCGCGATCGAGTTATGTCCCTGGGCCCCCCGATTGAGAGTCAATGACGATTCAATAGAAGCGTTCTAAAATTATTTATTTATTTATTCAAACAATCTTTCAACAGAAGATAGGAAAACCAGAAAAAGGCATTCGGTCTTGGCATCAGGCGGGACTCGAACCCGCGTCTTTCGCTATCTTTAGTAAGATGATAATGCATTATCCCTAATGCTAAAAACAAAATAACCAATCTTTCAACAGCATATTTGTACATAAAAAAAACAGAAAAACAAGTTACCCGAACATGAGCCAATTACTGAAACATACTATGCTACTTAAAAATAATAACATTCAAAATGTGGGTAGGTAATTCAGTAAAAATATTTTTAAAAATGTAAAAAAGAAAATCGCTGACCTGGGGCCCTAGTGTTGCACCTTATTGTCAGATGTTATCAAGCCGCCCTAAGGCCTCTGACTAGGCTTAACGACTGACATCTAGCTACGTCAACCGGGACCAACTGCTTAACGTGCCTTCCGAAGCACGGAGATGCCCGAAATACACATTACTAAATTTCGGTCGGATGGTCACCCATCCCTTTTCCGACCCGGCGTGTGTTGCTTTACAACAACGTTCGTCGCCGATCACTGTCATCACTGCGCCACGGGCACCTCGTCTATTCTATGATTTTTAATATTTACGTGTATTTTTAATACATAATGATTTATTAAATTTATTTATTTTTCAGCTGACTAGTCATTCCTTAACATTGCTTTTTGCCACTCTTTTTATTTGTATTTTTTTTCTCTTTTATTTTAGTTTTTAAATCTAGTTTAAGTTCTTCTTTTTTTGTTTTTGTGTGACTAAATACTAAATTGAAAACATGTAAAAATGCTAGTTAATTAAGTTGAAGTGACTGTGAGCGAGGAATATGGTAAAAAGCTGGTTCCGGTTGAAAAACGTCATTAAATGTCATCGTTAAGCCTTTACTAAGTGATAAACCTTCCTGTCAAGGTTTCTTCATGACCTCTGACGGTAAGGTTTTAACACTAGCCTTTCATATCATTATGAAGTCGCCTTATCATTGTTATTGTAGTTAAAACACCGTAATGAAACCCAAATAACACGGATAGGGTAACGGCGGTAGGCTCGCCCCTTACCACGTTGGGTTCCAATTCCCTCGCCGAAATGTGGGCTTCTGAAAGTTCCGTTCACCATGATGGCAACAATTTTTGTGTATCTGACTACCCATTAGGCTGCTCGCCCACGTCAGACGTTTTGTAGGACCGATAGTCGGGGAGATTAAAAATCACCTGTATTTCTTCCTTTTCCTGACCGATTTTTGTCGGACGTATATGTTGCTCCAATGCTATCAGTAAGATCTATTTTTCTCGTACAAAAAATCGGTCACCGATTATCGGACGTGGGCGAGCACCCTTAGGAATAATGGTCGTGAGGGTATGTTATGTTACTGAATATGATGAGGCCTCAAATTAATAATACACCAATACAAGTGCAGCTAAAATATGCGTCAAGTACACAAGTGTAATAACGTCGGGTTTCACGCGCGCGCAGCTCGCATTGTGTGACACGCAACGCAATACTGCAGGGTGACCATGCGTTTAACTATATCTAATAGATGGAAAGATAGAGAGAAAAAATATTGATTAATTTTTTGTTTTTTTTTTAGAGAAATTTGGTCCCACTGCTGCGCAAAGGTTTCTCCCAATTTTCTCCACATTTCTTCTCTCCTAATTTTCTCCACATTTCTCTAGCCCGTGTTAGGGTAAGTAATAAAGAAATATTTGAAATTATTATGAAATAAATTAATTTAATGACAAATATATTTACTTCTGGTACCTATGTACCGAAGTACTCACTTGTGGTTCTAATCAACTTTAAATTTGCAGCAGGCTTAATACTATGTCCAGGAGCTTTACTATCATCGTGTGATTCAATTATCGCAAAAAAAAACAAAATGTTTGTTGCATAACCATTACACAAAATTGGTCACTATGTAAAATATAATGCAATTTATACATACTAAGCAACTTTAGTAAATATACCTTTTGTCCCGTATTATTAGTGCATTCAGCTTGTTCGTTCTCTCAAAGTTCCTTTTCTTGAAGAATGTCTGGTAAATAGTAAATACCATAGCAATAAGGCCATCTTAATTTCACATTTAAATCAAAAATGTATTACTCAGGACCGCATAGGATCCAAGGTACAATGTTTTACCACGGACCCAGAATGCATATCTCTAGTCAAAATTGACGTGAAACGTAAAAAATGATTTATTATATAATAACTGCTACTATCACAATAAAGACCTACTTTCTCAATCATGATCTAAACAAACAACAATCCCTAGATATAACCTTGCAAAATCTTCACCATAATTTTCCTTTCACAAATCCCCCTTTTTGCACCAAACGCGAGGGCAACCTACTATCCCCCCTCCCCGCTAACTACCTTCAACTCAGTACGAAGGCAAGCAGTGATATGAAAGTGTAGTGCTAGCATCATACAAATCGCTTCTAGTGAAAATATTAGTAAAAATACTAGGTTTGTGTCGCTTTATCATTGGGTATTTCTTGTGTGTTTTTTAACTGTTCTGTATGTGTGATGTGTTGTGTTGTTAAGTTATGTATGTAATTGGTTACCAAACTGTGTAGTTTTACATGACTTGGTTGATGTAACTTGTGCACTGGTTTATATTGTAATTTGATATTTGGGATTTCGATTTCATCTGGGTTTAGTTGAGTTTTAATGAGTGTTTTGAGGTTATTGCACAGTTTAATCAGTGATTTGAAATAAGATTTAGTTATTATTTTGCTATTAATCATTTCGTGAGTTATCTTTATTTTATACCTGTGTTTCTTTACTTGTCTTATTTATTATTTAAATTGGAGACATTGTTGGTATACATCTTTTTAAAATCAAAATTGTATCCTAATTTGGTAAAAAAAAATATAATTAAATTTTTCAATGACTGTACGCACTTGACCTGTCAAGATTGTTCACGCACAGAATAATACAATTCCCTAACTAAAAAAAATACTTAAGGTACCTACCTACTTATTGGACATCACTGGACATAAAAAGATAACCATTTTTAATTTTATCATTACATTAAAACTATTGAGATGATCTTTAGATTTTTTGTGAAATCAGTTGTTTGCTTGCAAATCTCATTCCTGCAGTAGGTACCTACTTAAAATCAGTCCTATACTTAATTCAATAGCATTTGATTGTCTAATTCAAACTTTTACTCCGTCACACAAACTTTAAAATAGTTGCGTCTCAATTTCATAGTATTTAGTCATGGATGATGTTGACGGCTAAAAATTACATCAAACAAAATTATTGACGCCTATTTCACTGAGAAACGTTACTAAGAACTTTCATAAGATCGATTGGGGAAATACCTACTAAAACGTTGACAAAGATTTTTAATCGATTTGGGTAACAATTTTGAGAAGCAGAGCACGTAAAGTTTGTTTTTTAAGAGAAGGCAATTTAGTTAACAAATTTTGCTTTGCAGCTGAAATGTCACAATTTAGAAAAATATAGCACAACACTCAAAACCATATCCCTAATGGGTTCGTCAGAGGCACGCTGATTGTTGCCGTCATGGTGAACGGAACATTCAGAAGCCCAGATTTTGCCGAGGGTATTTGAACCCAACGTGGTAAGCGGCGAGCCTACCGCCGTCATCCCGGTTGCTTGGGCTTACATCGGTAGCTTCCATCACCGGAGAATTAGTTGCAAATTGTACAGTGAACACAAAGTAGGTGTGTTCCGGCCAGATTTGATCTCAGGACCTCTGGGTTCCGAGATATAGTGTTTAACGTATCGTGCCCAAGTGTATTTACATTCTGGCTAGACTATGGTATGGTCAAGAGTTCAATTATTGTGGAACCCAAACCCAACCCAAAGCTCGCTCGTAACGTTGGGTTCAAACTTCGCTTGACGTAGAGGTACTTACCTACTACTAGGTACCTACTTCTGAATGTTCCGCTCACCATGACGGCGGCAATCGAATATCATTCGGGCTTCAATCACCACAGGTTTTCGAGTTGTTAAAACCTGTATGACAAAAAAAATATTAATTTCGTCAATTTATCGTTTCTCTACTAACATACAGACAACATTAAAATTATCTACTAACAACTCCCTGTATATACTTTACAAACAAATTATTGTTACAGGGAACGAATTGGCTCAAAATAACAATAAATGCAAGAAACTAGCCCTGAGGCCGAAACCCAAAAGGGTGTAACTCAAATACTTTGGAATTTCATCAAAGATTTTTTGTATCTATATTTTAAATTCGCACTTTACGCTGTAGCAGTTTATTTCGTATTTTATTATTACGATTACTATTTTGGGTAAGCAGGTCTTCTTGGTGCTATGACAGATATGTGAAGTGCAGTGAATAAGTGAAGTGAATTAATGTGAATTGGAAAGTGGACTTGTGTACTTCAAGCTGAGTTCTAAAGGAGGTTTTGGTAAGTTTTTTATGTATTTGCAAATCTTATTAAGCACACTACATGAACGAACAACAACCAATCAACTACACTAATCTTTTAATACTCATTTAAAATTCTGTAACGTACACACAAATAAACAACAGCCTTCATACGTCCCACTGCTGGGCATTGGTCTCACCTCGATCACGAGTATGAAGTGGTGCGAGCGATACTTCAAAACGCGGGCACAGCGAGAATTGTTGGAAAAGTGTAAGGTTTGTGAAAATTCTTCTGTCCGATGGTATCAAGCCACTCTAAGGCCTTCGGCTAGACTAAACGACCGACATCTAGAGACATCAGTGGGGCCAACTGTTTCCGTGCTTTGGATGGCTGGTTAGGAGCCATCCAAAGCACGGAAATTCCAGGCAAAGCCTATGAGCTTGCCTACATGAGAATAACTTGTGTATTAAAGACTATTTTCACTTTCACACGAATCTTCTGTGTACACTTGCACTTTTACACAAGTGTAAAAGTGAATTTCAAAAGGTGTTTGACCGGCGTTTTTTCAATAAAACTTGACCACTAATAACTGATTCACGGCAGTCATTTGTAATCAAACTGTTACGGAGTGTAATCGGTTGAGTTTGATCTTAAAAGTATTTCAAAATAGGAGTTATTTCGCATTATGTAAGGTTACAAATGGTACGTGAGTTGTTCAATATTAGTATTACATTCGATATTCAGTTAGCTAACATTAACACAATGTACAGTGGCCGGCACATCACTCTACTCATTTCAGTCCTCCTTGCTCTATTGCAAAGGACTGTCATTTGGCAAGAGCGAGAGAAAAAATGGAAATGAGGTAACCTGATGTGCTGTTGACTGTACAAGACGAGAGTGAATAGTCATTTATTGAACTGGCAACCTTTTGTAGAGTTTATCTGGTAAGCAACACCATGAATGAAGTACTGGTTCAATTTTATAAAATCCTTACTTACACGCGTCTTACTACGGGTATTTTAAATATTTATACAGACAGAGACGTAAAGTTATATAAATTGTAAATTAATATATCACGCTATAATAAATCAAAAGATTAACATGTAGGTTACTTAATATTTTAAATACAGCTCATTAAAAGTTAATGTTATTCAACGATAAGTTATTTTTAACCTGTGCCAGATTTTACTTACTACTTTAGTAACAAGTAACAAAATGTCGGCTACTTGATGCTAAAATATTGTGGCAGCCTACACACCATGGACTGTGGACCTCTGAAAGAATGAAGAAATAAAGAAATAAAAAACCTGTTTGAACTTACAGCATAAAAACAAACAAAAGAAATTGGTCGAAATGTCCACCAGACAGCAGTTTCACAATGTCAAAAATGGACCACAATCAGCTAATGTCTGGACCTGACACGCTCAGACGATAATCTTCAGTGGGCTTATCAATCTGAAAGTATCTTTATCGACTCCGATCTGGGTTTGGCCTTTGCTGACAACTCCTAATAAGATAGGAAAACCAGAAAAAGGCATTCGGTCTTGGCATCAGGTGGGACTCAAACCCGCGTCTTTCGCAAACCGGGCGACTGCACTAACCAAAGGTAAGGTAATATGCCAAACATTGGTGAAACCATCCTGGCTGCCAGGTATAATATACCAGAGAAATTCGTCCGGTCTGTTAAAGGTCTCGGTAGGATAATTGGTTAGTGCAGTCGCCCGGTTTGCGAAAGACGCGAGTTCGAGTCCCGCCTGATGCCAAGACCGAATGCCTTTTTCTGGTTTTCCTATCTTTAGTAAGATGATAATGCATTTTCCCTCATGCTTAAAAATAAAATAACTCCTAATAAGGTTGGGGTTGAGACCCATGTCCCATAGACTGAGTCGTGGATCCTCAGTTGCTCGATTGCCCTGTGGTGACGAATGACCCAGTCGAAGTCACCTAGTTCTGCTCGGGTTCCATTTGATGCCATTGCCACATTGAGATAGCCATAAGATAATGGGATTAGTGCAACACAAGAGCTTTTCATGCGTTCGTGGGGGCTACTGTATTTGTGCTCAAAAGTTGACATCCTACACAACCCCATTTCGAGGCACTAAAGGAAGATTTTTTTCTTCTCTCTCCAACTCTTCTATCTTGCCGTGCCCGACAGGGTCCATAACTTGTACTTACTATGTTTTTACCATCTTTTTTATACTAATGTTGTGCAATAAGCTTTTCTTTCAATAAAGAATATGAATCAATTGGGAGCCCCAGACGGGCGGCAAGTACCTACCTATTCACATAGTAGTTCAAGTCGCTTTTCGCTAATATTATTATGGGCATCGCTGAAATAAACTTTGCCTTTCAAAAGTAAGGTTTTGACAAAGATTGTTAATACTGGAGACGCGATATTATTTGAGAATAATTTCCAACTTTGTTTCAACCTACAAATTTAGACAGCTAACCCCCGAATTCACAAAATCAACGTTGAGCATCCTTCAAATGTATAGCGGTCCCCTTCAGTTTTATTGACACTTTAAGGGACAGTATGAACGTGAGCGCGTGTTTAGGATTGATTAACGTTTGAGAATTCGGGGGTAAACCTCACTTGCCAGTCAGTGAGTTGGCACTCATAAGCACAAAATGCCTTGGCCCCCATTGGGCACAACAATATTGTTGGAAAAATTCCACTAACGTAACTGCATTCCTTTTAGATGTTTTTGTTACGTTAAAAAGCACCACAATTACTTTGATTACTGTATATCTATTTCTAAACCATTTCAAATCGCGTATCTGGGCTACCAATTATTGGATTACTGCACCATGTGACCACATCTAGTTAGACCAAGGTTACGTAATTATTTAATAGCTATAGAACAGCGATACAGCCAATGATATTATAGTCAAAAGAGGTAGATAGGTTACTTGTGCTAAAAAAGTGGCACCTGAAATCAGGACTTTCGTGCACCTGAGCAAAGCATTGACAGTTTGAGACGACACTGCGCAACATGTATCTGACTCGTTTACACTCTGGTAAATAATCATACTATCTTGTTCACACGGTCCTACCCCGTGGGAAATTTTTGACTTCGCGTCAGTACTGACATAACTCATCTACCTCTTTTTATTATAATATCATTGGATACACCTAAGTCAACCGGTTTGGTGTTAAGATTGGTTAACTACCTAACAATCGGCCTTTACGTCTCAGTGGTTAAGATTTCTGTCCTGAGTTCAAATTTGGCCGAAGCACCTACTTAGTGTTTATTGATAGGAGCTAACTCTTCGGTCACGGACACCGATAGAAAACCCAAGCAACTCGGATAACGGTAACACCGTTATCTCCACCTTATCACTTTGGGTTCAAATTCGCTATGAGAAATGTGGGCTTCTGTATGTTCCGTTCACCATGCCGCCAAAATCAGTGTGCCTTCAAACCCCCGTTTGGGTACCGTTGTTGAAAGTGATTTATTTTAACTAGAAAATACGAATCAAGATACATAGTAAATCAATTTACTTTAAAGTTAAGTACTTGTGCAACACCTTAGATTGAAACCACAAAACTCACAAACCCACAAATTATCATCTTTACTTAGTATTTACCAGGCATATTTAATTTGAATACAACTCAAACATGACATTAACATACCGCCGAACAAGTCCACAGGATTATTCAAAACAGTTGCGAAATGTCAACATTTTAAATGTCAGTTGTCAAGACTTCAAAATGGCTTATATGACGTCAAGTTGGTCAGTAGTACTTGAAGCTTTATAAAATGACTAAACGTAGTACGTTCGCGTTAAGAAAGCAGTATTTTTTTAATTTAATTCACACACACACTTCAAAACTCAGGTACAAAACCGTTCCGTTTGAAAGAATGCGTTCATTTGGGCACTGTGAACTTGTCTTTCTAATTAGGAACGATGTCCTTACTTCCTCCCTACTGGTCAGTACGATATGGTTGATCATCACTATACATAGTATAAAATAAAAAACTACGCAACGGATTTTGATGCATTTTTTTTAATAGCTAGGGTGATTGAAGAGGAAGGTTTATGTGTATAGTAAAATTCCATTGCACCCTTGCGAAGCCGGGGCGGGTCGCTAGTCCTGTATAAGAGCTTTCAATTCTTACTACAGTTGCAAGTCTTATTACATTTTTTTATACTTCCTAAAATAAAACATTCTGTTTTTTGTTTGTATGTTTGTTTTAAGTAATTTTTGCAAAATTTTGGGTTTGAGACTCGAGTCCTGTCTAATTCCGTTATTTTAGCAAATATTCATTTATTTTATACATTTTACGTATTCAATTTGTTGCCTGGAGAGGTAGTAAAGACTTGGGTAATATTTTTAAAAAATAGTTGAAGTATTTATTGCCTTTAAATAATTTAACTAAGCATTATTCAAGTATTTTTATCAGTTTCAAGTTTTGCTCAATTTGTTGCTAAATGGTGTCTGTATAAAAAGGCATTTTTAAAGACTTAATTTTATAGACTCAGTCGATTCTACAATATCGCATCTGATCTGTTTTCTCGCAACTAGTTATAAGATGCTGGCCTTGAAGCCCAGTCCTCAAGGCCACTTGTGGCCGGACGTTCTACTGACTAGAGCTTAATTGAGTTGGATTTTTAATCTCACTTTTATTGACGTTAAAATACGTCATGAATATAAATGATGTTTTAACTGTTACTAGTGAGAGTACGAGTTTTGTCAATCGAGAAAATTAACGCGGGTTTATTTGGAAAGAAAAACTGTTTTGTCTTCCATCCATCAGAGGACCACAGGTCGCTAAGTTAGCTTTCTCGATGCGTTTGATCAAATAATCTCGCACTAGGAATACAACAACGGAGATCAAAGGAAAACATCGGATTAAAGTGATATTGAATTCATGTTTTAGCAAATTGAAAAGGAAAATTATGACACTTAACAGTAGTTCCAATAATTGCTAAAGCAATACTGCAGCACTGACTTAACAAAGATAGTTTGAAAGAACTGTAGGAAGGCAAGGCTTAGACGAAGGTTTCTTCAATAAGTTCAAGATGTTCTCAGAAAGGGAAAGATCTCAGATCAAGAGATCAAGAGTACTTTTAACAGACGAGCATGTATGAAAGGACTAATGAACGTAGAGGAGGCGCAAGGTGTGTGTCAGGATCGTAGCAAGTGGAAAGAAGTGTTCTCTGCCTACCCCGTTGGGAAAGAGGCGTGTTCAATGATATTTAAAAAGCTAGTAACGTTATGTCAGTACTGATGCAAAGTCTAAAATTGTCCCTTGACGTACATACCTATAATTTGAGTGTGAGTATTCACTGGAGCGCTAACGAGACAGATACATGTTGCGCAGTGTCGTCTCAAACTGTCAATGCTTGGGTCAGGTGTTCGAAAGTTCTGATTTCGGGTGATACTTTTTTAGCACAAGTAACCTATCTCCTTTTTTTTTATTATAATATCATTGGGCGTGGAGGTATGTATGTATAAAGATAGTGTCAAAATGACTTTTATTGTATTATTTCCAACACTTATTAACCATTGTTTGTATTGACACAGTTAAAGTCCTTTTGTCATAAAACTAATGATCTAATGTATTATATAACTATTGTGAATACGCTATGACGAAACGATTCATACATCCATACATACTAATGGATGGGACACTGACATAGTGAATGATGAGCCTTACACTGCTAATATAAGCCTTATTGGTAGTTATGGAACTTCATTGTAGCCACTCATAACTTAAAGCATTATACGCTTAGAAATAAGGTATCTACCTACTTTATTGCTCAAAGAAAACAATAAAATACATTTTTTACAAAGATTCACATTTTAGGCACTATCGCTAGAAGCGATATCTTCCAGTCAACCTTTAGGTAGAGATCCAAGGAAAAATATTATAATAATCGACTAATAAAAAATAAATATCAAAGATTCCTTGATGTAGTAGGTATAGTTTGTCGTTTGTCGTATAGTTTGTTAATAAAATACTTAACTATTACTTTTGGATAATACTATGAAAGTGGAATATTTTGAGTTTTGTTTCAATAGTGTAAAAACTTACTGTATTAGGTATGTTTGTTTTTTTTTGCTCATATTACACTGCCCATTTCCGGTCAGTCCTCCTATTGCAAAGTAATGTCGTTTGGCAGGAGCAGTGGAAAGAACGGAATCAGGTAGCCTGATACTGTAGATAGAATTCTTTAATCTTTTGCTTTTTAAAACTGTGCCTGTGATTCAGTTGTGTCTGTGGATAGGCAACCATCACTGTTGTGTCAAAGCACGGAACAATGCTAGACGTCAGTCGTCAAACCTAGTCGAAGGCCTTAGGCCGGCTTGATTACATCACCAACCCTACAATAATCCGCACTGAGCCCGCGTGTTGGAGTAGTTGTGAGGCCTGTGCCCAACAGTGGGACTGGTGAAGGCTATTGTTTGTGAAATTGTCGTGTGCATATCCTATTATGATTGTACACCCACAATGTTGTAGAACTGTCTTTTCGCACTAATATCTTGTTATTTTACACAATGTAAAAACTACAGTATTTGGATCACGAAATGTTAATACTAATCAAACAAACAGACAACGTTACATAAGACTATCATTACATACATATCCATACAAAATGATAGTCTTATTGCATTGGAATGACAAATGATTGCAGAGTTTGACTGAAGCATGAGTTATAATGTCAGATTTGAATTCATTTATTTTAATTCGATTGTATAATCTAAAGCTATGTTAATACTTTGTACCACGATGTGTAGGCTGTTTAGAAAGCTGTCAACATTAACCATGAATACTGTCATTACCTGTAAATTACTATACTCCATTTATTATAACATTATAAAAAAGAGGCTCATAGAAGCAGGGGTGCTAAACACTACCTTAGGGCCCGCGCTGACTTTTGCCGCCAGACATATTTTTATAACCTGGCAAAATTGAAAGCCCTTTCGCCATAGTGTATGATGGGACTATGTGACATTTAGATTTGGTAGAGTTATAATGACAGTACCCTGCTTCTTTTAGGTTTTAAGATGTACAATATAGTTTCACGTAAGACAAAATAATTTAGTAAAAGCCTCATAAATTCTGAAGTTATTTTCTTCAAATGAGAACAGTTAAGTGTGACAGTTGGCTTAAGCCGTAGATTTTATTAAGTTCGGCATATATCTTTAAAGTCATAATATTACTTGTACTTTTACTGCAAAGTGTACCCTAAAAATAATTTTTGTTTTACTTCTGTCTAATGCTATAATTAAATGGAGTATAGGTACGGACGCAGTGGACAATTTTTGACTTCGCATAAGTACTAACATAACCTATTTACCTCTTTCTTATTTAATATCATTACCTTTCAATGGTTCACTAAACTACCAATCAAACGAAAAAGCCCGTTAGTTTATAACAAGCCATTAAACAATAAATAATTCAAAGTAAGTATGCCTCAGGTATTCTGTGCCAACTGTTATCTAACAAGCCGTGGCCTTTTTACCCACTTTAAAGATGTCAGCAATGTATTAGCACTTCTTGTATGGGACAAAGTGTTAATCAGTAAAGACAGCTCAAATGATAATGCAACTATAGTCCGTTCGAGTTAAGAATGCAGTAATTTCATAGTTTTGCTTCGATCTAGCACGCCACCTTACCAATCAAATCGTTCCTAGATAGAAATTTAAGTCCGCAAAGGTTGTGGATCTGAGTTTTATGTGTGCAACGGCATTCAATTGAAAAATCACTGCATTCTTAACACGAACGGACTATAGGTAGATACTTACTTGCGGCCGCCCGCGACTTTGTCTGTTTGGACAAATCCTTGGTGCTCATGCACATCATAAAAGTAACCTGAATTCAGGGTTCTATAGTCCGTTCGAGTTAATCATGCAGTGATTTCATACTTGTGCTTTGACCTAGGTACGCCCCTAACCAATCAAATCGTTCCTAATTAGAAAGTTAAGGTCACAGTGACCAGTTCAACGCATTCCTTCAAACGCAACGGTTTTGTAGGTCCCTGAGTTTTGATGTGTGTAACGGAAAAAAATTAAAAAATCACTGCATTCTTAACGCGAACGAACTATAAGCGCTGACCTACCTACGTCCTAAAAGGGAACTCTGTATTGAATTTCGAATGTCTAGGTACAGTCAGCCAAGAAAGTGGTCTACCACTTTTGACAAAAGTTTTTGCGAGATGTAACGATCGCTAAGGTTGACTTTTCTAACAGAGTTTAACACATGCACAATAATGTTATGACGTTTTGTCTGTTATCTGAGATTCCTGACATTTGACGTCATTGGGTGACTTAGTTTAACCTCATTTAATGCGATAATCTATTTTCCTCAACTAAAACCATGTCGATCTTTTCGAAGAGAAACTTATTACTACTGAAAAAGAAAGTTTCAGTGACAATTCTACTGTCAAGTATTTCCGTCAATGAAATATTACCCAATCTGCGATAATTCAAACTTGACCCTTGGCATGCATGACGTTATATCATAAATGACAAAGAGAGCAATAGTCACTGACACAAACTCATTGCCAGGGAAAATTGACCTTATTGTTTCATGACGTTCAAACGAATCTCAACCGTAGGGTGGTAGACCACATTTTTGGCTGACTGTACAATGTTTTCGGCAATATTTTGATATCTAAAACGAATACCACAACAGTCGGGCTCAGTGCGGAATGTTGGAGGGGTGTAAGGTTAGTAATGAACCTTGCAGTAAAACTCAAATTGAAACATAAGAGACTAACTGCTGAGCTTCTTGGCGGTAGACTCACATTTTAGTAGTACTGTTTATGTATGTCTATTTTAATTTGTCGATTAGATTTGACGGATTTTGAATAACATTTAAATAAATATTTTTTTAAATTTTGATTATTGTTAATAGTAACAAATGCCACTAAGGTGAAATGTTGTAAAATGGCCTTTATCTTAATGACAAAAGGTCTGTCAAAGTTTACAGTTCAAAACTATATACTCTTGAACTATGACCTATGTACAGAAAACTTTGGAATAAGTAAGAAAAACACAGAAAATTCACTTCAAATTCAATTTCGACCTTGTGTAAAACTTGTTTAGGCACAATATTGAATATTTGAAACAAAATCTTTTGTCATTATAGAATTAGTAGATATTTTGTTATGTTTAATAGTATAGTATGTACTTTATGTATTTGCAGTAATGTATAAGACCTTGCTTTGTCTTGTTATAGTGATGGCGAAAGCTATCGCTTCGTTTCTATCGAATAAAGCCTAAATAGCAGACTAGTATCGTCCTTATTGAAAAACACATATCGTAGCATCCTACTAATATTATAAATGCGAAAGTTTGTATGTTTGGTGTTTGCCGTGTTGCTCTTTCACGCAAAAACTTCTGGATGGATTTCATTGAAACTTTACAATAATATACCTTATGCATCTGAATAAGACATAGGCCACAACTTATAAAGATGTATTATTATTTTTTAACCTAAGTCTACGCGGACAAAGTCGCGGGCGGCCGCTAGTAGTGAATAAAGATAAAAAAGTTTCATGTATGTTACAAATAGAAAAAAGCATTTTTATGTAACAAAAACATGACTTACATTATGCGCATGGTACCAAATAGATTTATTTCATTATATTCTATATAAAATGGTTCCTATTCAAAAGTAATCAAAAGTGTCAATCACAGCCGATTTAGATTCTTTAACTTGATGTGTTTTCTTACCTAAATAATCATCAAGCTTTCTCCTTGGTTGGTTGTTGGTTATAATAAGTTAGTAAGACTAAGGGCAATTGAGCCCTGCAAATTCTTCATAGTCCATACGATTCAGAATCAAAATCAGAATCAGAAATATCTTTATTTAAATAGACCTGTTACAAGTGCTTTCAAATCGTCAAAAACTTAATCAAACAAACAAAAATAAACTTAATAATAGACTTAAATACTATAATAGAAATAATAAATAAATACACAGTATACAAACATAACGTGACTCAACCACTGGTGTCGGAAAGTTGTTTCTGTATTGAGAAGAACCGGCAAGAAACTCAGCAGTTACTCTTTTCAATATTTTCTGTACAATAATCCGTTAGTAAATTACAATTTTATTAAGTACACTCTTCAATCAACACTGACATAAATGTCGATACTTCTCGTTACCTCAGCACATCACTAACTCGTACTCTTAAACAATGGCTTGATGTGGTGATATGCCGTTCGTTTCCTTTTATTGTGATTTCGGATATAAGACAGTGAATGTTCGCTAAGAATACGAAATAGGGATTTTAAAAAACCAACCTTCTACAAAATGGTGAAGCCAATGACCTTACATTAGAAAAGATGTAGATAGGTTATGTCATTACAGATGTGAAGTCAAAAATTGACAAAAAGTGTCGTCTCAAACTGTCAACGCTTTTCTCAGGAGTTCGATTTCGGGTGCCCCTTTTTTAACACAAGTAACCTACGAGTATCTACGTCTTCTTGATATAATATCATTGGTGCCTACCAATTAGGAACATTACCACCTGAAACCTTCACCAAATCGTGTTTCCGTCATTTCTGTATTCATTAAAACATCTGCTCAAACGGTAAAGTTTCTACGATTTTAAATCATGATTCGAATACTACCCCATTTGAATTATAGACGTGATGTGAGCGAACGACGCCCACTGCTGGGCATAGGCCTCCCCCAAAGATCTCCACAACGATCGGTCCTGCGCTGTCCGCATCTAGCGGCTTCCCGCGACCTTGACAAGATCGTCGGTCCACCTTGTGGAGGGCCTGCCCACGGAACGTCGTTCGTTCTTCTGAATGTTCGGCAACTACCAGTGTGCTTCTGACTAACCCGTTTGGGATGCGGCCGTGCGAGCCTACGTAAGAAGAATATTATTGTTTTTCACTCGTAACATACTCTGTTACGAGTGAAAAACAATAATATTTTTCTTTTGCAATACTCAATAAATAGTTTCTTCAACATTGTCGGAATAACACTCAATACAGGTACTTATGTCTGTACAATGGTCGATTCGAACGCCCGCAGGTCATTCAACCGGCGCGCGCGCAGCGTCCTTGCCGCACTTTTACCTAGTTCGGTACTTGTACTACTGGTATATAATATTTGTGTTAGTAAGAACCTTTGCAAAACCAGTGCAAAATGGGTCTTATGTCTGCAGCTTAAGGTGCAAGATATGTAAAGGCTGATGTGGTCTTTTGCAGCTCAAGGTGCAACGTATGTAAAGGCTGGTGTGGTCTTTGTACTTCTGGTAGATTTATGTGAATAACGCTACACTGATTCTGGGTACTAGCAATGATATTTAAAAGAAGTAGATTCGTTGTGTCAGTAATCATGCGATGTCGAAAATTGACCCCTGGTATACGTACTCGTACCTTTAATTTGACCGTGTGTACGAAATAGTATGATTATTTACAAGAGCATCATCATGTCAGCCGAACGACGCCCACTGCTGAGCATAGGCCTCCCCCAAGGATCTCCACAACGATCGGTCCTGCGCTGTCCGCATCCAGCGGCTTCCCGCGACCTTGACAAGATCGTCGGTCCACCTTGTGGAGGGCCTGCCCACGGAACGTCGTCCGGTACGCGGTCGCCATTCGAGAACCTTTCCGCCCCAACGGCCATCGGTTCTAAGCGCTATGTGTCCCGCCCACTGCCACTTCAACGATGGAATCCTTCGAGCGATGTCGGTTGCCTTAGTTCTCCTGCGGATCTCATCATTTTTGATTCGATCAAGCAGGGAAATACCAAGCATCGCTTTCTCCATTGCTCGCTGGGTGACTTTGAGCCTTCATAAGAGACCCATTTAGTGAATTGTGAAAAGTGATTTACAAGAGCGAAATTGTGGAATGAATTGCCGCATGCGGTATTTCCGGACAGATACGACCTGCAGACCTTCAAGAAAAGAGCGTAACTCTCAATCCAAAGGCCGACAACGCATTTTGTAGCTCATCTGGTGTTGCAAATGTCCATGGGCGGCAGTATTAACTTTCCATCGGGTGATCTGTCAGCTCGTTTGCCCCTATATCCTATAAAAGAAGAAAAACAGAGCGTAAACGAGACAGATAAATGTTGCGTCAATGGTTTGCTCAGGTGTTCGGAGTTCTGATTTCGGGTGCCACTTTTTTAGCACAAGTAACCTATCTAAAATCATCGGTCGTCTGTATTTACATAACATAACATAAACGGCCTAAATACGTCCCACTGCTGGGCGCAGGCCTCACCTCAACTATGAGGTGGAACAAGCCATACCTACTCCAACACGCGGGCTCAGTGCGGATTGTTGGAGGGGTGTAAGGTTAGTGAGCAACCTTAATTTCAGATGTTATCAAGCCGCCCTAAGGCATATGGTGACACGTCAACCGGGACCAACTGCTTAACGTGCCTTCCGAAGCACGGAGATGCCCGATATACACATCACTAAATTTCGGTCGAGGTGGTCACCCATCCCATTTCCGACCCAGCGTGCGTTGCTTTACAACAGCGATCGTCGCCGATCACTGTCACAACTGCGCCACGGGCACCTCTCGTGTATATTTGAAAATTAAAATTTAAAAAACGTCTCTTGTACAAGTTCAAGTTTTCTCAGAAAGCGCCAGCCGAAGTCACTTGCAACAATATTAATATTTCCAAAACACGCCATCGCTCCAAAAGTAGGTCGGTTCGATTCTCGTGCTGGTCACGATCGCGACGTAACTGTCAGTTACGTGCTATGGGTATTATAACTGAGACGTAATTGTCGCTTCTTTTGAGTAACTGCCTTTATTTAAGTTTAAGTAGGCTCCTGAATACTGACCACTTTGTTTTAAACCTTAGTTGTATGTGATAGAGTTTAAATTTGTCAGAAAGGGTCAGACTGGTTGAGGTAACAAGATTTTTTTATAGACAGACTTGCGGCCGCCCGCGACTTCGTCGGCGTGGCCTTAGGTTAAAAAATAATGTGACATATATTCACAAATTGTAGCCTATGTGCTATTCAGATGCATAAGCTATATTATTGTAAAGTTTCATTAAAATCCATCCAGTAGAGTTTTTACGTGAAAGAGCAACACGGCACATCCACACATACAAACTTTCGCATTTATACATGTAACGCAGTGTCTTCTCAATCTGTCAACACTGTCAATGCTTTGCTCAGGTGCACTAAACGTTCTGATTTCGGGTGACACTTTTTATTCACAAGTTTAGTAACCTATCTATCTAAATCTTTTTTATCATTAGCTTGGGGAGTGTTCGTGAATATACTCACGAACACTCCCCAAGCTATCATATTAATTAATATGCTGTTTATAGACGGCCTACTGCCGGACACAGTCCTCTCCTCAACCAGGTAGAGTGCAAGGCTGGTGAGAAGCCTTACTGTCAGATGTTTTTAAGACGCCCTGAGGCCTCTGACTAGGCTTAACCACTGAAATCTGGACACGTCAGTACGGACTATTATCATATTAAAACTAAGTAATATCAATCTATTTTCCAAGTAAAGAGGATATTCAAGATTACACCAACAACCAACTATGTTCAGTGAAAGTGGCGAGCAGAGCGTGTCGGGTTCGATTCCAGTGATGCGCGACGCGTGCGCAAGTCCAGAGGCGCACACATCAACCTTTACATATGCACCTTATGCGGGTGACATAAGACTCATTTTGCAACGGTTTTGTAAAGGTTGATGTGTGCGCCTCTGTACATGTCTCATATGTTGAGATGATGCAATTTTATTGTACTTGTGTTTTAAAAACCTACTATGGACATAATATTGAAATAACTGGATAGTTGAGAAAGCTTTGTGCTACTTATATTTACTCGTATATTTATGTAGTATTTAAATGAAGTTATACGGTAAAATAACTTTTAAAATACATGGTTTAGGAAGCTGTTTAATTGAATACGTTATGTTAAAGGGTTGCCAAAGTGAACCCATTTTTAAACATTTCGTTCCTGGCGATTCTGGGTTTTTTGTCTATGGAATTCTGATTATGTCCTTTGAATGCTTGCACTGATAGTTTATCATCAACATAACACTTCCAGTTTTAATTTATTACCTCAATAAAACTGGTGATGGGAACAAAAATGTCTTACCAATAAATGTCACCAGTTCAAGGTCAATGTCTTGATTAGAACCCTGTCATACTCTGTCTGTAAGTACAATCAGGTCGATTAACTGCACCAACGTAAATATATGCAAATTACACAACATACATGGCTGGTGTAACACATTACCTCCCTTGTATGTCAAATGGGTTAGGTAACTAGTCCACAGCAGCTATATGTGGACGCAGGGCAGAGACCTTGAAACTGTCAACTTTAATTTCACTTCCTTATTTAAGAAAGTCGCCTTGATGCCCAATTTTTATTACTGGACAAAAATTACAGACATACATAAAGATAGGAAAACCAGAAAAAGACATTTGGTCTTACATATGACAGGCGCATTACCTATAAATATTGGTGGCATGAACACTGGTGAAACAAACCTGGCTGCCAGGTAAATATACCAGAAAATTTCGTCCGGTCTGTTAATGGTCTCGGTAGCACAGTGGTTAGTGCAGTCGCCCGGTTTGCGAAAGATGCGGGTTCGATTCGCGCCTGACTCCGAAAGACCGAATGTCTTTTCTTGTTTACCTATCTTTAGTAAGGTGATAATGCATTATCCCTAATGCTAAAAATAAAAATTGCCTACATACATACTGATTCAATTTATGTATGATCACTATGTTGTCCGTGCAGATTTGAACTTGTTACCACTAGAGTTCGAAGCCAGAGTGTTTAACCACTGGGCCACAATGCTCTCACAAAAACCTTGAATTATTTTCCTAAACGACCTGCTGAAAGTAACTTTAATTTAAAGATTTATCCAAGAGAGTTGCTACATAGAATTCAATGTCTTGTCAAGATTTCCCAGTATCCTGCGCAAACGATTCTGTGACAACAGTCCCTTCTAAAACGTGACTTGCATAGTCACAGTCTACTGTCAATTAAATATTATTGACAGTTTCCGACAGTATGTTATTGTTCTAAACTTGCGCCATTTGGTTTTAGTAACTGCCAATTAAAAATTTGGACACGTTTTGCGTGCGTTCTAGACAATGTAGAATTTACTGATATACTTTACTTTTTTAGATTGATTTTATCTATTGTATCCCACTTTTAGGCGAAGGTCTCCCCCATAGTTGTCCAGATGACCCTGTCCTTTTTTTTACGTTTGGAATCCTTTATGGATTTCCCGCCCTCTGGAGGAAGGACGGGGGTGGGTGAGCCTCGCCTGCCATGAGGCAGCAGGCACTACTCACTAAACCCCCCGGTGACCTGCTTCAGCGTGTATCCAGAGGTCCCCGTGATCTCTGGTTAAGAACTCGGTGCTGGTGGACTCCTGGCGTGCTATGCTGGCATAGCCAGCCCAGCTCGAGTTTAGTTATACAGCCCTTCTACACCCGCCGGTGTTTATGTGATGTGAGGTCACTCTTACACTGCCGCCATTCCTCGGGGCCACTTGGAATGGAGACACAGAGCCTCCACCGTGTACACTCCCAGTGACCCCGAAGGCCTTCCTTTAGTCGCCCTTTACGACGGCGGGGGGGAACCATGACAGGATTCCAACGCCCCATTCAACAGGGCGGAGATGTCCCTGTCCTGAGCCAAGGTCTGTCATTGTAGGGTATCACAGGGTAATTCAGACCCGTTCGTTGTGCTTCATTCTGCATAAGTACGTGCTTCAGCTAGTTCCACTTTATATTGCCAGTTCCCCACAAGTTTTGTACTTTTATGCTAACTTTGGGGGCTTATTAATTAGGGGCGGAAGCCCAGGCTTGTGCCGTCTTTTTTGGAAATTGACAATCTAGCCTTTTTTGGTGCCAAAATCGTAACTCTGCCATTCCACATTAGTTAGGTAATTTCTGTGGTTTGGAACAGGTTGTGCAGTTGTTTACTTGAAAACAGAGGTAGTCAGTTTTATAGCTTTCTGTATGTATGTATTTGTGTGTGTATACACCTATTGAGACAAACACTAAGCCCTAATATTCTCGGCACGTCGCATGTCGCAAACATCAATATGTTTGAGTTAAATCGAGGCCGCGTTGCAACACCCAGCCTCGACTAGACAGATGGGTTCTAGGTAATCCGCTGCTGATTTGGTTTTAAGCTATAAATATAGATTTGATGGTTTTGGCACGTAGTGGACATAATATCACCCACAAACAATGATATTTAGGAGTAGATAGGTTATGTCAGTAGATGCGAAGTCGAAATACGTAGATAGGTTACTTGTGCTAAAAAAGTGGCACCCAAAATCAGGGCTTTTGACCACCTGAGCAAAGCATTGATAGATTGAGACAACACTGCGCAACATGTATCTGTCTGGTTTACGCTCTAGTAAATAATCATGCTATCTTATACACACGGTCTTATTATAGGTGCGTACGCCAGGGGTCAATTTTTGACTTCGCGTAAGTACTGACAGAACCTATCTACGTCTTTTTTATTGTAATATCATCTACTATATAAAAATAAGTCGGGTTTTCTTTCCTGACGGTATAACTCCAGAACGCACCAACCGATTTCCACGGTTTTGCATTCGCAGGAAAGGTCTTGGGCTCCGTGAGGTTTATAGCAAAGAAAATTCAGGAAAATTTCAACAAGAAAGCGGGTTTATCTTATTTAAAGCGGGAAAATCTTTTTTCACATACAGCTAAGTCCACGTGGACGAAGTCGCGGGCGGCTGCTAGTTGATGATAAAAATCTATGGCTTTACATGCCTTCAGCTTTCCACCTTATGTTCTTACCTGCTAACTTAAGTCCATACAAAAAGCTGTCATTCACTTGCGCATGTCCTTGCTATAAAAAGCGCATTACAATTCTCCTCATCTTGGAAAGGTTGTTTAACCTTGCATTCCTCAACAAATTCATTTCTCTTTGTTTCCATCCATTTGTATGCAATCAACAATTTCTCTAAAGTTATGAATATTAACTGGAATTTTTATGATATATCGTATTTTGCTTTTGTTGTTCATCGGGGTTTTAACAATAGTTATGGAATATTGAATATTTAGCAGTTTCAGATATTGACGTTGTGAAACTTTTAGAATGGTCTGGAATAGTAATGTTTTTTAGATATAAATCCATTGTGTTATTGCCACCATAGGGAACGTAGCACTCAGAGGCTCACATTTCGTTGAGCGAATTTGTATTTGCGGCCAACTCTCTGTTGATGCTCATGCCGATAATAAACCTCTAAAACCCCGGATAAAGGCTTTTTACCAGCTTTTGAATTTGAAAGCGTCGTGGCCCAGTGGTTAAACACTCTGACTCGGAACTTGATGGTCCCGAGATCAAATCTGGCCGGAGCACACCAACTTTGTGTTCATTGTACAATTTGCGGCTAACTCAGCGGTGATGGAAAACACCGATATAAAACCCAAGCAACCTGGATAACGGCGGGCGGCTCGCTCGCTTACTACGTTGGGTTCAAATACCCTCGGCAAAATGTGGGCTTCTGAATGTTCCGTTCACCATGACGGCAACATTCAGTATGCCTCTGATTAACCCATTAGGGATATGGTCATGAGGGTATGTATGTATGGATTTAAATTGAAAAATGTAACCTTCTGAATGTTCCGTTATCTATAGCGGTAAATCAGCCAACCTGGCGTTGACTTCTTTGTTTGGTATACAGTCGTGGGCGTAACGATTCTGTCAAAATTATGTCACACTTGAAAAATAGTTTAACATTTAACAAATGACAAACAAATTAGAGAAATTAATTAAAATGCAGTCTAATAAAGTGAGCAAACGTAATGGCGGTAATCCAGAAGCTATTTGGTAATCGTGTCTAATTACAACTGGGTTGTTTCCATTGTAGCTGGAATGCGGCACGATTTGTGAATAAACGCGATCAACTTGTAGCTTTGAAGACTTCCTTTCGTTTTATTCAAATTGGACTGTAATCAATATTCACTTTAATGACTTCTGACTGGCTAGCCATTTCATTTATATTGGTGATTACAGGGACCAATATTCCAAACAATGAAGATAATTTAGGACTATTGGTCTTGCACACAAATCAAAGTAAGATAGTATACAGATAAGTCATATAAATCATTTAATTTAGAATTTATGTAGTATTTTTGCTAAAAAAGAGGAGTGGAACGCTCTCCCTGCGTCTGTGTTTCCGGAAACATACAACTTTGGAGCCTTCAAGGCAAGAGTTAAAAGGCATTTTTTGGGTTAGCGTGTTCCACCGTCGGCCTCGTCGTCACTTGCCAATTAAGCCAAGCCAGTTAATAAATCAAATAAGTAGGCTATAATGTTCAAGCCAAATGCTGTATGATTTTATTTAGTTTTAACAATTAGGTACCACATGAAAAGCAAAGAAAATATTTTGAAAAAACCGCCGCCTCATAATTCAATAATAGTGAAGTCGTACAAGCCTCTCTTGTACGACGAGGCCACTACTTTAAATCTCATATTTCCAATGTTTATTGTTGTCGTTATGCCGAAACTGTCCTGCTCTAGCTGTGTCCAACGATACTTTCGTGTGTCGTAAAAAATATCAACAAAAAATTCACGTGTCATATAATGGAAACGCGCAATTTCTTACACAACAGAAAGAATGTCATTTGAACCGGTCCAGCCGAAACCGGGTGCAGAACTAGTCTGGTACCACCCGGTACTTCACCAGACATTATAACTGAATTAGATACCTGATTCATAAATGCATTTGCCAAGTAGGTCAGTTTGCAGGTTTTAAAGTTGTTTTTTTTTATGTTTAAGCAAAAGTTGTTTGACAAAGTGGAATCAGCGCTAACAGTGCAAACACAGAGTCATTCAAATCAGTTGTTAAACTAACCTCAAGTGAAATACAACGCTATGAGTGGCTCTGAGTTTGTAAAATTAAGTGTCTTCCAATTGGATGAGTTTTCATGAAAAAGCCGTCTTTGTATGGTGTTGTTTCATAGTGTGTTTTGAGAGGTGAAAATAAAACGTTGAGTAGTGAAGTGTTGATTTCCTTTTTGATGTTGCAATAGCTTGAAGTGTTGAATGTCGTCTAACATACTAAAGAACAATTAGTGATAACCAGTGCAGCACAAGGTTGGTTACTTACAATCAGACGAAAGTAGAAATCGAAAGTTACTAGGTGTACGGTGGAAGGCATATCAGGCCACCCATTTCCGGATAGTCCTCCTTTGTCTATTGCAAAGAAATGACATTTGGCGAGAGCAGGACAAAAATTGGAAAAATTGGAAATGTATAGCCTGATGTGCTTTTGACTGTACTTAGGATCGTTATTTATCTACAAGATCTAAGTGAAACGCGTACTACGTACTGTAGGCACTTTCGTGGCCTACATCCCTTTATTATGGGGTTTTCAGGAGTGGGGCGGGCGTCAGCGGCGACCACTGGCGGTTGTTGTCAAACCTTTTTGAGGAAACCCAGTATCGCCGCCAAATTGATCGAGTACTGAGGGGTTTTAGTCTTCATCTCGCCCAGACGACTAAATACATACATAGGCTTACCCATGTTAAAAAAGATATCATTTGCAATACTGGCAAAACATTTCGTTCTCCCTTATGGAAATTATCTAAGCTACGAGTATCTTGAGCATTTCCGTCAATAGTAATGTTGAACATATCAATTGTAATTCTTTACACATAGCTTATTAATTGTTTAATGTTAGCAATTAAAAACGCAGTGGTATATAGCCTGAACTGTAAATTTTTTCAACATAACATGACCTATGCTGTAGTATGCTCAAGTGGATAGTATGGATCAATTATAAAAATAACTAACTGCAAGTATACCTATCTATAAAGTTACTATCAAAGTATGATTAAATTGCTAAATAAGTAGATATTGTGCGGTATGGTGTTTGGTTAAATTGACAATCAATCAAAAAAAAAAAAACTGTCAGTAATTAGTACTTATTGACTCTTGGTTAAACTATTTGGGAGGAGAGTAAATACGAGTTTTCTGAAGGTTAACTGGAAAAGATTGCTTTTAACGATAAGGCCTCTTGATTTTTACTTATATTTTCATGAGTTCCTGTATAATAGCATCTCTGTAACAGGTTACAGAAATATCTTATTAAATCTATTATTTTTAGTGAAATATTGTACGGACTTGACACAAACACACATCCACAAAAATATTATGTGATATTTACGTTGTATTAATAGGTACATATAATTAATATACTAATAGCGTTTTGTCTTGTTCCAGGTCACTGTAGCAGAATGAAGAGAAAACATCGATGGTTGGGGATCAGTATATTTTGTAAGTATTTTACTAAAATACACACATCAAAACTGTCTAGGGATATTATAGGGATATCATTTTTCAAATATTTTTCATAAAGTTAAGTTTGTTTACAAGATGAGCATTATCTTAGATTAACGCGAGGACAGAGGCATAAGATAAAGGTTAAGAATATTACAAAAAAAAACGTTGGACTTTGCTAAAATTTTGACACCTTTTGAAAGAAAAATCTGTCTTTTTTAACGTCCTTACGATTGTACAATAATGCTACTACAATGAATTTCTTTATACAATCTGAAAGGGCAGATATAGCAGTTTCTGTGTTCTAAAAATTTCTACGTTGGTATCAATATTTTAATTTTTACAGCCTCCCAAATAGCTATACTTTGTATGAAAATGCTTGAGATATCCCTAGACACTTTGGGCAGTGTATGTTTAATTTTTAATGTTACCCTTACATCCTACCTAGGCACAAGCCTCACCTCCAATCAATGCGTTATTTTGCATGCCCTGTAATTTTAAAATGCTTTCTAGTTATCTACCTAACAGACCAAGATATTTTGAAAGAAAGAAAAAACGTTTATTGATTTAGGACATCGTGACATGACCAAACCAAATTAAATGGTTAGGCAAATAACAGGGGAAAAAAGTTTCCACCAGACAGCAGTGTCAGGATGTCCAGAATTAAATGAACCTGACTTAGATAATGCCTGGACCTGATAGGAGGCTCAGACGCTGGTTTTCAGGGGGTGACTGGGAGCGTTAACACTAACTTCAGGCTTTGGTGCCACCCAAGGTCCACCACTGATCTTGTACAACTATAGAGTGCACGCAGTCAAGTTGGCAGTTCGTTCATGCCAACAAAGCAGTTGGGTTGGTTGTGAGTGCACCATCGATACATACGTTCGAAGGCAATTCGGAGAGCTATCAAACCTTTAATTGAGTGGGACAGAATTACCACCAAACTATCGGGCAGTAGTAAAACTGTGGTCTTACCCTCTTATTCATAAAAACGAACGCCACGCTATGGCATAGTTAAAGCAATTGACGTGTTGTGTCACTTACTAGCAAATGGCGGCAGCAACAAGAATGACAGTGACACAGCGATACAAAAATTATTGTGTTGTTTAAGAGCTGTTTAGGATTTTATGAATAAGGGGGTTAATCAGCAACACTATTGTAAAGCTCTTTATCGCTAAAACAAAACATTAATAACGCAGGTTTTGGGCGTTAAAGCCTTTTAAGGTATTCGTATCTGCGGAATGTATCTCAACCATTGTTAAATTAAATACCACCTACTTTAGGCTTCAATAAAATCCCATTTGCGTAGGCGTCTAGAATCTAACTCATCTCCTTTGTCGTGAAATGTCAAGGATTGCATTTAAATTTTAATACTTAAGTGTTGCTCAGAAATGCATCATTATAACAAACACTGAAAGAAGGTCTTTTTTACGCAATCTTCCATTTTGTTGCTGTCTCAGTCTACTATTACCAACAAACATAGGCCTCTTCTAATGTATTTATTTAGGCCATTCAGCTAGTAGGCCACCCTAGCTTGCCTCTTGCTAGGACCATCTCTAGCCAACCCTTCAGATGTTATCCAGCCACTCTGAGACCTCCATCTAGGCTTAACGACTGACCTCTAACGACGTCAACTGGACCAACTGCCTTTCGAAGTTCGAAAAATACAAAATTAAGTTTCGATTTTCCGGGTCACTCCTCCCATTACCGACCTGGGTTGCTTAGCAACGGTGATGTTTGTCAATCTACAGTTGTCACCACTAAGCGTCAATAAAAAACACTTTATTGCACACGAAATGAGCAGATAAGTGAAGTCATGTCAGGTCAAGCAAAGTCAAATAGGTAGTTAGCAATAAAAGACCAAAATCCTATTTTTGTTGATAGCCTTAGATGATTGTTTTTGTTCATCGATATTTCGACTTAGCGACTTTAACCTTTGGTATTTTATATAGTAGCAAATGACCTTGTAAAAGGACGGACCTAATACGTAGAACCTGACCACAGTATACCCAGTATTTATCATCTTCTATACATACACAGCGAGCGCAACCAGTGTTTCGTTGCTACCGCGCCCTAAATTTTTAGGCAATTATAGCTCACCTAGTTGCCTTACTTGTATTTTGTAGGTACTATGACCTGCAGTTATTCCAACGACTACATGACACTCAGAGAGCTACAGAAAGGTCTATGCTCGTGATCTCGCTGAGGGACAAGGCGTGGAATGAGGTTATCTGGCAGAAGACCATTGCATGGGTGACTGACATGGTTTTTAAGAACAGAAGTGGCAGTGAGCTGACTACATCTGCCGAATAACCAGTGGTCCGTGGTCATTGGAATGGAGGCCACGACAGCTTGGCCAAGGTACTGTCGGACGACCTGCTATCCGATGGACCGATGACTTGAGGAAGGGAGTGCTTAGATGTGTACGGTCAGGAAGCTAAGTGGTTGTAAGGAACCGCCTCCAGCCCGCACAGAGAAGGGAACATAAGGTCAGGAAGGGAACTAACTTCCCAGAAAGCCTAGAATCCCTTACGCTGAAACGCTAGGTCGCTAGAGCCTCAACCCTACCTAACAATAGATACACAGATAGATAGTAAGGGAGGGAACTTGCTCCCGGGGTGCCTGGGGTGCAAGCGGGAAAAGTTAGGATAGTAGGTAGGGTTGTGGGAGCCGCTGCCAGTAGAGCAGGCCCACTCTACTAATCGTGGTACTGACGGCTGGAGGTGTCTTCACAGAGGTGGGGAAATGAAAAGTCAGCACCGGCACTTGACCATAACCATAAACGGCCTATATAATATATTGTAAATTTTAAGTTTAATTTATTAGTTTTTAGTGTTGTCAAATTGGTGAATGTTGTACGTACCTGTAATAGGTGTACATATCAGACCGTGTATATGTAGTTAGTTAATTATGGTATAGTTTTAATATGTACACTGTTGGTATGTCTTTAAATAAATAAAAAATATAAAAAAAAAAAAATATACGTCCCACTGCTGGGCACAGGCCTCACCGCAACTATGAGGTGGATCGAGCCATATCCAACATGCGGGCTCAGTGCGGATTGTTGGAGGGGTGTAAGGTTATTGAGCAACCTTAATGTCAGATGTTATCAAGTCGCCCTAAGGCCTCCGACTAGGCTTAACGACTGACATCTACGACGTCAGCCGGGACGAATTGCTTAACGTGCCTTCCGAAGCACGGAGATGCCCGAAATACACATCACTAATCACCCATCTCATTTCCGACCCGGCGTGTGTTGCTTTACAACAGCGACTGTCGCCGATCACTGTCACAACTGCGCCACGGGCACTTGAAATATACACACATCAAAAGTGTCTAGGGATACCTCAAGCATTTTCATACAAAGTATAGCTATTTGGGAGGCTGTAAAAATTAAAATATTGATACCAACGTAGAAATTTTTAGAGCACAGAAACTGCTATATCTGCCCTTTCAGAATGTATAAAGAAATTCATTGTAGTAGCATTATTGAACAATCGTAAGGACGTTAAAAAAAGACAGATTTTTCTTTTAAAAGGTGTCCAAATTTTAGCAAAATCAAAGATTTTTTTTTTGGAATATTCTTAACCTTTATCTTATGCCTCTGTCCTCGCGGTATTCTAAGATAATGCCCAACATGTAAACAAACTTAACTTTATGAAATATTTGAAAAATGATATTCCTATGATATCCCTAGACAGTTTTGATGTGTGTAGTTTATTGTAAAATGCTTTGCTAATTAAACATGTTTACCCTAATACACACTACCCTAGTATATTGGTTTAAAGCGCCGACGCTGCACTTTGAAGATCCATCGGTCGCCGGTTTGGAAGTAGGTCGCTGATGATGGCTGCTACATGGAGCGAGCTAGCTCGTACAAGATGGTAGAAGCGGGAGAGTGGATCTTGTGGCATACCCTGAGGGAGGCCTGCGTCCAGCAATGGACTGCAATAGGCTGATAATGATGCTGTTTACTTATAATAATCTGTGCAAGACATTAATATCTCAAATAAGTTATGTAGAATACAAAACAACACATTTCGCCATAAACGTATTTTAAATTAGAAACCTTGACCCATATGCGTTAAAATTGACATTTTGTGTGTCCTCTAAATCTTTGGTGTCTGTATAAATGCATAAATTCTAGACTTTTAGTATTTCCTGATTCTAGAACTAGTTGATTTAGTTTTGGAAAACGAATGAGTCATTCGATTTAAATTTTGAATTAATTGGATATTGTAATTTATGACAAGTAATGCGATAAATTTGCAAACGGAACTGGCTTTTAAGTATAATTTATGGAGCCTACACTAACGTGGTAAGTGGCAAGCTTACCGCCGTTTCTATAGCTGATAGTTGTAGGGTTTTCTTACATAAGCGGCCTATATACGTTCCACTGCTACCTCAACTATGAGGTGAAACGAGCCACACTCCAACACGCGGGCTCAGTGAGGATTGTTGGAGAGGTGTAAGGTTAGTGAGCCACCTTAATATCAGATGTTATCAAGCCGCCCTAAGGCTTCTGACTAGGCTTAAGGACTGACATCTAGCAACGTCAACCAGGACCAACCGCTTAACGTGCTTTCCGAAGCACGGAGATGCCCGAAGTACACATCATTAAATTTCGGTCGGGGTGGTCACCGATTCCATTTCCGGCCCCGAGTGTGTTGCTTTACAACAGCGATCGTCGACGATCACTGTCACAACTGCGCCAAGGGCGCCTCTTCTTTCTTAATTCATTTAATTTTACCTTTTGTCATGAACTTCCACATCCAACTTAACTCACAAACTTTACCTCAAAATTACCCGTTTGAATTTACCTCACGTTTTTACGTCTGACCTGACTTGACTCTGACCACAAAATAAAAAGCATTGTCATTATTTATTTTCCTTAGTTTTTTGTGCCTTTTCTCAGAAGATGTTGATGTTTTTATGAGGTTAAGTTTCTGAATGTCAAACACGAAAATAAATTGAATAGCCATTATTAATAATGTTACATCATCAATTTGTCCTTTAGTTGTTAGAATCATACTAATATTATAAAGGCGAAAGTTTGTGTGTGTGGATGTGCCGAGTTGCTCTTTCACGTAAAAACTACCGAATGGGTTTTAATAAAACTTTACAGTAATGTAGCTTATACATCTGAATCGCACATAGGCTACTATTTATAAAGAAATACCTATTACTTATTGTTTCTCAACCTAAATCCACGCGGACGAAGTCACGGGCGGCCGCTAGTTAGGGACCTATAATTTAGTGTAGTGTGTCTGAGAGCGTCGTGGCCCAGTGGTCAAACCTGGCCGAAACACACCTTCTTTGTGTTCATTGTACAATCTTCGGCTAACCCTCTGGTGATAGAAAACAGCGATATAAAACCCAAGCATTCCGGATAATGGCGGTAGGCTCGCCCTTTACCACGTTAGATTCAAAGACGTCGGCGAAATGTCGGTTTCTGAATGTTCCGTTTACCATGACGGCAACAATCAGTGTTCCTCTGACTAACCTATTAGGGATTTGCCCTTTTTAGAATATGAATACGTCAATGACATGTGCCAGTTATCGAATTCGCGAAGTATAAACGTAACGTATCTTCCTCTTTTTGTTTATATATCAATTTTAATGCCCTTTTAAATGTCAGTCTAAATGTATGTATGTCTGTCTACCTATTTAAGTATGTATGTATTTAGAAATATTTACCGCAAATCGGTTGTAAAGTCTACCATTTCTTCTTCCAGGTCTAACCCTGGTTGTGTTGGAGTTGCCCTCGTCGTCCGCCGTGCGCGCCACCTCGCTGATCTTCGCGAAGACCACCACCACCACAGCAGCTCCCGAAGAAGTCGAGCCTGAAGATGGACCTCAGGTAATGACTGAAGCTAATACAAGATACAACTGCCTTTATATGTCCTAGGCACAGGCCTCACTTCAACTATGAGGTGTAGACAGCTATATACTCCAAAGCTCTTACGTCCGATTGACATTTCCCTGTGATGCTCTAACACGTTCACAGTCCAGTGCCCCCTTAAGGGGTCACAGTGAAGTAAAGTGACAAGTCCGTGCCCCCTTATGGGGGCACGATGCTCATACCTCTGCTTACTTCAATTAATTGCTCGGACTTAAGAATATGTTTCTGCGATTTTGTGGACTTGTGGATAGAGAAAAATTGTGCATAATTTTGAAAAAACATGCCACAAAATGAGAATATTTTTTAAAATATTTATTTTTCAAGATAAGGTCTATTTAAACCGTTAAATCATGTAAACTGCTTTATTTTAGCAAAGTTATACTCAAAGCAAAACAAAAACAAATTGATATCTTGAAACTGATAGTATCTGAGTAAAGAAAAAACCAAACCTAGCTTTACAATCTAGAAACATAACTTGTAAAAATTCATAAAACTGGGGTGACAAAAACCTTTCTTATATTGCTCTTTGCGTTCTTTTGTGGCCCTTTTTCGTGCTGAAAACGTTGTGGTTTTTTTTCCCTTCATCAATAATACTTTTTAACAGCCCACGCATCTTCTTTTACCCTCTGTTATTTTCCCAGGAATTTCATTTAGTCCCACCAAAAAGCGGTGGGTGGTAGCTTGAAATTTCTATGGATCTAAAAGGTCCAGGTTATTCCAAACTAAAAACTGCAGTACTCTCAAATCAAGAGATATGTTGTGTGGCAAAAACTGCAATGCTCCTATTTCAGTCAGAAGCTATTTGCTGATTTTTTCATAAAAAAATCGAATGCTAGGTTTTTTTTAGCAATATCCCGCATCATATCTTGAATAACACGTTCACCAAGTGAGAATGCAAATAAATCGTTTCTTATGATTCATGTGACCAGCAGCTGTTAGTTTTATCAGTTTTTTAACATTCTACCCTCAAAAGATTTCTTTTTTTTGTCTCACAAGTCCGTGAATCCAAATAGGGGTCACGGTTTTTTTAACTCACAAGTCCGTGCCCCCTATGGGGGTCACGCGAAAATCAGAGAAAAACTCATTAGCACAACATATTTTCCGGGGGAAAATGGTTTCCCTGTGTTTCCAACATATTATCAAGTATAATTTTGTTAACAAGTTATTGGGACATATGGGGTAGTAAAAAAAAATAGTATGGGGACTGTGAACGTGCTAAGCCTAGACCCGGAGGTCCTCTCATCCCCTAACCCCATTGTCTGGTAAATCTGAAAACCGACACTTGGGCTAACAGCTAGCCATTTTGAACATATACTAAGGCTCAGTGAGGATTGTTAAAGGGGTGTAGTGATAAACCTTCCTGCAAAAGTTATGAAACAGCCCTAAGGCCTTCAATTCAGGCATTGCCGTTTTTCAGAGGCCAGGTTTCCGTCGATAAGCCTAGCATAGGCTTTAGGGTGGCTTGATAACATCTGGCAGTAAAGTTTATCACTAGCCATGGATGCCATCCCACAGAAAACCGTACTAAGGCTGCGTGTTCGAGTACGCACGCTCATACATTTCAGTTGCCATGGCCACCCATCCTATTACTAGACTTGGCAAGCATTGCTTTACATAGGTCATATTGGTATTGACCTCATGTGTCCTTTAACACTTTTTCTTTCTATAATGTGTTCGAACCACCCAAAAATGTAAATGTAAATATGGTATCATTATTTATAGAGTAATAAGTTGACTAAGCAAAAAGCTAACAGACAGACAAACCTACTTTCACACATAAAACACTAGTTTTACGAGCTCGAACTATTTGTAAATCGGAAGTGTAGCAAAACAACTTGTATGAATGTATGTATGAGTTTGTATGTAGGACGTGAACTGATTATCAAGGTGGACAACTTTTATTTCCATTTCCTTGTGAACGCTAAAAATATGACGTAGGTTTTTAACCAGGATTTGAAATATTGATCAAGAGTGGAAGATTTTTATTCGATGATTGCAAGGTCACTCATTGAATTACAATGATTTTTGATAGTGAAAGTTGTAAAGCAATGCACGCCGGGTCGTGAATAATGATGGGTGACCACCCCTAGCGTTAAGAGTGTCGTGACCCAGTGGTTAAACCCTTTGTCTTGAAACCCGGTAGTCCCAACTAGACTTAGGTAGACTTCAAGACTGGCCGGAAAGAAAGATATTTTAGTATCAAATGTTATCAGGCCGCCCTAAGGCCTCCAACTAGGCTTAACGACTGACATCTAGCGAAGTCAGCCAACTGCATCATACCCATTGCAACCCGTCGTGTGTTACTTTACAACAGCGATCGTTGCTGATCCACTGTCACACTGCGCCACGGGCACCTCTTGGCATTTCATAACAATCATCATCATCATCATCATGTCAGCTGAACGACGCCCACTGCTGGGCATAGGCCTCTTTCAAAGATCTCCACAACGATTTGTCCTGCGCTGTCTGCATCCAGCGGCTTCCCGCGACCTTGACAAGATCGTCGGTCCACCTTGTGGAGGGCTTGCCCACGGAACGTTTTCCGGTACGCGGTCGCCATTCCAGAATCTTCCCGCCTCAAAGGTCATCAGTTCTCCGCGCTATGTGTCCCGCCCACTGCCACTTCAGCGATGCAATCCTTCGAGCGATGTCGGTTGCCTTAGTTCTCCTGCGGATCTCATCATTTCTGATTCAATCAAGCAGGGAGATACCAAGCATCGTTCTCTCCATTGCTCGCTGGGTGACTTTGAGCCCATATGTCATTCATTACTTTCAACACACTGGTCAATTTTGCTAATATCCTCTTCTCTTTCTCATTCCAGACCGAAACAACAGCAGAGGGGGGCGAAGCAACAAACACGACAAGCAAATACACTGGCATTCCACAAATAGACTACATATACGACCCAAACCTGCCCCGGGAACTGAACGGGTACAACCTGTCAGACTATCCCTTCTATGAGACTGTGCCGAAGCTTGAGTTCATAGACTTCAAGTGTGACGGTCTACATGACGGCTTTTATGCTTCGGTAGCTCATAAGTGTCAGGTGAGTTTCCTTGGTTACATTTTCTTTTTATTCATTCTTAGGATCATTAACAACAACACAACGTCCACTGCTGAACATAGGCCTTCATAATGTTGAAGGTGGCCTGCATCCACCGACACCCTGCGATCATTATGAAGTCATCCGTCCACCTTGCGTTTGGCCTCAATTGAAAGAAAGATTTTTTTTTTTTTAATTGGTCCCCAGTATAGGACTTCTCGATCCCATCGGCCATCAGTTCTTGATGCTATGTGTGTATATATCAGTTGTTGATCTATTGCCACTTAAACCTGCTTACACGCTAGGCTACGTTGCTTACCTTAGTTCTTCAGGGATTTAATCATTTCTAATTTGATCTAGAAGACGCAGGCGTCCATTCATTCAATCGATATCGCACATTCCCTATTTATTGAATTTTTATTACGGTTGAGGACTGGTAGTGGACCGGGATCGGTTCGTCCGTTGTGGGCCTTTTCACATATTTTCCCAGGCTCTAAATGGTGCTTGCTTGTAATAAGAACGATTTTCTCTCTCTAATGATATCTATCTATCTCTCTAATAATATTACAACGAGAGATATAGATATCATTAGAGAGATAGATATAGATATCATTCAATGGTGTAGGCAGTGAAGTAGCGAGACACTATTGAAACAAACACTGGTAGTCCTTGTTATGGTGCCTCAAATAGTCACTACACTGAAGACCTCATCTAATAAGCAATTACCTTACCCGCTCTTACTCATACATTACAGGTATACCACCACTGCCTCTTTGGCACCAGATACGACTTCCTGTGCGCAAACTACACCGCCTTCGACCAGAAGACCTTCATCTGCCAATTCGTCTCCGAAGTAGACTGCAAGAACTCTCCAAATTATTGGGGCAGGTTAGACAAATTTACGTTGTTTTTGCGAAAATGCATTAATGTCACCGGAAAATAACAAGAACCGTAAATTTATAAATTTCCTAGGAAATTTATCAACTTTCGTAGGATTCTAAACAAGAGATAAATTGTATTATTTTACGCCCTCATTTCCGGAAATTGATAAACTTTTGGAACGCATCCGTAAAATGATAGGTGAGCAGTAACCAAACGCCATGTGCGCTCTGATTGGTCGAATAAGTCACGTGTTCCCTCTCCTTCCTCTCCTCGGCCACTCATAATCTACGAACACAAGCATTGCTACTGTCAACATCGACCAATCAGAGAGCAGTGTGTTATTTTCCGTAATTTAAAAAAGCGTAAAATTAAAACCTCTTCTGTGATTAGTCGAACCGTTTAGAATCTTACGAATAGATATCCGTAAGTTGATAAATTTACCACGAGTCGTCGCAAATTGATAAACTACCGGAAATGTAGGCGTAAAATAATACAATTAATCTCTCGTTTAGAATGCTACGAAAGTTGATAAATTTCCTAGTAAATTTATGAATTTACGGTTTTTGTTATTTTCCGGTGACATCAATATATCGATGACGTTGTCGCCCAGTGGTTCAACACCCTGGATTACAAGCCGTATGGCCCCAGCATCAAACCTGGCCGGTGAACCTAGTTTATCTCCGTTCAATTTACGGCTAGCTATTAAAGACAAACTCCCATAAGATAAGGGCAACAGGCTCAACTGTTAAGACTTGATTAGGATATATCGTAAGCGTATTTTATATATTTTATAATTTTTTTATTGTAGGATATTCATAATAATATAGAGAATATGACCGAATATTGTCCCTCGCAGGACCTCCTGAGTGAAACAAATTTTAATACACAACTTTCAACTTTTTCCAGAAACGAAGCCCTCTACAAGGCGACCACGACGACACCACCACCGACGCCGCCTACCACAACGACCACGACCACGCCACGGCCACAGCGGCCACCACGCCGCAGACCACACCATAGATACGATTATTATGACGAGGATTATTACTATGGGAGGGACTACGATGACTATGAAGACAGGTAAATAAATGACATAGAATGGAATTCCATTATAGAATTCACAAAATCAAAGATAGGAAAACCATAAAAAGACTTTCAGTCTTGGCTTCAGGCGGGTATCGAACCCGCGCCTTTCGCAAACCGGGTGACTGTGCTACCGAGAATATAAACAGACCGGCCGAATTATTATGGTATATTTCACCAATGTTTAGGCGTTTACCTTAAACAAACCGACAGACTGAATGTCTTTTTCTTGTTATCCTATCTTTAGTAAGATGATAGTGCATTATCCCTCACGCTAAAAAATAAAGCTGGAGTACTTTAGGGACGCTTTCTACGTCAAGTTCCATTTATGGTCCAACAATATGACTTATTAATATGAAAGCCTAACTTTTGTACCGTTTTTACCATAATAATGTTTATTTGCTAGATTTCATTTATTTTTTCACAATTTGCCTTGTTGCAATGTCTTAATGACGCATCCTAGGCTTTTCAATAAAGCATTTATTCCATGACGATTCATCTGTTTACAGAGGCAGAGGCAGGCAAAGACCACGTGGACAGGGAAGGCCTGGCAAAAGAAGGCCTGTGGACGATTATGAAGACGACAGGTCAGTTTTCAAATATTATTATACTATTGGAACATATCTTAACACAAAATCTATGAAAAGCAACAGAATTCTAATTTAATAGCGCATAATATTGCCTCAAAACGGATTGTTTATTTAATAATTTATCAAATTGTGAAGGCGGACTTAAATCTACAAGATTTATCTATCAGTCAACCATTTAGCCAATTTTTTGAATATTTAATTACCAATCAAATTCTCATTCCAGATACGCTCGTCCAAGACCTCGCGATGAGACACCAGATGACTACGAAGAACGTAGACCGTACGATAGAAGACCAGCCAAAAGACCATACGATCAAAGAAGACCTTACGATGATGATGAAGAAAGGAGACCTGCTAACAGACCTAGAAGACCAGCGGCGAGACCACGAGATGAAGAGGATGACCGGTTTCGTGATGATGAAGAAAGACCTAGAGGTGGACAGAGAGATCAGAAGAGAGATGATCTGAGACCTAAGAGACCCAGAGATGAATACAGGCCGAGAGACGAGGTCAGACCTAGAGATGAAACATCTAGAGATGAGATTAGGCCGCGAGATGAGGTGAAACCACGAGACGAAATAAGACCTCGTGATGAGATGAGACCACGTGATGAAGTAAGGCCTCCCCGTGATGAAATTAGGCCACGTGATGAAATTAGACCACGCGATGAAGTTAGGCCACGCGATGAGGTTAGGCCGCGGGATGAAGTTAGGCCACGCGATGAAGTAAGGCCTCCCCGTGATGAAATAAGGCCTCGAGATGAAATAAGACCTCGAGATGAAGTTAGACCTAGGGATGAAATAAGATCAAGGGATGAAATAAAACCACGTGACGAATTTAGACCTAGAGATGAAAAGCGATCTCGTGATGAACCTAGAGTCAGAGACGATAGTAGACCTCGGGATAGCTTCAGGCCTCGTGAAAGGCCTATCAAAGATGAGGCCCCAACACCTGAAAGTAAAAGAGAAAACACCAGGCCTAAAGACGATAGATATTCAACCAATGAAGGGCGAAGATATAAGGACGACAGGCCTTATAGGAATAGAGATGAAAGGCCTTATGCAAGGCCTGAACGAACCTACGACGATGATGAGTCTATTGATGAAAAGAGAGAAATCCCATCAGCTCCTGAAGGTCAGGGCTTAGTCAAACCTAGCGGTCATGGCATATTTAGTAAGCCAAGAATCCCACCAAAAATCAAAAGACCAGTTCCCGCCAATGAGAAAGGAAAATACGAATATGTGACAATGTCCACGACAAAAGCGCCCCCAAAAGCAGACGATGATGAGTATTACGACGAATATGAAGAAGAAGAGACGAGTAGACCATCGTCTTCTGGGAAAACTAGCACAATTCAACAAAGACCAAAATTAGAGCCAGTTGAGAAGGAGAAATTCAAACCATCTCGACCACATGTTACATCGGCTAGTTACAAGGATAGACAAACAAAGAAACCAAGTTATGACGACGATTATTACTATGATACTCAATATAGCAAAAGAAGACCGCAAAGACTGCGTCCGAAAGAACAGAAAAAAGATATAGATGATTATTACTACGAAGATTATGAAGATGGTAAAGAAAAGAAAACGATTCCTAAACAAGAAGATATCACATCGAGAATTAAGGATATTAGGCCTAACGTCAAAGTTTTTAAACGTCCTTTTTTACCGTCTAGGGGTGGCAGTCCATATTTGCCACGAGGCTTGCAGCCGATTGCCGGCAAAGACATGACAGCACCTCCTAGCACCACCCCTAAACCTACCACTACTACTACTACTACCACTACTACTCCTGCTCCTACAACTACAACAACACGACAAACAACTACAATCACAACAGAACCAACAACAACACAACACATTCCAGAAGAAGAATACGAGTATTATGATGAAGAAGACATTGATTATGATGCAAAACATAAGAAAGAAAATGTATCAACTGCACAACCAGAAGTTAAAACTGACGTCACCGAAGTCCGAACTTATGAAACAGATCCAGACACTGACGAACCGGAAGAAGTTGAAACCCACACACCAGAAATCAAAACTTACGCCCCAGAAATGCATCCAGAAATTGAAACTCACTCGCCTGAAATCAAAACGCATTTGCCAGTTATTATCACTCCAATGCCTGAAATTAGGACTCACTCGCCTGAAATTAAAATACACATGAGCGACGTTAGAACACACTCCCCTGAAATTAGAACTGAAACTCCAGAAGTGAAAACAAATGGTCCAGAAACAACTACATTATCAGCTGATCAGCGAGCTAAAAATCTTGCAACTAAAGTTCTAAGAAACTACAACGACAATTATGAAGCTATAAGAGAAAAACTTGAATCTACCTTATCTCCAGGCGATTATATAAAACCATATTTAAGTACTTCTATTCCCTATCAAAATGCGCCTAAATATACAGTAACAGAGCCTCCTTTCAAACCAAGATTAGAACCTAGACCAGAAATTTCAAAGCCATATACTGCAACAGGTAAACCTTTGAAAATACCTGAAGGTATTTCTATCAAACAGAATTTAGCAGATTCTATTGAAAATGATTATGATATTAGACTAAACGAAGCTATTACTCCTAATTTACCTAATATACGAATTCCGAGTGGATTTGTAGTGCCAAATGATAGAGATTATACTTTCTCAAGGTTCAGGCACAATTATAATCCTGAGCCACAATATGCCGCTTCAGATATAACGAACTATCAAATTCGGAAGCGTCCTCAAGTGAGTATAAGAACTCCTAACTCTTACTATCTCCAACCGCAGAGGGTAGTCAGCTACCAAGAAGACGCGGTACCAAGATATCCAAGAAACCTGTTTAGGCAAGTTCTAGGTGATTACTTTAAATTGTGATTTGGTAACCTCTAAAAATATTGGTTACATGAAAACCTGTAAGAGTATTCTTTTGAAAAATGTGTCTTGAATTTAAAATGCCTTCATTCGTTTCGATATATTTCTTACAAAGGATTTGGGGGAGGTAGCGATAATGACACCAGAATCAGATATTGCCATTTTATCATCTCCGTCTTTATACATCTTCTTGAAGCATATTTTCTGGTTAAAAACAGCAGTATTATTGAATTGTAAATAAAACAACCATTATTCAATATTTGTAAAGATATAATGTATATAAGTTATTTTTAATTTCGTTCAAGCTATCAAATACTCAAATACCTTACAGGTTTTCGTAAAAACTAGGTACTAATGTTAAGTACATTAATTTTAGTCATTCGAAAACCGAAATTTATTGTACATTTTATTGTTATTTAATAATCCAAATTGTAAAACAAATCCGTGAGACGTTCGGATATATTATTTATACATATAAGAAATGGGTGTGACGTTAAGATCTTCTTAATTATAATTATTGTTTTTGATTACTTCTACTTTGTATATTGGTTTATTATCACGAAAAAGGCCTTTTACTGGGTTTTGATATCACTAAGTATGTCAATCAAATGTTGCTATTTTTATTTCAAATCTTGGTCACACCTCAATGTAAAGACTTACTCAAAAGCTTTTCTTCCATTAACTTCTTCAGTTTCACTGCCACTGTTTTTATAAGAATTAATATTTAAGTAAAAAATACTCTAAGTTACCCATACGTTTTAAGCACAGAGTTCTTCATAATTATCCTTCCAATTCATTCTCAAAATGGATGAAGAAATGGTCTTCTCACTTAAAACATTTTTCCTATATTTATCTGAGGTTAATTTAACTTTACTAAAGATCTGAAATAAATAAACTAATTTAACTTATTTATAATGTTTCAAAATATTTTGGAGTGGAAATCTAATAAAGATTATAAAGTGCTCAAGTATGATAAGGTTTTCTTTTTTTGTTTGTCAATACATAAGAAGGGAATTTGTAAATTTTATACTTTAATAACGAACAACTCTTAATGTAATTATGACGTAAAGATGTAATATTGTAAGGAGATTTTTCTAAATACAAGAAAAAGTTTAAATTCTATCCAGATATTTTATTTATCCCTCTTGTTATCAAAGATTATCATTTTTAAACGCTATCTACGAAAGAATCCCAAAATTAGAATACATTTTTGTGGGCACTTTGCACCTTTGAAATGAAATGGCTGCACAACACAGCTCCTTTGAAAGGTAAAATTTCAGTTTTGCTTTTCCTGGCACTTAGTCCATTTGTAAATTCCTCAATGCTCAATTCCTCATACCTCAATTGTTATATCTGCTTGTCTTAGTTCATGCTGAGGTTTCGCGGTAGCTACTAGTCTGCCATCAGGTAATCGGCACTGTCGGTTAAATCTTTAATGTAACACCTACTACATGCAACCCATTCTCCAAATCTTAGTATTATTATTTTTTACACAAAATAAAAAACTTCTAACGGCGGACATGATGCCTAGAAGCAATATCTATCAGTCAATTGCAAAGTGTTAGACAGTTCGAGCTGTGCAACTTGCAAGATGAATATTCATAAATATGAATAAGTAGAAGAAACAATGCATTCTCCATCATTTTTAATGTTTGTAAATGTAACTTAATGGTTATCTTTTTTTGTTTCTGAATGTGTTCTTTTTTTATATTATTATTAATTGCTTGCTGTCCTTATTTGGGGCCAGTAAACATTTGTTCTTTCTTCCTTTCTATCTTATGAATCTAAGTTTTTGATTACATGTAAGTAAATTAAATGTAATCAATATCAATTAGTTTAGGCAGTAAAAAACAGTCAATTACTAAATTTATTTATTATAAAATGACTAATAAACCTTCTCATACCGTTATAAATATATTATCTACACGTAGGGGAAAGGGGGGCATAACGGGGACGCGAGGCACGACGGGGTCACCCCCACATACAAGTAACTACGCATTCTAGGCGCGTTTTGTTTTAGCCAATAAGAGGGTATTTCTCATCAACATTAAGTACGGCAGTGACCAGAGACCACAGTGCACGCGTTTCGTGTTGACGTTCAATTCTTTTTTCCGGCGACATTTCATATTATTTTGAGTCGATACCAAAACGTGTCTAATAAGGTAAGTGTTTAGTTTACTACAATCATTTCGTTCGGTGTGGTTAACTACTAGCATTAAGTATTGATGTGTTTTGAGAAAAATCACTCCAACCTTAAATTGTTTTTTTCTTTAATTATTTTAAATTATGTTAGACATGGGGGCATAACGGGGACGTGGCTAAGGGGCATAGGGGGGTACCCCGTTGTGCCCCTGTATGGTCTGTTCATTTGAAAATATTACAATAATATTACTTGTTTTGTATTAGGTTTGTACGAAATTACAAAAATATAAGTTCCAGGCGCCGTTGATCGGCAGAAAACGTCAACAGTCAACCACCTCAGAACCTCAGCCTGGACCATCTATGCCTGATGAAATCTGCGTTTCCCAATCTCCAATTCGAAGAGTTTGTCGTGATTTGTCAACTTTCTTTGAAAACGCTTATCCTAAAGACATATTCTCCCTATCCCCTCAGTCGACCAAACGAACCAAGCGAGAAAAAACTATCGTAGAGGGAAGACAGTCTTCGGAGCATTGGGTGGCCTGCGAGCAATGTGGACAGGCCCATACAGCCTGTGCCGGAGTTGATGACGCAGATTTAGAGGAAATCCACACGTGCTCATTTTGTACCAGTTAGAATAGTGTACCCTGTACTGCCCCGAACTGGGTACCCCATGCTGCCCCTACCCTGGGGCACAATGGGGTTTTCGTAGAGGCTCCGTAAAATTTTAATAAAAAATATTAATTGCTTTTTTACCACACCAAATTCACTGCCAAATAATAAATGAATAAGTAAACAAAAAGTTGTGATTACTTTTTAATACAAATATTCCATACTCATTTTTTTATTGTTTATTTCCCTTAGCGTCCCCGTTATGCCCCTCTCTCCCCTATTAATGGTAACAATAAAATTATTTAATTGACAATATATCACCGTAGCATTTTTTCAACAGCACAAAATTACTAATATAAAATATAATATCACCGAAGTATCTTTATCGATTCCATACAAATAAAGTTGAAAAGGCAAGATATTTAATTAATTTATATAATGATAATTGTATTGTTATCTTCATATCCCATCACATTAAAATTGAATCGTTGAAAGAGAAATATTTTTATGTACTTACTTATAAATATCATTAATTTTCTTTGGCTTCTAAGGTGGCAAAAGGCTTCCTGTCCGTAATTCTGATTTTATTGATAAGAAAATGAAATACCTATATTGTTAGTAATATTTTTTGAGCAAAACGAATCCTAAAGCTAAACATTTTACAATGATTCATTCACAGTTAAATCTTAATTTTATTAGGTTTTTGTATTCTTACATCATTAGCTACTATATTTTGGACTTTTACAGAAATAACTTCAAAAATCTCACATTAGTAGACATTGCTACTCAGAGGATTCAACTTAATGGCATAACATTTGTTTATATTATTATGACATACATAATAAAGCACAATATTATTATACCTTACCTACCCCATATTCTCAGTAATCTAAACGTTATTAAATGCACTCTAAAAATAAACCAGATTATAAAGAGCTGTTTAAGACATTGATTTCTTTAAAAGTTTATGAGATCTCTAACATGCCTAGTTAGAAAAAGGTATAATTCCTTGCGAACTGGTAACAATTCACATAGAAAGTGAGCTTTTGCAAATAAAAGAAGAATGGTGACAAGTCTGACAGAATATCAAAACCTAGTCTTTTACTATGTACAGTCTGAGAATCAATAGGGCACATATTTTTGAACTAGGTGAACTGTAAAATGAACACAACAATTTGTAAATCTTAACCTTGTCTATTTACAACTCAATCATCTTTTCACAAGGAATCAGAGACATATTTCAAGCCGTTGATGTACATGAAAAATGTCCATAGTATTGTTACCGCATAGTCAGTAGAATCCTGACGTTTGTTTTCTTGCTTCAAACCAAATCTGCTAACAACCCGAACCTGGTTGAAGCTGATTGGTCAATAGCATTACTAGCAACGTCTCTGATTGGTCATTTTGACGTGGTCATGGTAACAGATCACGGAATTGGTCGAAACTGATCAGAGGATTTGGGGGGCAGCAGGAATCCAGATGCATTTTTCTCACTCGATAAGACGGCGTTTTCACCAGAGATTTGTTAGGAGGAAAATGTTTTTAAGAACCAATAGAATCCTTCCATTTACTTAGCTTTCAATGAAGCGATTATATTGGTACTCAAAAACACTTTCCTCGCAAAACATCCCTGGTGGAAACGCAGCTTAATGGATGGACGGACTACGTCTGTCATCAGGAGTCTACTGGCTATGAGTTCGATGAGTGTTCCAATGCCACTATGTGATACTTTGTCTCTGCTTATAGGTACATATTCACAATCTTGAATTCTCAAATTTATCTCTCAAAGATCTGTATTTTAAACTCCAGTTATCAGAAAGTGGTCCGTCTTTTGCGTCAGGCTTCTGCATGCTTGAAATTTCAAAATTCTTTGCAATTCCATTTCCATCTTTTGCGGTTTCTTCTTCTGTCATTTCTCCGGGTGCTTTCCCTACTGGCTCTACAACGGTCTTCTCGGTTACTGGTTCAGAGCCGTGTATGAGTCGGTTGATAGGGAATTGGATGAAGTAGTAGACATAAGATGATGTCCAGATAAGGATTTGGTAGAGGACCACTTGCCACCAGGTCAGGACGCCGAAGATGTTGTACAGCCAGCGGTGGCCGAAGAAGAATATGGAGTAGTATCTGTGGAAGAAGATCGGATATATGATTAGTTTTATTGAATTAACAAAACTCTTGCCTTATTAATGGATAAAAAACTCCATGCAGTGCAAAAAGATAAATACAAAACCCTGGTTTTGGTTTGTTTTTCTGACTATCAACATCATCAGATCATGCAAGACTAATCGTAAACATAAACAAACAACAGTCTTTATACGTCCGCTGGGCACAGACCTCACCTCAACTATGAGGACGAGTATCGCGTGTTGGAGTATGGAGCGACCTAGTACTCCCACACGCGGGCTCAGTATGGATTGTTGGAGGCAATCTCCTACGTAGTTTCGAATGTCATCATCTCGACGCACGCTATCTCGAATTTATTTTTCACTGCCTCATTATCTCGAACGCTTGTCAACTCGAATGACGTGATCGCGAACAACAAACGTTTTCATTTAATCGTACCTTTGAATTCTTATGACATTGAATAAGTAAACACAAAATGTTTTACAAAATATACCTATTTAAATGTACCTATTTAAATGTAAAAAAACCCGGCCAAGTGCGAGTCGGACTCGCCCATGCGCATGCATATGCACATGCTACATGCTTACTACATTGATCAAAGCTGATAAAATACCGCACGTAATGAGTGGTTACAGATTTTTTCTTCCTGTGACTTCTCGTAAAGGGAGAAACAATATTATTATAGATGGATATATTATGTTGCACAATAAAACTGTTAAAAATGTGCATTATTGGTCATGTGTGAATAAACATATCGTAAAGTCAGCACTGTTAGCAGTCAAATATTTGGTGAAGAACATTTTTTAATGAAGGAAATGTCAAGTCATAATCACGCTCCTGAACCAGGTAACCAGGTGAGGCCTGTGTCTAGCAGTGGGACGTATATAGGCAGTTTATTCATTTATTAACCTTGCTATTGGTACTCGATAAAACAATTTACATAATTAGATTTATTTATTTATGTTTAGTGAAATATATCTAATATTTTTTGTGGCATTTTTTAGAGCGCGTTGATGAATTGAATTTAAAATTGGTACATATTTTATAAAACCTTTGTGTTTACTTATTCAATGTCATAAGAATTTGAAGGTACGATTCAATGAAAAAGTTTTTCGAAACAGCGTTGTTCGCGATCACGTCATTCGAGTTGACAAGCGTTCGAGATAATGAGGCAGTGAAAAATAAATTCGAGATAGCGTGCGTCGAGATGATGGCATTCGAAACTACGTAGGAGACCCTGTTGGAGGAGTGTAAGGTTAGTGATACATTTTACTGTCAGAGCTAATCTAGCCAACCTAAGGCCTAGAACTAGGTTAACGACTGACATCTAGCCATGTTAAATTTAATTTAATTTTGGACATCGTGACACTGCTGTCTGGTGAAAATTTTTGTTTATTATTTTTTTTTTTGTTATTTGTATTATTGTTTTTTTTCTCTAACCGTTTTGTTTTGTTTGTTTATATCTGTATGTGTACGATGTCCGAAGGCAATAAACGTTTTTTCTTTCTTTTCTTTCTTTCTTCCATGTCAGGGCAAATTGTTTTACGTGCCTTCCGAAGCATTTTGCATTTTCGTTTTTCATGTATGTTCACAAAATAGGTCAAAAAATACAAAAACAGGTCAGGTTCCGGACAGAGTTGTCAGCCATCCCATTCCTAACAATGGCGCTTTGCTTTACAACAATCGTGTAACCTATACATTTACTAAAACATATTGTTGAAAAAGTGTAGTAAAGAACAAAACGGTATACTCACACAATAGCATATGCCACAGAAATAACAGTGTTGATGATGATTTCCAGCTTGAAGTTGACAGGGTGTCTCCTGGCCTGCAGGACGGTCTCCACCGCCACGATGATGGTGATGTTGGTGTGCACGCAGTGGTTGAACCACCAGGGTAGGATCTGGTCGTAGACTTTAGGGAAGACCAGTTCTCTGTCGTAGAAGTAGAGACTCCAGAACATGGAGGAGACGAACTGAAATGGAAATGAGGTTTCGATGAAGCATTTTGCATTTTTTTACAAGAATGGAAATGAGCTAACAATGGTTTCTGAAATACCTTTCGGCGTTAGATAGTCTACAACAATAGTTTCTTTCACGAAAGCTGTTTTTAACTTCTTTTGTTTATTAATTAGATTTTTCGATTTGAAAGTACTTGTAACAGGTCTATTTAAATACTACTATAATAACTTAGTTTGTTTGTTTGAAAAAATCTTATGCAGAATTACACCCCGGTGTAGGTATTAAAAAAGCAAAGACGTATCAGAAAGAACCTTAAATCAATAGAAATAACGGTGAAGGATATTTCGATATATAAGTCTAACCCCCCAAATTAACAAACGTCAATGAACGCTAAGCACGCATTCACGCTCATGCTGTCCCATAAATTGTCAATAGAACTGAAAGGGACAGCTACACTTCTGAGGGATGCTCAATGTTGATTTGCGTTTGCGAGTTCGGGGGTAAGCTCAATTAAAAAGATGATTGAAAATAATTTGAATAATCATCTATATTTGGCTGCAGTAAAAACGTTTCAGCAATACATTATTCTGTGCGCCAAATAGAAGCTTTAAATAAGTATTAAACCACTATTTCATTGCAATTGCTTCTATTCTCTTATTTATTCTTTGCGTTTATTTCATGCTTAATTCCCTTGCTTCTGAATTTAAATAAACAATTGAAAGCTTCTTCAATCATGGTAATAATGAATACTATTTCAAAATACTTTATATTGTTACAGCGTAATATTCCATCCATATTATTTTTAAGGAAGCTGTTTTTTTAACTTCCCATGTTATTTAGTAATACGTATGCTAACATGTAACTAAGAACTTACTGTAAATAAAAAAAAATATTTCTATTTCAACTCACCAAAGTGTAAGGCACGACCATAGAACTAAATATGATATCCCTCCAGTAGGCTATTTTCTTCACAAGAGGCGACTCCTGCGCGTTTCTCCATTCACACACGTCATGGACGAACGCCAAGATTAGGAATACTGCCTGGAACGCCTGTAACAAGGAGATATATAGATTAGACACCATTGCACGTTTTTTTTATTTATACTATGCTACAACGAAACAGAAGATATTATACTTGAATTAAATATGCTTTGAATTCCACAACACATGTACACACATATACACACACACACACACACGCACACGCGCGCGCACACACCTATACACAGACATGCACACACATACTAGATAATATAGGTACTTTATTTTTGTTAAGAGTTCTATAATGTAGGTTAAATAATAATTTGTTTGTTATGTAAGTGTGGCTTTTCCTAACACAGGTGCCTTAGCACTTGAAAGAAAAAGCCCACCTGTTTATTTGTTGTAAGTTCTTATTTAATTAAATATTTTATTTTACATTTTTAATTTAGTTCTTCATCCTAAATTGAAACCGAGTTCACAGGCATTGATTTTGTGTTAACTTTTATCCCCTTATTCATAAAAACTGCTTGTTACGTTCGCTTTCATGAATAAGGGGGTTAGCGTTCCTATATACAGGCACAGTAAACAGAGAACAGTAAAATATCTACAAACAAACGTGCCGCTTGCGGTTTGAATGTGTGCGTGCGCGTCGCGCGCTCTGTCGGCACACGATTTCACGCAAACGCACACGCTAGCATAAAATATGGGGGAATAAGATGGCGGCCAGTATATACAGGCTGTGCCGCGTGTCTGTGAGCACGCTAGGCTAATTACTCCGCGGGCGGCCTTAGATAACCCACTGTTTACTGTGACACAGGCCACACGCCACAGAACGCCGAAACCGGCACATTTCCTTTAGTTTTCATACATTTTATATGGACTCGCATTTTATATGGAAGCTGGAGGCATTCAAATACTCTGCAATGTTTAGATATTTACAAGTACAAACTATTAGTTCTAGATACTTAATTGCCTCTATAAAGGTTATCTCACTGCCCTGTGCACGTCTGACAGTGTAGGTTAATTGTGTAAAATACTGAATTGCTCGTGATTCGCATCCATTGATTAACTATAAACATTACATAGTACGTAATTAAATATCCCAGAGGCCCTATTACAATCTCTTATAACCTGACAGTTTTTGTCACAAGCTCAGCTTTTGAGCTGCATATTTACCGTCACAAGTCGCGTTTTGTGTGGTAAATAGTGTCAAAAAAAAGGTATATTTTTCTTCATTGCTGTAGTAACTTATTTTGCATGTTTAAGTCAAATTTTAATGAATGAAAAGACGTAAACTGAGCTTAAACTGAGTTGTAAAAAGATCGATATAAGGCCCCTGGACATTATTCCACACAGCGCCATCTAGCGTCGAAGTGAGCTACTTAAAACCTATTATGGGATACTTTACTATGTTTAAACATGTTTAAATACTTTGTGATCTCTCATAACATAACTGGGAACCAAACCTGCCATGCAATTCCGGTGTTCGACAAAACTCACTACGCTCGTTTCGAGGTAACTTTAAAATTCAATTCCTTTGCGACTGCGGTCGTTCGAGAGAAAAGAACTAAACCAAATATTTTTTTTTCGGTAAGCGTGAAGCACCGAGATGTGAAGTGATGTCAGCATAGCACCCCTGTTGGTTTTGTAAAAAAAAGGTCACCCTGTATTATTGTCATCTCGTTGTGTCGATAATGAGGATCAAATTCTGTGAAGTAATATCGCGCAGTGAGAAATATATTTTGTGGTAATTACCAAAGTAATTTTATTTTGAAGGGGACTACACTAGAGAATATTTTTTTCTCCTTTCTGCAACATTTAAGCTCTGCTTCAATGATATTACAATAAAAAAGACGTGGATAAAGGTGCCCGTGGCGCAGTTGTGACAGTGATCGGCGACGATCGCTGTTGTGAAGCAACACACGCCGGGTAGAAAATAGGATGGGTGACCATTACGACCGTTTAGTGATGTAATTTTCGGGCATCTCCGTGCTTCGGAAGAAACGTAAAGCAGTTGGTCCCGATTGACGTCGCTGGATGTCAGTCGTTAAGTCTAGACAGAGGCCTTAGGGCGGCTTGATAACATCTGACATTAGGATGGCGCACTAACCATACACCCTTCCAACAATCCGCTCTGAGCCCGCGTGATGGAGTATGACTCGTTCCACCTCATAGTTGAGGTGAGGCCTGTGCCCAGCAGTGGGACTTATACAGGGTGGCCGGGAAGTTGACGTCCAAAGCTAAAATTTAGATTCCTCATATCAAGGTGTATCCAAATCACCCCCATGTATGTTTTACGATTTTGCTTAGTTTAGGAGCTAGAATTATTTTTGTGATTTTTTCCTTAATTTTCACCTATCATCGGTTTTCATTTTTTTTCTCAATCTGGCGAGTACCTGGTGACCAAATTATCGGTGATTATCAATAACAATACTTACAAGTAGCACCCTAAAAATTGCGATCTGTCTAGGTACTGAGGAACTTCCTCAAAATTCAGTCGCAAGTTCAAAATTACGGTCCGATCTTGGTGAATGCACGTCTTTAATGTATGAAAAAAAAATGTTTTAGGGGAACCAGTAGATTCAAAGTGTTTTTAAAAACTGCCTATGACATTAGGCTATAAAATGACGTCAAATAAAGCTGTTGTTAATAGGGTTATTTTTCCTGGAACTGACCTTTGAAGTCAGATGAAGAACTTTTTCGGGGTAAAAATACTACTTTATTTCATTGCAATAATTATGATTCTTCGAGTTATGATGTTTCGTGGTCGCAATTTTTGAGCTTGACACCAAGAATTCAGATCAAAAAAACCGCCTTGCCCATGAATTCTTGCCTTGCAGTCATTATTATGGTTATTTCCCGACCTCAGTTATTGTTCCATTATGTTAACAGCGGGCTAATGACTAATAGCATACCAAAGTAAACAAGTGAAAATAAGGTTTTTTTACTTTTGTACCAGTGTGGTAGGACAAACCGCTGGGAAGCCAAGATAACTTAGGCGTGGCAGTGTCACCCAGATGGGAGAGGTTGGGTTGCAGACCCCGTTGGGCCCTTAAAGCCCCTGTGGTGTGTGATCGCGACCAGTGGCTGATCCACCTGAACGTCGCGACCCGGTGGAGCCGTACCGCCGTAGTTCAGCGGTGCTCTGGCTTATGTTACACGGCGTCAACCGAGACGACGGAAGTGCCTACGCACTCAAAGCGCTTTTTCTGTCAAGGATTACTCCACGATATTTAAACAAAAGGTAAAATAATTTTGCTTACCACTTGATTACGTTGGTATGCTACGCTGTTAACAAAATATGTCAATGACTGAGGCCGGGAAGTAACCATAATGATGACTACAAGGCGAGAATTCATGGGGAAGGCGGTTTTTTTGATCTGAATTCTTGGTGTCAAGCTCAAAAAACGCGACCACGAAACATCATAACTCGAAGAATCATAACTATTGCAATGAAATAAAGTGGTATTTTTACCCCGAAAAAGTTCTTCACCTGACTTCAAAGGTCAGTTACCCTATTAACAACAGCTTTATTTGACGTCATTTTATAGCCTAATGTCATAGGCAGTTTTTAAAACACTTTGAATCTACTGGTTCCCCTAAAACATTTTTTTTTCATACATTAAAGACGTGCATTCACCAAGATCGGACCGTAATTTTGAACTTGCGACTGAATTTTGAGGAAGTTCCTCAATACCTAGACAGATCGCAATTTTTAGGGTGCTACTTGTAAGTATTGTTATTAATAATCACCGATAATTGGGTCACCAGGTACTCGCCAGATTGAGAAAAAAATTAAAACCGATGATAGGTGAAAATTAAGGAAAAAATCACAAAAATAATTCTAGCTCCTAAACTAAGCAAAATCGTAAAACATACATGGGGGTGATTTGGATACACCTTGATATGAGGAATCTAAATTTTAGCTTTGGACGTCAACTTCCCGGCCACCCTGTATAGGCCGTTTATTATTTTATGCATGTTCATCTGTTGTTTAGTATCCCATAGTACAAACTTTCGTTTAGGGCTAGATTTCTTAATTACTAGCGGCCGCCCGTGACTTCGTCCGCGTGGATTTAAGTTGAAAAACAAAAAGTAATATTTCTTCATAAGTTGTAGCCTATGTGCGATACAAATGTCCATTCAACAAATCCATTCAGTAGTTTTTATGTGAACGAGCAACACGGCACATCCACACATAGGTACAAACTTTTGCATTTACAATATTAGTAGGATTACGAAAACAGTTATCCATTGATAACCCAAGGCCACTTATGGTGATTAACATAACCACTACGATTTATTGGGATTATCACGAACTAGATATCAATAACCTTATCAATTAAATGACAAGGTACTATGGTCTCTTATCAACCGATTCTGATGATGAAATAACATTCGATAAACGAATGTCTAAGGTCTGCGTTTCATGACCTAGGGTACAGTCGGCATCATAGTTTACTGAGTATCAATGGATTCAAAAATGACAGATTAGAGATATACCCCCTTATTCATAAAAACTCAAACAGCTCTTCAACAACATAGCTTTTGTATCGCTTTGTCACTTTCATTCTTAATGCTGCCTCCATTTGCGAGTAAGTGACATAACTTATAAATTAGTTTATGTATTTTCACCATTCAGTATATTCATTAAACATACAAACATATATTCAGTCACTCTCGTATCTTTTTAACTATAGCAGCTTGCACAGCCCAAATTCTCTATTATGCCTTACGGTTGACTTGTAGAGAATGCCTCTAGGCATTAAATCCGCCAATTGTACTTATTTTTCTTAATTTTGTGCATAAAGAATAAATAAATAACACATCAATTGCTTAAACTATGCATTAGCGTTGCGTTCGTTTTCATGAATAAGGGTGTAAAGCTCATAGCACACTTGGCCAGCACGGCAACTACACGGCTCCGACATATCGCCATTTACATTTGAGAATTAAATGGTGAGGGGTACTATACATTTTCCAATATTATTATGAGAAAGCCAACAGGGCGCTGCTATACCACTCAACTCGTAGCTCGCGTCCTTACAACTTTAGGTTCAGAATCGCATTACTGGCTGTGCAGTTGCCGTGCTGGCAAAGTGTGCCATGAGCTTCACGAGGTCTCGCCCTTAGCGTACTATTTGTATTCTCGATTTCGTTATGCCGGAACCACAGCACGTGACTGATAACTGATAACACGAGGTCACGTGTCTGTCTGTGCACTTCGGTCGTGCCAGTGACCTTTAGATAAGCCCTAATTAGGGCCCTAATTATAATAATTAGGGTCTGGTGAGCCAAAAAGGGTTGCTAGTGGATCGGCGATGATAAACCGATGTTTGAAACGCGACCCTATTCGTTTTGCTAATCGCTACCGCCACGTATCGGGGAGCTTTTCACCACAAACATGATAAACTTTAATTTCAGATAAAGATTACCCAGTTGGTTGTTTAATTTACTTTCAAACTATGTTAGTATCAAACAAAATAATCAATAAAGCAATACTATCAGAAAAATGGTAGCATGAGCCCAAGCACACTCTCGGCTCACCATTTTTTTCTTCTTCTTCGGCTTCGCCAACATTTAAAACGTGCACCTTACCCCCGAATTCACAAACGTCAATCTGCCCCGTAAATTTCAATAGAACTTAAGGGACAGTAGGAGCGTGAGTGTGCTTAGCCTTGATTGTCGTTTGTCAATTCGGGCGTAGGCCTTTCTATTTCAATAGTTCCATTTACCCTCACCTTATAAATCTGTTTCGTTTTTGACCTCTCATCCCTTCTTCCTATATGACTAATCCATGCTTTCCCATCTCGATCATAGTTGTCTTCTTCCAAACTTTAAATTACAAATGTCAATCAACGCTAAGCACGCGCTAACGCTCATGCTGTCCCGTAAAATGTCAATAGAACTGAAAGGAACAGCATGAGCGTGAGTGCGTGTTTAGCCTTGATTGTCGTTTGTGAATTTGGGGGTCAGTCGCCTTCTTTTAACCGAATGTATTATTTATGTATTTCTTGTAATGTGTTCACGAAGTATCTATCCATCTACTATAAATTCCATTTTACACATTCTATCTCTGCACTTTGTACCAGGCATTGACCTTTAGAGATAGGTACTCTAATGGGGTCTGTTGACTGATCAGACACGAGTCTAATTAATTAAAACGTAACTACGACCAATAGGAGCGGAGCCAATGATATTATAATAAAAATAGGTACATAGGTTACTTGGGCTAAAGAAGTGGCACCTGAAATCAGAACTTCGACCACCTGAGCAAGGCATTGACAGTTTGAGGCAACATATTGTAGCCGTCTCGTTAACGCTCTAGTAAATTATCATGGTATCTTGTAGGTTTAACACACGGTCAAAATATAAGTACGTTGGCCAGGGGACAATTTTTGACTTCGCTTCATAACCTGTCTACGTCTTTTTTACCATAAACCATAAACAGCCTTTATAGTACGTCCCACTGCTGGGCACAGGCCTCACCTCAGGTAAGAGGTGGATTGAGCCATACTCCAACACACGGGCTCAATGCGGATTGTTGGAGGGGTGTAAGGTTAGCGAGCAACCTTAATGTCAGATGTTATCAAGCCGCCCTAAGGCCTCCGACTAGGCTTAACGACTGACATCTAACGACGTCAGCCGGGACCAACTGCTCAACGTGCCTTCCGAAGCACGGAGATGCCCGAAATACACATCACTAAACGATCGTAATGGTCACCCATCCTATTTTCTACCTGGCGTGTGTTGCTTTACAACAGTGTGAGAAATTTGTGGAAAATTAGCTTTTGGAAAAACCCTTTGATAAGTAAAAAAAAAAAAAACACTTACAAAATTCCATCCAGTCAAGTAGCAAGCCTTATAAACGTACAATTTCTGAATTTCTTCATCATAGTGGTTGCACAACCCCAAACCGATCACAAACGCATTCCACCCTGTATAACCGTGGTGTAACAACGAAAAAATATGTACAACAGTTCGCCAATATAACTTCGCGTCACTTCTATCGAATAACTTCTCGTTTTCTGTTATAAGAAAACATAAGACATTGTAGAAAATATTCGTTTCTTTCCATACGACATCCATTTTGGAATTGCACTTATTCAAAATAACGGTAGGAACTTTTTTGAAAATGGTAATTTTAATTTTATGTTAAATTTAATTAAATAGTTATTAAATAATAGACGCCATAGATAGTAAAGGGCGACTGATTTAACTTTAATTGTTTAGGAAGACGGTAGTGCGGTTAATTATACAGGGTTGCCGTGCGTAAATTGTATTACCCTAACTTAAATGTTCACGCGATAACCTTTAGAAAAAATACATTTACTTTGTACCTTGAGTGTCGGTGGAGCTGATTCAGCTCATCAGGAAATTGGAGCAGTTCGCAAGCGGCAAATTTAGCCTAGTATAATTATGACTTTCGCGCTAAAAAAATAACCATTTTGGCCATTGGCATTTTCGCATTTACGCCATTTTGGCGCCATACCGTCATTTTAGTAAGATTCCGCGATAACGCGCCTGACAGCTCGTATGTCTCCGACACTCAAGGGGTAGAAAATAAATGTCAAAAAATATCTACTTAAGTTTAAATTACTCTCGTTAAGTTTTGTTGCTACTGATTTGAAAGCCAGTACCTATATTAAAAATTTGTAAGTGTTTTAATTAATGTACGCATAATTTTTCAGCTTTGGGAACAAATTTGTTTTGTAACAAAATAAAATCATAATTTTTCATACTAAAGGCGTTAAACTACCCACATTGTGGGTAATTTTCACCCCAGTAACCTGGCAACACTCCGCCTATCTGTGTCAACGTCATGCGTCTGGAGGTCGATAGTTCAGTACTAATATTAACAGACAGACGTACAGACAGACAGATATGTAGACAAAATTCAACGATAAGGACTACAAATTAGGCGATTGGCAATGATATTACAATAAAAAGGCGTAGATAGATTATAAAGGTACTGACGCGAACTTAAAAATTGTCCACTGCATCCGTACCTATAATTTGACCGTGTCAACAAGATAGTATGATTATTTACAAGAGCGTAAACGAGACAGATACATGTTGCGCAGTGTTATTTCAAACTATCAACAATATCAATGCTTTGCTCAGGTGCACTCATGGTTTAAATTTCGGGTGCCATTTTTTTTAGCACAAGTAACCTATTTTTTATTATAAAAGATGAATGGAACATTTTGAAACCCACATTGAGCTGAGCTGTCTGAATTTCAAAAAGATTTTGGGCCCCAGAATAATCGATGTAACGTTATTTTCTAGTAATTAACAAGAAACACATTTTATTTGTATGTATCACCGTATTTGCATTATATTATAATCTATGATTTTCCTTCCGCAAGACAACAATCTAACATAAGGATTTACCGTGTCAAATCTATACGATAAAACCCAACAAGGAAACAGCACAGATAAGTATAGTATTTTGTATTTTATTAAAAAAGGCCATTTTGTAAACAAATAGGAGATATGATTTAAATGTTACAGTTTAGACAAAACATTAACATAACAATACCCTCTGGCCAAAAGCACAGTGATTGTTGCTGTTATAGTAAACGGAACATTCAGAAGCCCAGATTGCGCCAAGCTATTTTGAACTCTTACGGTTAGCGGCGAGCCTATTACCGTTATCCGTCTTGTTCGGGTTTTAATATCGGTGTTTTCAATCAGGCTACCCATTCCCGGACAGTCCACCTCGCTGTATTAAAATTATTAAAATATTAAAAAAGAGGAGAAACGGAAATGGGTAGCCTGATGTGCCGTTGACTGGACTTCTTTGGAGTTTGTAAGTCAACAGTAAAGATGTCTAAAAAAGACAAGAAATTGAAACTCTACCTCTCCCTCTCACCACACTAATTAACAAAGGATAAAAGGAGACAAAACACTTACAAAATTCCAATTCGTTGCGAAAACCGCTCCGTGGTTGCAAGAATCCACAATCCCTTTAGTTTTATTTTTGAACGCATCCGAACATATGAAACTGCCAGTCAACACTGACCAAATATGATGCGAAATAAAAAGTAAATGACTAAAAGTTTTTAATAACAACAAACACTTTTGTAATCTATTTATTCTTATAATCGTCCCCGATTCTAAATCTAAAGATTCTACTTTTGATATTATATTAGTGTTTTGATGTGAAAAGAACAACATTTTTTTTATAATTTACAAAATTCTAATTTAATTTTTACGGTTTTGGAACGAACCTTCACGCGTTTTGACATTCCATTTTTTTAATGTTCACGGCGTCTGAATAACTTTCGAATTTAGAACACACTTTCCTAATCCTCACAGAGCACTTGTTTTTTTTAAACTTATAACTTTTTTTTATCAACGTGGATGGTCTTGGATAAAAAGTTTTTAGTCGTAACTTTTTGTAAGAATCACATCATTGGCTCAACACTGATCCACGATCTTTGCTAAAATGATGCTGAGTCCTGTGAGTTTTTGTATTTTGTTTTCCTTCTTAGAAACGAAGCCTGTTTTACGAGTGCGTTAGTTCGCGTTGGATTTTTTGAAATACCCATGTTGGTTTTTTGGATGTGAAAACCAAATTTAATACTTTTAAGATTGCAGTTTTTTTTTGGCAAAATTGTGTAAGATAGTTTTTTGGGAATTTAAAACATTTCAACCCATTGGCGCTGTGATTATTTGTGTACCTAGTTGATACACTAATACGGACTACTGTTGGTGAGAAAGTTCATGGGTTCGATCCCTGTTGAAATCGTAGAACTTTTGGCGAACTTTTGAATTGGTTCTGTATCTGGATGATAATTATTAACTACTTGAATATTCATGTAATTTTATTAGTGTGTGAGTACTAACATAGTAGTATCAAGTACAACAAACTGTACATGCATATTTTAGTCTTTATTTCAATAAGAGTGTTCCTCCTTTCCATTACTGTTGTGCCCGACAAGGCTCATGGTGATCCATATAAAAATGTAAGATTTTTAAGTTACACTGTGAAACGCAAAAAATATTGAGTATTGTATGTTCAGTTAGAGATCAAATGCTTTGGTATAATCAGTGACATTTTTGGATGTCAAACGAAACACCTATGAACAATGCCTAGATATTGCAATGATTTATGAACCACAACTAAAGTATCAGAAACACCTAGCCATAGACTAGTCATAAGTTGCTCAACTATAACTAACTGTTGCCATCATAGTGAACGGAACATTCAGAAGCCCTCACTTCACCGAAAAAATCTAAAAACCCCTTTTTTAACGGATCAAGTAATTGTTCTTGTAAAAATAAAACTCATTTTTAATTAGCGCCATCGATGTTATTTTACATTATCAAATCAAAAATATTAGTTACGCACGAAAATCTAGAACTAGCTTCAAAAATATAAACATTTGTATTTTTTTACCATAAGAATGATTGCAAATGGTAGGTATAATTCGTATTAATTACCAAAGACGAACAAAGCACGAATCAGGTAAACGAGTTTGTTCTAGGGTTGTCCAAAATACGCCTTGTCTTCATTGCTTACATACATACATAAACGTCCCTACTGCTGGGCACAGGCCTCACCTCGACTATGAGGTGGAACGAGCCATACTACATCCAGCAGGCTCAGAGCGGATTGTTAGAGGGCTGCAAGGTTAGTGAGCAATTTTAATGTCAGATGTTATCAAGCCGCCCTAAGGCCTCTGAATAGGCTCAACTAGCGACATCAACCGGAACCAACTAGTTAACGTGCCTTCCGAAGCATGAATATGCCCGACATACACATCACCTATCCCGTTTCCGACCCGGCGAGTGTTGCTTTACAACAGCGATCGTCATCGATCACTGTAACAACTACGCCACGGGCACCTACACAAATTCCTACCCCTTAAATCATCAAAACTCAAAAAGCCCTTCAGAATATAGCCACTGGTAACTTTTGTCTCTTTCATTCATTTGCGAGTAAGTGCCAAGACACGTCAATCGCTAAAGCAATGCAGCAGCACTGCTATAGTTTTTTATTACCAAATAAGCCATTGTTATAACCAAACAAGCCATGTTTTAACGTAACGACAAGAATACACCGCCTGGAAGGTCTAATCGCTACAAAGCGATTCCTTCTACAAAAAAACAACTACTATTTAAAAAGTTCTAAAAAATTCTTTTAGTAAACATTATGTATCAAGGATAATTTCTACCTCAAACTATCGTAAAAAACTGGAATCAAATTAAAAATTGACAGCCCTGGCTATGGATCAAGGAAAACTGTGCTTTAATAATCGGCAAGCAGAAATAAATTAATTGTCTGGTATTATCCAGGGGTTTCCATGGCTTTTAAGGATATTCCGAAGACCTCAAGAAGTGGTCGAGCTCATAAATATACTGTTAAAGGTGTCTTTTTAGGAGTATTTTTGATTTTTCTCCGGCCACCTTCCATAACTCAGTTGTGTCACCCCGTCGGAAATGGGGTGGCTCAACCCCTCACCGATATTTAGTGTTGCGTTATTTTTGTGTAGATATCTCCATGCTTTGGAAGGCATGTTGGTCCTGACTGACTTCATATGTTGACATAGTTATGTATTATGTAAAACATTTGGTTATGCTACAAAGAACTACCTGGCTAAAGAACTTCACACCATCAAAACAAAACATTAAGGAATGCAATAAAGTATCGAAAACTGGAGATCTTAAACTGATGTAGATAACTAAATAATACAATGCTTACTGATTCGCAACACCATCTAGCGAGACTCATTCGTACTTGTTCGCCACAATCGATCATGGAAAGCTAGCAGGAAAATCCCAATCATCGTAGTTTGTGATTTTTTCGTTAGGTGGCAGTTTAGACCCACTTATATTTATACTTTATGATAAGTATCAATCACTTTTAATGAAAGTAATAATGACCAGTAACAATAGGATAATATAGTTGCTAATGGCTACCTATTATTCACATTCAAAATTATTGGGTAAATGAGTATCTGCGTTAACCGCTATCTGTCTCACTTCCGTTCAGACCAATCATAATTGTATGTTTATGTGTATATTTGAAGTTTGCTTGTCTGCGTAGATGAGGTGGAGGGGCGCGTAATAACAGCTTAGACGATCTCTACTTACACTACGTACACTTACCCCCGAATTCACAAACGTCAATCAACGCTAAGCACACGCTTACGCTCATGCTGTCCCGCAAAATGTCAATAGAACTGAAAGGGATAGCATGAGCGTGAGCGCGTGCTTAGCGTTGATTGACATTGATGGGGTTAGTTGCAAATAAATACTTGAATACTGGAACTTCAAATAACTTATGATCTGTTAATCTTAAGCTTAAACCCGCTCGTTTCGTGTGAATGAAGTTTCACTTTCCTCCTCGTTTTCTTAAAATCCATCAATTAACAGTTTTACAATACTAAATTGACAGTTCATACTTATCATCGACGTGAGCAAATATACTGTGTTTTCACAAACCAAACCCTTTAGAAACCTAAGGACAAGAGGACAAACGACATTCTACAAGCACTTTCCTGACCCGGATGTTTTCTTGTTCAGCCACATGTGCAGGCGCATGTCCTAGCTTTTGGGCTCTCGAATGCAGTTAAAGGTCAAGTAGTGTTGTGTCAAAGGAGATATTCGAGACAGGGACTCGAGGCCCAAGCTACCGCCCTATGACATCGATTTACGACACCAGCGGTAGTAACAATATGTTTGTATAAAGCATTTATTCGTAAACATTGGTACTTAAGGATGTCATTTAGTGTATCTTGTTCTTGGTTAATTAGAAATTGAATTGAATAAAATTTGTTACTGATTTTATTTAAGACTCAATTTTAAGCACTTATCTTGACCTATCGGAGTTCCTGTACAAGTGTATTTAAAGCGGCTGTTGGAGTTATTGCATTTTTTTTTGCGACAGTTAAAACTAGGAGGTACAGTGCTTCCTAGTCTAAGCAGGGGAGGGATGCCTTTTTAAAGGGTAAAGCCACATCCGATGAATAAGCCCTAAATGAACTACACCTATGAAGTGAGTGTTGGACATTGCTAGTGCTACATTGAGTCTTGGCTGTAGAATTGTAGCTTTGCAGGAGTGGACGTAGTAAGTTTTGAGACTTGAGCATTGGGCATAATGCTAAGCTCGAACTCCTTAACAAGCTTCGGCTAATATTCTTCCTACTACCTATATTCATTAATGTAGCTTATTCATCTAGTTTTTACGTGAAAGAGCAACACGGCACAGCCACACATACAAACTTTCGCATTTATAATATTATATTAGTAGGATGGGATATTTACATTGATATTTTAAAAGACTCGAATTTTTAACGAGTTCAAGACTGCAGACTCGATTATTTTAACAACACTAACTAAAGACAAGTTAAATGCCTGTTGTTTAATAAATTAATTGTACATGAAGTGGTTGTGAGCAAAATTAATGGCTGTAATTATTGTGTTTTTAATAATGTTTTGACTACGTAGAAGTAAGGTATAATATAACAGACTAGCAGCCGCTCGCGACTTCGTCTGCGTGGACTTAAGTCAAAAACAAAAACGAATATTTCTTTATAATTTGTAGCCTATGTGCGATTCAGATGTATAAGCTACATTATTGTAAAGTTTCATTAAAATCGATTCAGTGGTTTTACGTGAAAGAGCAACACGGTACATCCACACATACAAACTTTCGCCTTCATGATATTAGTAGGATGAAGGAAGTTACTAAACGGAAATGTACGAGTCAGCATCTCATATTGCTCTCAGAAAGGATAACCTTTTGTTATGGAAATAAGAAACCACGACTGTGCCACAAACACCCAGACACAGCACAATTAACGGTTTCATCAACAAACATTTTGTGCTGGTTCAGGAGTCGAACCGACCGAACCTCTGATTCACATCTAAGAAAGAAAGAAAGAAAGAAAAGATGTTTATTGGCCCCAAAACAATGAAGGCAAGCAAATAACAATAATGAAAAAAAAGGAAAACACATTCAAATACAAGAAACTAAAAACAAGTAAGAACAATTTTACAGACATAAAAAAAATTATAATCATCTACTAACCCTCTTGTATTCATAAAAACGAACGCAGCGCTAAAGCATAGTTTGGGCAATTGACGTGTTTTGTCACTTACTCGCCAATGGTGGCTGCAACAAGAATGAAAGAGACGAAACGATACAAAAAAGTTAACGTGTTTCTGAAGTTTAAGTTTTTATGAATAATATAAATTTCGAGTTTGTGCAGTGTCCTTCCTACACGGGCTGTCGGGTGGAGGAAAACGTATCGTCATATTGTGTCGGCAAAATGGTCTCTTAGCCAATGATAATAATAATGAAATAGAGGTAGATAGGTTATGTCGGTACTGATGCGAAGTCAAAAATTGTCCACTGCGTACGTACCTATAATGTTGTTAACGTGTGAACAAGATAGTGTGATTATTTACTGGAGCGTAAACGAGACAGATACATGTTGCGCTGTGTCGTCTCAAACTGCCAATGCTTTGCTCAGGTGGTCAAAAGTCCTGAGTTCGGGTGCCACTTTTTTAGCACAAGTAACCTATCTACGTTTTTTATTATAATATCATTGCCCTTAGCAATATTTTCTAGTAGGTAAAACACTGCTTAATTTTATGATAACTGAGCAAAACTGTCACAAAGAACAGTGAAACATATTACGGAGAGCTACGAGTATTCTGTTAGAGGTTGCGTTTCAGACGTCAAGACAAGTGGAACGCGTCAGAATTAATATAATGCTAATTATGGCAAACTCTTAGGTCGTGATTAGGAAAAACAATGGAAAATGCATTGTGTAACGTCCAAAGGTTTCGCAACAGTCGTTTCGGAGTCATTAAAAGCTATTGTTCGTATTTATAGGAATACTTGATAAATCGTAGTATTTATAGTGTTAGATCGGATGAAAGAAACCTAGATCGGGTCAAGCTCAGTAGAAAACATACACACACATAAACGGCCTGTATACGCTGGGCATAGGCCTCACCTCAACTAAGAGGTGGATTGAGCCATACTCCAACACGCGGGCTCAGTGCGGATGTTATCAAATCGCCCTAAGGCCTCTGACTAGGCTTAACGACTGACATCTAGCGACGTCAACCGGGACCAACAGCTTAAAGTGCCTTCCGAAGACGGAGCTGCCCGAAATATACATCACTAAAAGATGTGCCTGTGGCGCAGTTGTGCCAGTGGATCGGTGACGATCGCTGTTCTAAAGCAACACACGCTGGGTCGGAAATGGGATGGGTGACCACCCCGACCGAAATTTAGTGGAGAAAACATGTTTTATGTCTATTATTCATTACAAGTTCTCGTTATGTAACTTGTTTTCTTTGTGCAATAAAGTATATCTTATCTTATCTTATGTTCATTAACTTAACTTGGCGATAATAAAAGTTACAAGCACTTTTATTATAGTCAAGTTAAGTTAATGAATATACAAGTCTATGGGTTCATATATAAGTCCATAGTCCACGGAAATGGGTAGCTTGATTTGCCGCTGACCAATGATATTATAATAAAAAACGTAGATAGGTTACTTGTGCTAAAAAAGTGCCAGCCGAAATCAGGGCTTTCGACCACCTGAGCAAAGCATTGACGCTCTAGTAAATAATCATGCTATTTTGTACACACGGTCAAATGGTACGTACGCACGCCAGGGGCCAATTTTTGACTTTGCGTCAGTACTGACATCATGTACATGGACATAAGTATGTCATGTCATGTAATGTTTGCAATGCCCTTAAATACAGGGCGGCACATGTACCTACCTGAACAATGTCAACTTATTCCTATGTGACCCGCAATAAAGAATTAAATTGACATAACGTATCTATACCTCTTTTAAATATCATTGCCGCTGACCAAGTAGATACACATTGTGCTCATCAACTTGTGTCTACCTTTCCGGTAATTTGAACGTGGTACGTCTTAGTACTTCAAGGTCTGACCCTCCAAGACCTATAACTAGATCTTGTCACGTCCTATTCCGATGAGCGTGATGATAACTACCAGTGTATCTGATTACGGCAGTAATTGGCACGTACTACGTGTTTACGTCAAACTAGATATTTTCTCTGACGTACAAACTGCCTTGTTTTCTTGGTAACATTGATATAAACAAAAAAGGGAAGATACGTAACGTTCATACTTCGCGAATTCGAAAACTTTCACATGTCATTGACGTAATAATGACGGCACGCAAACAAGTCACTGTCATATTGGCTTGCAAACAGGTCCATTGGACCTGTTTTAGGGTGGCCAGTTTTGATACGAGGATGCCCTATCTCCTCCTCCTTCAATGACTAAATGAGACTAATGAATAAAGTTTTAATTAACTTTGACTTTTGCAAATCAACGCTGACCATCCCTCAGAAGTATAGCTGTCCACTTCAGTTCTATTGACATTTTACGGGACAGCATGAGCGTGAGCGCGTGCCTAGTTTATTGACATTTGTGAATTCGGGGTTAGACACGCAAAGAAGATGCCGTGTCCGATTTTTGATTGTTCACCTTTTAAAACCTGCTATTAAAATCCATAAATAAAAACGAAAGTTGTGTTAGTTAGGAATGCTATTTATTACTCAAAAAAGGCTGAACCAATGTGGCTGAAAATTGGTAGAGAGCTAGCTTAGTACGAAAAGACAGACATAGGAAATTTTTTATTGGTTGTACCAGTCAAACAGGATGGAATCGTCACTTTTGTTAGTAGTTAAATATTGTTTTGATAGAACCATAGATAGACAGTGATCAGCGACGATCGCTCTTGTAAAGAAACACCCGCCGGGTCGGAAATGGGATGGGTGACCACCCCTACTGAAATTTAGTAGACTGTGTATTTCGGGCATCTCCGTGCTTCGGAAGGCACGCTAAGCAGTTGGTCCCGGTTGACCTCGGGGTGGCTTGATAACATTTGGCATTAAGGTTGCTCACTAACTTTACACCCCTACAACAATCCGCCCTGAGCCCACGTGTTAGAGTATGGCTTGTTCCACCTCATAGTTGAGACGAGGCCTGTGCCCAGCATTGGGACGTATATGGGCCATTTATGTAGAATTATTGTAAGTGTCACAGCACCGTTCAACACCCTTAGACAGAACGACGAGCGTCAGGACAGCTAGTTTTTAATAAAACGATCGTAAGTTTAAGTGGTTCTAAAACCTTAATATGAAATATACACTTACAAAGTTCCAGTTTGTGCCATATCCGTATCCGTACACTGCAGCTTGTCTTATAACGTCTATATCCGAATTATATGCTTTAGATAATATAAAACAACCAAAAAGATTAACAGCACCATGATGACACATGCAAATTCCATGAAATAATGTTTTTAACACCAAACGTGGTCCTTTCGTCACTTCTTTATGCACACAACCTTCTTCCAGATCTTGTGTTTCCATTTTTAAAACAATTTTATTAATGTCCTTAAGACTAATTCCGGAACGCACTCATAAAAAGATTCCAAGGTTTGAATTTTAGAACGCACTCTTGTAATGATTTAAAAAACAAAATTCATTGTCACTGCTTTTCAATTTTTAAATTTCTGAACGCACCCAAAAATAATAGATTCGAATTTTCGAACGCACTTTCAAATGTTCATGACATTTAAACTTTTTAATTATCTATTGTAAGTCACAGATGTTTTACTTCACCTATTATCACCTTTTTTAATTTTTAAAAATCGCTCGGTAAATAAGACGACATCACCATTCCAACTAGATTGAATACTAAGTTGTTGAACTAAGTTTTCATTCGTCTGTCCGCTGCTACGTGTAATTGCACGATTCTTCATTAACACAAACGAGTTTTTCGTTAAAATCATTAATTGTTGTAATTTAAGGGCACTTGGTCAAGAATGACATCATTACATTAATGGAATATCTTTGAGTGATTTGATTACTAATTGGTTTTGGATATGTTTAAAATATTGAAATGTGACCCTAGTGTATGGATATTTTAGTATTCAAAACCCTGTATTTTAATTTAATAATAGAAATACAAAAAAAAAACTTGTTACAGACGAGGTTCGAATTTGCGTGTATCGCAAGCTAGTTCACCGTTTTTTCAATTCGGCAGTGGTATTCCGTAGGCGCCAAACTCACTTCGCTCGTTATCTTTAAAATTCAATTTCTTTGCGACTATAGTCGTTTGAGAAAAAAGAACTAAGCCGAAAACATTGTTATATTATTTACATACAAAATGAGAGAAAATGAAGAAAATGAAGATTTAGGGTGAAGCGTATTAATGATTGAAGTAAGCGTGAAGCACCGAGATGTGAAGTGATATTAGCTGGAATGCCACCCCAGCAATTTTATTATTTTTAAACAAACAAGCAATCTACCTATTCGTTAATTTATTTTAAGTTTATCGCTTGTTCATAGGAAGCGTTGCATTTTTCACTTGTTAAATGCTAGTACACTATACCTACTATGAACAATTTGCAAGTTGCACCCAAACTCCCTAAACTCTCTGTTGACCCTTGCGGTTGACTGGTAGAGAATACCTCTTGGCATTAAGTCCGCCAATCGTTTTTTTTTTCTTTTTTTGGAATTCTGTGCAATAAAGAATGAATAAATAAATAAACAAATTAATATTAAGATTCAGAGAAATTTACCTAACCTACTTCATTTTCCTGGTGGTAGAGTCACATTACTTTTGTGTATTTATTCTCCAACAACTGTTACTTTCAACTAAAACTGAACGATTTTTAAAACCACAATACTTCACGAACATTGTAGGGTAAGCCTTCTAGGTAATTAGATTAAAAGGCCTTGACCTGAGGCAGGTGCAACATACGGAGCATTTTATATATAAACTAGTTGTAACTTGCAATTTTGTCCGCTTGCTCGTACATAACATACCCTCACGACCACATCCCTAATGGGTTATTCAGAGGCACACTGATTGTTGCCGTTATTGTGAACGTAACATTCAGAAGCCCACATTTTTTCGAGGGAATTTGAACCCAACGTAGTAAGGGGCGAGCTTACCGCTGTTATCCGGGTTGCTTGGGTTTTATATCGGTGTTTTCCATCACCGGAGAGTTAGCTGCAAATTGTACAGTGAACACAAAGTAGGTGTGTTCCGGCCAGATTTGATCTCGGGACCATCGGGTTCCGAGCCAGAGTGTGTAACCACTGGGCCACGACGCTCTCTTTTTGCATAAAGGATTTTTTTTACTGCAATCTCTCATCCCCGAGCCTTATTCAGCTGAATAAGATATTTTATATAACATGCCTTGCTCACTATCCCAAAATGTTTTGGGCGGACTACCTGATGAAGAATTTCTAAATTTCGTGGTGAAGAAAACATTCAGAATCTCACATTTCAGCGAGTTCATTAGCACCCTTACCACCCTTACCACGTTGGGTTAGCCTCCCATCGTTAAGATAAGATAAGAAACACTTTATTGCATACAAAACAGAGTAATATACAGATAAGTTGGTAATACAATTTAGTGTCAATGTACAATTTAGGCGTTCTTATTGCTAAAGGCAATCTCTTCCAGACAACTCACAATAATACTACCAAGCGACACGATGTCCAAAATAAAATCAACCATATTCAGTAAGTCAGCTTATGGCCGGACTGTTTGTTTTCCACACTTCATTTTATCGAGGAAGCCTCATAAAATGTTTTTCTACATTATATTTCATCGAGGAAGCCTCATAAAATGTTTTTCTACATTATATTTTATCGAGGAAGCCTCATAAAATGTTTTTCTACATTATATTTTATCGAGGAAGCCTCATAAAATGTTTTTCTACATTATATTTTATCGAGGAAGCCTCATAAATGACAGTAACTGAAGAGACTAAGAACTGTTAAAAAAATGCATTAATGGGGATTTGTTACGTACAAAACTTTCTACTGGAAAAAAATATGGAAACATTAAAAAGTTGTTATAAAAACAGTTTCTTAGCGAATAAAGCATACATTATATGTATAACAATGAGATATGTATAATCCATACAATATCATGCGTTAATAGATGTAGTATTACATTTAACTACACTTGATGGTTTAAGTATAAGCCGTGGCTTAAAGTGCACTATGTACACGGACGAATTCGCAGGCGAGAGGTAGTAGATAGATAGATTGATAGATATTCTTTATTGTACAAAAACATAACATAACATAATCGGCCTAAAGACGTCCCACTGCTGAGCACAGGCCTCACCTCAACTATGAGGTGGAACGAGCCATACTCCAACACGCGGGCTCAGTGCGGGTTGTTAGAGGGGTGTAAGGTTCCCCCTCATGGGTTCTCGCCTCGGCGTGGCGAGGGGGCCTAGTACCGGTGATAGGGGAACCACCGGGAAGCGAAGAGAACCCAGGCGTGGCAGTGTGGTGGACTGGGAACCCACCCGCTGCGGCCCGCAAGGGCGACGTGAGGCTGCGGGGCCGGTGGGGCCTGCAGGCGCCTTGAGGCGCGTGGTTGGGGCCGCGGCGCACAACCGGTTGGTGGGGGCCAGTAATCCGAGGCTGATCCCCCCTGTGCATCGCGGCCCGGCGGGGCCGTACCGCCGGTTACGGCAGCGGAGCCGCCCTTTGGGTGGCTCGTGGTTGCGGGCCCAGTAGGGTCTGCGAACAGTGGGTGCCAGCGGGCCGGAGTGCGGGGGTGCTCTGGCTTGCATTGCACGGCGTCCACCGAGACGGCGAAAGTGCCTGCGTACTCCAGGCGCTTTCGTGGCCTCCCCCCTTCGTTGGGGGGTCGGTTGGAGGGGGCCCCATTAGGGGCTAGCACTGGCGGCGGAGCAGTGCGGCATTACTTACGGTAGGATCCAGCTTCGCCGCCAAAGTGCCACGGTCGAGTGCCGTGGGGTTTTAGTCGGTAGGAGTCCGACATAACCTCGTCGTCCCCCCGGGCAGCGAGGTATCCATGAGGATTTCCCCACGAAAAAAAAAAAAAAAAAAAAAAAAAAAAAGGGGTGTAAGGTTAGTGAGCAACCTTAATGTCAGATGTTATCAAGCCGCCCCAAGGCCTCTGACCAGGCTTAACGACATACATCTAGCGACGTCAACCGGGACCAACTGCTTAACGTGCCTTCCGAAGCACGGAGATGCCCGAAATACACATCACAAAATTTTCGTTCGGGGTAGTCACCCATTCCATTTCTAAAACAAAACATGTACAAAAACATTGCGTAGGTAGTATAAATTAATAGAATAATATTCAAAACTTACATAGTTCCAAAGAGTGCCGTAACCGTACAGAAAAGAAGCAGCTTTCCTGATTTCTTCAACAGGGTGTACTATAGCCTCAGCGAATATAAATAAACCAATAAAAGCACTTATACCATGATGACACAAACTCAACAAATGAAAAACTGTTGAAATTCTCAATCTCCAGGTTATTTTTCTATGTACTACCGGAGTTTCGTCTATTGCTATTTCAACGTAGCCCGCATCCATTTTGCAAAAAGTTCAAATTTTTCAAATCGAGTTTTAAGTTGCGAGAGATTTTGAACTAAGTCGTGAGAGAAATCAGCATTTTTAGAAACTAATATGAAACTATCTTATAAATATCACAGATAATTTGATTTAAAGAACAGCAAATGTTATTTTAAAACTAATAATTAATTATGACCATCGGAACGGACGGAACACGGTCGAATACTAAATTTAAATTTTTGAACACGTTCAACTTGGACTGTGATCGAAACCAGGAAAACCTGAATATCTGCTCTTAAGAACAAGATAGTAAAAATAAGTGATGAATTACACAAATAAATTGATAGGAAATTGTTGCAATTTTATAAGGTGAGTTGTTGTTGAAGGCACCTGTTGAGTTTATGAATGGTTCCGGTTATTGAATTTCCCTAAGGCTAAAGCTACACGCAAGATTCATATCACATAATATAACGATAAATATTATGATCCATCAGTATATTTCCATCCGAAAATCTATGAACTGATCCCAGAGCCTGGATCGTGATATTCTTGCGAGTGGTGTTGCTTCTCAATATTTATTGCGTCAGTATGCAGCGATAAACAGACGCAATCCGAATTGATGGTGTAGGGTGTGCTCCGATCTGGCCCAAGATACATCAGTAAAATATCATGATACTTATCACGATATTTTATTGATTTTGGTGCGACCATCGAAAGACGAAAGGTATTCCGATATACCTATCTAAGAAAAGAAATTCTACCTTATTAATGCGTCATTTAAATGAGCTATCCCCTTTTTCAGATACAATCCCTCGGTCCGGCAACAGCCATACAGCAATGTTATAATGCAAAAATTCCACACCATGTAGTGGTAACCTACATACGTCATATTAGCGAAGTTGTGGTAAAATACCCAGATATTACCATACAAGACCTACATAATATGCTCACGGCCAATGATATTTAAAAGAGGTAGATACGTTATGTTAGTACTGATGCGAAGTCGAAAATTGTCTCCTACTACGTAGATACCTATAATTTGACCGTGTGTACAAGATAGTATGATTCTTTACTGGAGCTTAAACGAGACAAATGCATGTTGCGCAGTTCTCAAACTGTCAATGCTTTGCTCAGGTGTTCGAAGTTCTGATATCGGATGCCACTTTTTTAGCACAAGTAACATATCTACGTCCTTTTTATTATATTATCACTTTTGCTCACGGCAACGTGGTAGGCAGAGGCACTCTGATTGCTAGCGTCATGGTGAAACATTCAGAAGGCTCAGAAGCTCATATTTCGCCGTTCGAATTTTGAACCCAAAGTGGTTAGGGAGCAAACCTACCCCCGTTATATGGGTTGCTTGGGTTTGTTATTGGTGTTTACCTTCACCGGAGAGTTAGCCGCAAATTGTACAATTAACACACAGTAGATTTTCTGGTGGACTGACCAGATAAAAGCCGCAGTGAAAGACTCATCATCTCTGTAGGAATGCACGAGTAGGACAGCCATCAGAGAGGAGTGGCGGCGTGTTGTGAAGCTTGCCACCAACGCTTGAAGTGATGACCACGACCACTCTGTCAAGAGTGATACCGATAAAGAAGAAGAGATTTTCTGGTTAGACGTTAACTAGGAAGCCACGAATCTCTCGCAACACCAGTCATAACACCAGTCGATAAGCTTTAAAATCTTTTTTGGTTTTGAATTTTGAACTAGCTACTGAAGATAATTTCGCACTTAAAAGAAGAAGTCGACCCTTGCTTATTTATTTATTTGGACGGCACATCACTCTACCCATTTCCGGTCAGTCCTCCTTGCTCTATTGAAAATAAATGACATTTGGCAAGAGCGAGAGAAGGTAAAGGTTTACGGTGCTGTTGACCGCAAAAGAACGGAATCCTTATGTCCTTATGTTAATAACACATTATCAGGTACAAAGTTGATTTTCTTGCAATTAATTTTCAAACCCGTTCAGATTAAAACTATGAATATTTAACTAAAGACGTCAGTACTGTTTACCACAGTTCGCAAGGTGAGTTAGTTGGTTTGAAGAAACAATTAATCTTTACCAGTAAGTAATAGTTAATTATCAATATGACATGTGTACACTGATACCTCAATTACGAACTAAAAACTACTTAGTGTACATCAAAAGTTGGAGTCAGTTGTTATCAAGCCGCCCTAGGGCCTTCGGCTGCTGAACATTTCGAAGGTTTCAAAGCACGGAGATGTCTGAAAATACATGACTAAAATTCAGTAGGGGTGGTCACCCATCCCATTTCTGGCCTGGAGTTGTTTGCTTTACAACAGTGAACATTTCCCAGCAATCGCACAACTGAACCACGGACACCTCTAGTATAAGTATGTATAACTTTTTTACAACGATATTACAATGAAAAGACGTAGATAGGTTATGTCAGTGCTGACGCGAAGTCAAAAGTTGTCCACGGGGTACGACATAGTCCATTTATCCGCATTATAACGTGTGAACAAGATAGTACGATTATTCACTAGTGCGTAAACGAGACAGATACATGTTGCGAAGTGTCGTCTCAGACTGTCAACACAGTCAATGCTTTGCTCAGCTGTACGAATCGTTCGAATTTTGGGTGCCACTTTTTTAGCACAAGTAACCTGTCTACCTATTTTTATTATAAAATCGTTGCTTTCTTATTATCGTGTTAATAATCATTATAATGACCATATGACAAGCAATGACGTATTCTCTACGTCACATGACTCTAAATATATTACCAAAACAACCTGTCCTATTAATCTATATTAGGAATTCTGTATCCTTACTGAGCCAATAAAAATAATTGATTCTCATATAACTGACCAGCCGTAAATTTGTTTTTATTGATTGAGAAGGTAATTCAGTTTCGTTTACTTAGACCAGGAATTGAATACACTACTTTGGGTACGATACCTGTAGAGCTAGTCATGAGAAAGGGCAAAACAATTATTGTAATGACATAAGTAAGTACATACATACATAAACGGCCTATATACTTCCCACTGCTGGGCACAGGCCTCACCTCAACTATGAGGTGGAGAGCCATACTCCAGACCTTTGCCCAGCAGTGGGATCTGAATGGTTAAAAAAGAAAGTTTTCTATTTGTGTTAGCAGTCGTATTCGATTTCAAAGTGAGTTGATAGACTTGCCCAACATATACACGTACCACACATTAAACATTGTTTATAAACAGACAACCATTACTTTTTTATAATATTATAATGATATTTCATACATAAACAAGTTGGCAGGAAGTGTCGTGGACCATAACATACTCGTAACTTAAAACTTTGAAATGGAAATCTACAACGCCTTGAAGTATCAAGGTGAACATATTGCTAAAAAAAACAACAAAATAAGTTATCCTGCTTATTTTTACTGTATTTTTTAACAGATTGACAAGTAAACATAGTTTTGATCAAAAATAGAAACATCAGAAAAAACAATCGGTAAAGGTATCAGACAGGATTCAAACTTGTGTCTTCTGCAAACCTGACGATGGTAGCTCTAACCACTAAGCTATCTAGACCCTAACATCTTAGTTTTTTTAAAAGCAAGCCAGTTTAAATAATCCATACTTTTGTGTTTCTCATTGTTAGGACACAGTTTGAGGTCAATGAGTAGATGGTAAAAAACAGTCAAATTTCCCAAAGAAATCAAACATTTTGGAAAACTTAACGAACACCTGTTTTCCTAGTTCTTCCTTTGACAGGACAATGTCTGTTAAGCTAGTTAGTCCTACTAATATTGTAAATGCGAAAGTTTGTAAGTGTGGATGAGCCGTAAGTACTGCTCTTTCACGTAAAAACTACTGGATGGATTTTAATGAAACTTTACAATAACATAGCTTATACATCTGAAAAGCACATAGGCTACAATTTATAAAGATATATGAGATAGTTTCGCTATTGCCATACTGATTCGCTGTCGTCACGATTGCCTAGCCTCACGCATTTAGTATGACGCAAAGAAAAATAATTACCTATGTACGTACACAATTAGCTATTTAACTGTGGTTAGCAATACTTCCTTCCCCCAGTTGTTATCGTTGGCACATTTTAGCAGAATCTAGAAACATTTGTATGCAATTTTGTTAGTTATACAGGGTAACAAGAGCGATGACGTTTGATGAAGGAAATCATTGCTTCAACGTGCAATTGTGTTTTCTTTTAAATTTGGGTTGGAATGTTTTTGTAACTATTATTTATTCAGTTATTCTTATTACACATAAAAAAACTAGATTGGGACTTAATGCCATGAAGCATTCTTACGCAAACAAGTTAAAGCAATGTTCAAGAACGAAAATCAAATTTTAACATGAATGTTAACTAAGTATTGATCTTTACATATTAATATGAAGCTAAATAGTTTGTTTGTTTGTTTGTTTGAACGCGCAGATCTCAGAAACTACGGTTTTGAATTGAGAAATTATTTATGTGTTGAATAGTCCGTTCATAACATATCGGTTTAAGCCCTCGGGGACAAAAGACACGGGTGGCGCTAGTTACAATAGACCTTGCAGTGATGTTTTATAAAGTAAATGACTTTTTAATCTTATGCTAGGCAGAATGAACTGAAATAATACTTTCAACAACTTCTAATTATAGTAAGGACAAATCTTTGAAATGATGTGAAATTTTATTGGTGTTATAGTGTCGCTTTTCAGGATTGAATTCTGGGAAATAATAGCAAACTAAAACTGCTGCCTACTGTTAAATTCACCCTGTATATACATACAAAGGTACAAATACTTCACGGGCAATATACTCAGGCAGCTATTTGTCTAATTGTAGCTGTATGCTACAGTGATTTGAAACCAGTCTGTGATGATTTACTGGTAAGTCCTCAAAATTACCTAAGTCTCTAGAACTTTACTGACAAGGAAAAAGTACTTAATATGGTGGACAACCGACTTGGTGTAATGGTTGAGAAATCGGACAACTACACCAAAGGTCGCAGGTTTGATCCACGCACACATAAACGGCCCATATACGTCCCACTGCTGGGCACAGGCCTCACCTCAACTATGAGGCGGAACCAGCCATACTTTAACACGCGGGCTCAGTGCGGATTGTTGGAGGGGTGAAAGGTTAGTGAGTCAGATGTTATCAAGCCGCCATAAGGCCTCTGACTAGGCTTAACGACTGACATCTAGCGACGACAGCCGGGACCAACTGCTTAACGTGCCTTCCGAAGCACGGAGATGTCCGAAATACACATCACTGAATTTCGGTCGGGGTGGTCACCCATCCCATTTCCGAACAGTACAGTAAACATTTGTTTCCTATGTATATTATGTATTTATTTACAAAAGGAAAGTAAATAAGTATGTTAATTCGTTGTTTAGTGTCCCATAATACGAGCTTTAAGTTGCTGACTTTGGGGCTAGATGGCGCTGTGTGGAATCATTAAAACTAAACAATTTTTAGTGATATTTATTTGTTATCTATTTATTCATTGAAATACTTAAATAAAATAATAAGTATCTGCCTATTACACCATCTGTTAAATGCACAACAAAAAAATGCATCTCATTGAAAAACAACAGATTCCATGACCTTACCCACAGACGTAAGTAGTGTCATGAAAGTGACAATACTTGTTTTACATAAACATTACCTACATAACGGAAAAATAAAAGAAATATCTCTAGAATCTAGATTTTTGGTATTATAGAGACTATTGTGAAAGCTTTTAAGTAGAAGCAGGGCAGTGTCATGAAAAATATAACATCCTGACATCCCGACAATATTCCACGAGTTGGTCAGAAGCTTACATTTTGCTGAGCGTATTTTAGCAGCTACGATCATACTTCGCGAAATCGAAAACTAGCACATGACAATGACGTGCACGAAACAAAGTCACTGTTATATTGGCTTTAAAGTAGGTCCATTGGACTTACTTTGGAGTGGCAACTTCCGGCACGCCGGTGCCCTTTCTTCCTGTTTTTTGACTAACACCGTTATCCGGGTTGCTTGGGTTTTCATCGGTGTTTTCCATCACCGAAGAGTCAGCCGCACATTGAGTATACAATGCCGGAACACAAAATAGATGTTTTGAATAAAACAATAGTATTATTTACATGAATATCAACTAAATCAGTAACCTTGTGAACATAAACAGTTTTTCTCCAATTTGTGGAGCTAATTCCGGATTTAAGAAGGTCGTTATTAAGTCTAATATGCTTTAAATTATATCATGTTACAAAGTAGGAAATAAACTTTGAACTTTAAAATCTACTGTATTTTATTTATAAGTCAGGACCTGAGATAATGTGTGAATAGGATACACATAATATTTAATATAAAGCAGAATGAACGGCCTACGTCCCACTGCTGGGGCCAAGCCTAACCTCCTATGAGGTGGAACAAGCCATACTCCAACACGCGGGCTCAGTCTGGATTGTTGGAGTGGTGTAAAGTAAGTGAGAAACGTTAATGTCAGATGTTATCAAGCCTAGACTAGGCTTAACGACTGACCAAGAAATACCTGGCCATAAATTATGTTAAAATGTGCAGATTTTTTAACTAGCCTCATCAAGTCATCAACGCCATCTATGGTAAGTCGAAGGAAAATACCTTAAGACGTCACATTGATCTATAAATACCTTAATTACTAATCTAAGTCAAGTTGAAAAGTTGTCTCAATTTGACCAAGGTTCAAAAACCAGTCAGATTAACGACCACAGGTTATATATTATATAACCTGCTATGTAACCTTGCAGATTTAGAAGTTAGACTCATAAGATAAAGCCGAAATAACTACTAAGTTGTATAAACTAAAGGTGCTTCCGATGACCATAACCTTTCTTCAGTTATGCTAATATTTTTCTAAGGTGAGACAACTGTATAGCAACAATTGAATAACACACAACAACACATTAATTTTGAAGGTTTAATTAATACAGGTACAATATGTTCTAACTGTAAACCGCAGTGAATTTACTATTTTAGTCTTTTCGATTATGATTGGTTGGGTTTTTCTGTAAAGCTCAACCAATCTAATTAAGTAAGGTAAGATAAAAATTATATAAGAAATGTTGTTAAGTAGAGACCTCGGTGGAACCAGTACCAAAAACTTGAAACTTATAGATTTTTTTTAAGTTTAGTTATAACAGTCTCTGACAACCATGAACTACATAGTACCTACAAACTCTGAATGATATATTTTGGTGTCAGAGGGCCATGTTCTGTGAAGATGTGCAAATATATTTATTTATTACCACCATTATTTACTAACTGACAATTTATTTTCGCCTTCAAAATAATTAAAGTTTAAGAAACTTAAACGAATGGACTTCAATGTCATAACCAGTCGGAATTGATTCGGCCTTCTAATGTATGTAAATTATTTATAATGTAGGTATCATGTTGGTTTTTGTTTATTTTAAGGCTTCACAAACAAACGTGGGTACTGGCTCAGTGGTTAGGTACTCAGGCTAACCTAGAGGTCCTAAGTTCATATCAGGAAGGAAATTATTGTACAGAACATATTGAAAAGAGAAGATAACTGCTGAGTTTCTAGCCGGTACTTCTCAGTACAGAAACAACTTTCCGACACCGGTGGTTGAGTCACATTGTGTTTGTATACTGTGTAATTATTTATTATTTCTATTATAGTATTTAAGTGTATTTTTGTTAGAGTCCGACCGAAACTGGTTTTCCGGCCGAAACCGAAACCGAAACCGAATGTTCGGCCTAGGCTTCAGTTTCGGCCGAAACCGAAACCGAAACCGAAACTCACGTGGTCAAGTATAAAATACCTACAATTACTAAATTCTGAAAAATTTTACTCATTATTCTGCTAATAACAACAAAACTAAGTTACAGACTCATTTTTTTTCAACACAAGATCCCACCGCCGGGCAAAGGTCTCCACCAAATTTTTCAATTTACCCTTGCCTTTTGCTCAAGTCAGCCATTCGCCAGAGTAATGTACCAGGTGGTCGCACCATCGCTTTTTAGGCCTCGTCTTTCAATGATGTCAGTCTTTTAGGAGCCATTGGGTTGTCATTCGGGCCGGATGCATCTTACAGACTGCTCAGTGCTCTCTCCCATTTTGTCAGTTTGGCGACTTTCTGGCCTAGGTTGTGAACGTCAGTTTTGGTGCGGCGATCCGCGAGAGAGTGGTCACCACGATTGGTGACCATTCTCTGTCTGTGTGTTTAATGCCAAACACTCTCTACTCCATTACCCTTGGACCCATTCTGAGCTTTGATTTAGGGTGTTCCATGAGCAACCAGGCTTGTGGGCAGAATGCTAAGAAAAGTCGAGAAGTTCTCACTTTAAAGATATAGGAAGGTGGCACTTAATTTATTTTACTTTTCAAGGACAAGCCTTGAAAAGTTAGCTCCTCTAGGTGATTCGGCATCGGCATTTGATTTCCTCATCCTGCCTGTTCTCGAAGAAGACTACCTTTTTTTTGGGGCGAATCCGTTTATGGATTGGACTGGTTATGGACGATCCAGCCAGATCCCTGACTACACCCCGGTGACCTGCTTCAGCGCGTATCCAGAGGTCCCCGTGATCTCTGGTCAGGAACTCTGTGCCAGTGGACCCCCAGCGCGCTATTCTGACCAGCCTACCTTGAGGGGAGTTACACCTCCCTTCTACACCCGCCAGTATGTACGGCGGTGTTAGGTCACTCTTACACCGCCGCCCTTCCTCGGGGCCACTTGGAATGGAGGCACACAGCCCCGCCGTGTGCACTCCCAGTGACCCCGAAGGTCCTATTTTAGTCGCTTCTTACGACAGGTGGGGGGAAGGAAAGGAGACAATCTGGCTCAAGTCAATATGTATACTCATCAAAGTAGCATTATCTGCCGTCTACCCGTCCTTACTTCGTGTGCCGTTAGTCGTCAGTTTCGTTTTCGTCTGGTTCATCACCAGTTCAATGCGAAAGCATGCTACACTTAGTTCTTTGAACATTGTCTGCCCTGCCACTCAGCGGATGAGTTGGCGAAAAGCACGGTCGTCGGCATAACGATCAGTCGATTTCTATAATTCGATATCGACTACTTCAGTAGACTAGGGTCTTACCAACTGCCTAAAAACTTCCGCCAATGCGATAGTAAATAATCCGAGTGATCCAATATTGAACTATTTAAATCATTCAAGTACAGAAACGAAACGAAAACTTCATACACGACGTCCAATTCTGAACATCAGGACTCCCCCTTAGATTTCTAGAGTGGCTGGTAATGGGCGGAACACATCCACCCAAACCCGGTCGTTTGGCTTCAAACGATATCCCCTCGATAACTTTTCGACCCCAAACTGATGGCCCAGTTTCTCGTGCAATGTGCTCTGCCAACTGACACTTCAACCTACTTGCCTTAGTGCCCAGCCGTGTTGGATGCAACAATTAACCTCTTTCTCGAAGGTGTACCTGCCTACTTGAATCATTTGGCCAAACCATACTCCTCGACAACTTCGAGAATCGAGCTCCCAACAGAACAGTCTCAACAAAAACTTACATGTAATAATTTCCGAAAAAAGTTTTGCGTCTGGCGATTACGCACTGACCAATTTTTGTGTTGCTACGTAGCCATCCGAATGTCCCACGACAATTCCCGAAGATTGTGGAGGTCGCCAGGCTCTGCCATAACGTTGCCGCGAGAAACGAGGTTATACGACCGCGCACGACATCTTCCGAAGTGAGTTTCGGTTTCGGCCAAAGTTTCGGCCGATTTTGGCCGAAACCGAAACTGTGGCCGAAACTCGATTTTTTGGCCGAAACTGGCCGAAACCGAAACCGAAACCGAAAGTTCGGTAGGACACTAATTTTTGTTTGTTTGATTTAGTTCTTGACGATTTGAAAGCACTTGTAACAAGTCTATTTAAATAAAGATATTTCTGATTGTGGTTCTGAACACCTACTAAGTGTTTATCATATAATTTACAGCTGACTATCTTTTCTTTCTTTCTTAAAGACTTAGGAAAAAGAAAAAAAAGCATCGTTTACTTTTCGATTACCAAAACGTTAGCGGTTCGTGCTAGGCCTACTGATCATGACCAAAACCCAAGTAACCAAGTAGTAGGTGATCAAATTAGCTAAGAGTGTGGGCTTCTGAATAGTCTGTACCATGAATTAATGAAAAGCGAGAAATTATGCCAGAGTAGCTATATTCCATTGTCATCACTAGGTGTGCACTGTACTTTGCTCTGGAAAGATCAACTCAAGTCAAGTTAAGGAAACTGTTTTTTAAGTATAGTTAGTAGCGTAAGTATGTGAAAATTATGAATACAGATATGAAACTTCATATGACTATTAGGAAACGTCAGCCGAATGCATCCAAGCAAAATAATGGTCTGAAATTTTCAATCTGTGGCAGCGTACAGACGGTTTTCGTTGCAGGGGAAGGCCCAGAAAACGTTGGAGTGACGATTTGAGACATCGTGAGAAAGATTGGCGGAGTCTGGCACGGGATCGAAATGTTTGTAAAGGATGATAGAGGGCTTTGCACAGCAGTGGGATTATCTAGGTTAGGAAAAAAGGACTTTTAGCTGATGAGGAAGAAAATTGTAAAATGTAAGTACAGGTTAATCGATACAAATACAAATGTTTTATTTGCTAATAAGTTAGTAAGATTCAAAAAGTCGCGTCTTCAATAGATAATCTGAATCAATTGAACTGTTGTTTTGGGTATAAATACCTAGTGGTCGATTATTTATAATATTGTACCTATGCAGATTCAACGCAGATATGTTCAAATCTACGACACTTCATTTTAGCTTTTTTTTCAACCTCAACTTTGACGAAACTGGTATATAATGTGCTTGTGATCAATAGATTCTTTGAGAGGTTCTGAAATTATTTCTGCTGTTTTGACACTTTGCGAGTGATACTTTTAGGGTTTTTTTTAACGTTTGTAACCTATCATAGGTATTTATTGTTTGAAATATTGTGCTCCAACTCTCACGTCCCTGCATGAATCGTTTGTAAAAGACGCAGAGACCATTGATTGTAATATTAATATCGACGCAGTTCTTAATTTCTGGAATTTCTGGAAGGGTTAGGGTTTTAAAACACCTAACCAACAAATGCATCTGTGGGCTACTGTAACTGTTTATTAGCTCAAATATTTGGGGTATAGGTAAATGCCATAATAGATTATTTTGAGCCTGATTCTTATCTTTACAGGACCTGTTACATGTTAAGAAGCCGTTATGGTCAGCTCCTTTGACGCCTTTGCCCTGCATTGTCAAAAAAAAAAAAAAAACTTACCACAGTCAAAATAGCCGGTTGTATTTCATTTTCTTCGCTCTCCAATGCAGAAACATACAAAATCACACTAATTAATAAATTCACGGAATGAAATACTGTCTTGTACAAAATAATAAACTTCGTTTTGGCATTTTTTGAGACATTTTTGAGTTTATTTTCGACCATTTTGACACACGTTCGAATAAGCAAAGATTTAAATGGAAAATGATGAGTTGATTTTTTAGTAACTTCACCTTGGGTTAAAATGACGTCAAATGAGGGGTATTGTTGTTTTTAAATAAGCAGGTAAGTGTTGATAGTGATGTGCTTTATTCTTGTTTGAGGGTCAACTGTCGATATAAACAATGTGTTACGAGTGCCAACAACTAGGTGAACTGACAGTTTCTTACGAGAACAGTCAAGATAGATAAGGAAATACCTGTAAAGCGTCTGGGTCAAGGACCTTCCGTATATGGAACGCAAACTCAGTAACAGTCTCATTTTTATAACATCTAGAGATGCAGTTACGCATGCATAGTGCCCTAGGTCTGAAACTGCTGACGCCATGTAGCACTCGAACTCCTGGGAAATAGAGGCTCCTACCCACTACGGTGGCCGTCTACGCCCAAAACCATAGAGTTCCGGGAACCCAAGTCAAAAATCAAGGAAATTAAAAAAACTATCGATATCAATAAATTTACCCAACCTTGCAAGTAACTTTACCTCAGCTCATCATCAATTATAATACAATTACGTTTTTTGCTCCGAGAATCGTCGCAAAATAATTTACTTTATTATTTTCTGAATGGCGACATGTAGGGTGCCTCAACAACCAGATAAATGATAATGACAACATACTTCACTATTTTTTTTTTGGAAATTCATACGAAGAAACACCCAGACCAATACAAACAGACAATGTTCATGCACACGGAAGTTTGTGCTGTGCTGGGCTCGAACACGGGACCGCTAGTGCAATCTCTAACTTCTCAACCATTACACCAAATTCGTTAAAATGTTTATTCGTTGCCTAGTATCCCACAGCACCAGCATTTAGTTGCTTAGTTTGGGGCTAGATGTCGCAGTATGGAATCATGTCCCGTGATATACGGGGTAGGTAGTCAGAGGCACGCTGATTGTTGCCCTAATGGTGAACATTCAGAATTTCACACTTTGGAGGCAATTTGAACGTGGTACGTAACTTGGGTTTTATAGATGTTCTCCATGGAGAGCCGCAAATTTTGCAATGAACGCGAAAGTAAGCATATTTCAAACTTATACATACCCTCTGGACCATATCCGTAATGGTTTAGTCAGAGGCACACTGATTGTTGCCGTCATTGTGGTGTACGGAACATTCAGAACCCTACATTTTGCCGATGGAATTTAAACCCAACGGGGCGAGCCTTCCGCCGTTATCCGGGTTGTTTGGTTTTATATAGGTGTTTTGCATCACCGGAGAGTTAGCCGCAAATTGTACAACGAACCCAAAGTAGGTGTGTTCCGGCCAGATTTGATCTCGGGACCTTCGAGTTCCGAGCCAGAGTGTCCAGGTTAAACTTATATCGCAAATTATCTCACGATTGATAAAGCAAGAGTATAGTTAAAATGTTTAAAAGTTAATTCAAATTTGTGGTCATCATAGAATAATCTGCTCCTCTGGAGATTTTGTCATGACTATACCTACTACAGTAAATTGTAAACAAACTATGTTGAACAGAGTATCGAGTTTCAATAAATAACAAATACAATTTTGCAGCTGGGTGGCCAGTACAACCGCATGGTACAGTCAACGGCACATCAGGCTTCCTATTTCTTTTTTATATCTCGCTCTCCATTTCAATGATTCATTCATATTAGAGGATTTTGAAGCTTATATAATACTTACATAGTTCCAATTTGTAAAATAAAAAGGCATAAACCTTTTGCAGTCACCAAAAATAGGTTCTGCTTTTATCATTTCTTCTGTTATATTAAGCCACACCCAAAATCCTTCTATAGAAGCCACTGTTGTAATGCATACACCCAAAAGATGAAATACACTTCCTAAAAACAACCGCCATGGCCTTTTTTTGACTACTAACTTTTTAAACACTTCACAAGGCACTGTTATCTTCGTTTCACTCATTTTTCCAAAGAAAACTAAATTTCTAATTCACTATTGTCTTTGATTTACAAATGTTCTCGAATTTAAAAAATAAAACGTCAAAACAAACACTCATGAAAGAAAATCGGCGGGAAAATTTGCAATTATTCTTTTTTGTCACATTTCATGTAAGTGGCCAGTACTTTTAGTGTTTTTTTTAAATAAGGATTTATTATTGCTTTGGGAATCCTTTATTACGCGTGCGTTTTTATCGAAATATGAACCGGTTATGCTACATTTGCGATGGAAGGCTATTTTAGGGTACTGTTTCCGTTTTTTTGCATATATTCAGTGCCATAAGCTTCAAAACCGGTATCATGGAGACTGACAATGGCTTCTTAAGTTTTTGCTGAGCTCTAAGGCGGGGATGAGGAAAAACTAACGTTATGATTATTTTTAGACACTATACGTCACACAAGCAAGTAGATGCAATTCTAAAGACGTCAGGTTTTTGAGTCTCAGTTGTGACAGTTAATGAACTTAATGAACGTAACGGATTTCAAATCATCTTGACTGATGTTTTGAATATTTTTGGGCCTTAAATGGTCCTTCGAACCGGATTATTACTTTATTGTGACTTTTTAAATGGGAAAAGAGGTCTTTAAATTCAAGGTGTCATTTGTTATTTACAAATTCTTGATCGTTATAAGTAAGCTACAAATAACCTGATGCTCGTATCCATGTAGTTTAACTCCTCCATGAGACCAGGGATTATCACATCAGCGATGCATTCTGCACCCATCTATAAGATAATCAATTGTTTCATATTAATTTTGGCCCATCGCAAACAATAAGCTATCAAACCAGAAGACCAGAAAACACACATAAAGCGACGGTGACGACATCTATGTATTCTATACTGGACTATCATGGCGGTCAACATAGTGATCTAGTCTTATACAGTGTGATTCATTAAGATTGTAACTGATGTCGCTATTGTTCCTAAGAAGACATTTTGTCAGTAGGGGGGGGGGACTCACTTAGCGCAGTGGTTGATGCGCCGGCTGAAACTCAACAATAAAATAAAACGTACGTGATGTTTTCTCTTTTATTACATTTTTACATGTTGAAAAATGTGTATTGTAATCTAGTTATACATTTACATAATTCTGTTCCTGGGTTAAGCCCGTTTAATTGTGTTTAATAAATAAATGAATTGTGTTTATTTTTATATTTGTAGTAGTTCTTGCCAATTACTTCGTCCGCGTGGTGTGTTACAATTTTCTTAATTCTCACTATGTTTCCTCACAACTAAAAATAACAAAGTTAGACTTATAAAAAAGATGCCCGCTTTTTACCTCTTTCTAAGGTAATAATTAACAAAATATGCTGAATTTCAACTGTCTAGACTTAGTTCTGGCTAAGTTCATAACTTGTAAAAGGTTTATCTCGCGGAACCCGACAAAAATAAAATATTCTGTCTTAACCTGAAATTCGCAACTTTTGATTGGAACGAAATTTCAATGTCGTTCACTTGCTATTTGCAAACTTGATTTTTAACTACAGGATTTGTAATGTTCCGGTTTGTTTATTATTCTAGAATATTCGGTTATTGTACTACTTACCTTAACCTTTGATACGTGTGGTTGGGTTGGGAGAGCCAAACTGCGAGGGGACGATGTGAGAACTTTAGTAGCTGTGTTTTCAAAGAGAAAATTTATACTGAATTATTTTGATAATTATTATGCTAAGTGAGTAAGGTATGTTATTAACATAGTTAGAATATTGTGTTTCATGGAATTTTTATTTAGTTAGTTTGAAAAATTGAAATTTTATGCTATAATTTGTAAATTGATCCATTCATAGGTATATTGACTTAAAAAAATATTAAAACATGTTATTAATTGAGGTAGACTTGTAGAGAATGCCTCTTGGCATTAAGACTGCCATTCATCCTTTTTTCAATGTACAATGGATAATAAATATAATTTTGGGAAATAATTCAGAAATGCACTCTTTCATATTAAAACAATTATTGATTTGTTACTAAATCAAAACAAAATAGTTCCCAAAACCAAGAAAATAGGAGTTCACCCGCAACCGCAATGCACACAATATTTTTACAAGCTTATTTCATGATGGATAATAAAACAAAAGTGCGCGCCCAAATTTATGTGATTGACAGCACGCATCGATCTATGGTCGTCGTCTATGGTGCCAGTAGTGTAAATCCTCTGTAGTGTAGTGGCCCTCTACGTCTTCTAAGGAGGTTCTGCTAACACGGCCTCTCCTGACACCGAGACGTCCACGTCTTGTTCGGAAGTATGAGGTACAGGTTGTGCTGGGTCCTTCGCGCAGCACAGTTGTTGCCCAGCATCCTTTGAGCAACTTGGATGTGACTCAGCATCATCTACAGTTTTCAAAACTCACGTATCAGTATAACTTATAACATTAAAATATTTGAGCAGGCAAGCATAAATGTTTACTTGCTTTTACCATGTCACAGAGACACAAACAAGTTGGCATGTTACAAACAATTAGCAGTGGCGCTCATAAGTTAGCATGCCTTACAACACTCCAGTAGTAGAGGCACACACAAGTTAGCTTGCTAAGTAATCAAAACCAGTAGCAGAGGCGCAGACAAGTTAGCATGCTACAAACAACAGCAGAGGCACACACAAGTTAGCTTGCTAAGTAATCAACCCAGTAGCAGAGGCGCAGACAAGTTAGCTTGCTACAAACAACAACAGCAGAGGCACACACAAGTTAGCTTGCTAAGTAATCAACATCAGTAGCAGAGGCGCAGACAAGTTAGCATGCTACAAACAACAACAGCAGAGGCACACACAAGTTAGCTTGCTAAGTAATCAACACCAGTAGCAGAGGCGCAGACAAGTTAGCATGCTACAAACAACAACAGCAGAGGCACACACAAGTTAGCTTGCTAAGTAATCAACCCAGTAGCAGAGGCGCAGACAAGTTAGCTTGCTACAAACAATTAGCAGAGGCGCCCACAAGTTAGCATGCTAAAACAACGCTCCAGTAGCAGAGGCACACACAAGTTAGCATGCCACGAGCAACACCAGTAGCAGAGGCGCAAACAAGTTAGCTTGCTACAAACAATTAGCAGAGGCGCCCACAAGTTAGCATGCTAAAACAACGCTCCAGTAGCAGAGGCACACACAAGTTAGCATGCCACGAGCAAAACCAGTAGCAGAGGCGCAAACAAGTTAGCTTGCTACAAACAATTAGCAGAGGCGCTCACAAGTTAGCATGCTAAAACAACGCTCCAGTAGCAGAGGCACACACAAGTTAGCATGCCACGAGCAACACCAGGAGCAGAGGCGCAGACAAGTTAGCATGCTCAAACAACGCTCCAGTAGCAGAGGCACACACAAGTTAGCATGCCACGAGCAACACCAGTAGCAGAGGCGCAAACAAGTTAGCTTGCTACAAACAATTAGCAGAGGCGCTCACAAGTTAGCATGCTAAAACAACGCTCCAGTAGCAGAGGCACACACGAGTTAGCATGCCACGAGCAACACCAGTAGCAGAGGCGCAAACAAGTTAGCTTGCTACAAACAATTAGCAGAGGCGCTCACAAGTTAGCATGCTAAACCAACGCTCCAGTAGCAGAGGCACACACGAGTTAGCATGCCACGAGCAACACCAGTAGCAGAGGCGCAAACAAGTTAGCTTGCTACAACAAAACCATAGTGGCCAAACGTAACATGATTTGTACACAATATTATGACAGAGACACCCCCAAGTGAGCATGTCATGAAACTACAACGGGGTTGACTCTAGCATGACCAAAAATATATTGGCAAACAAAATACAAAGTGTCAAATGTCTCACCCTCAAAGAAAGCCACATTCTTCCGAGGCCCGCTCTAGACTTCCTCAATTATTTTCAATACGAACCATGTTCAAGTCCTAAAATCTTACGAATTGGCTTTTTATTTCATGGCTAAGGAGCTTTGACTAAGGATTTTACTTTATGTCGGCTCGGTCTAACCTGACCTTAGCTAATAATAAATAAGGCCTCCTGGTCGATTCCGACCACAGCGGCTAATCTCAACGAGATTAACCAAGTACGCAGGAGATATTATAGTGCTCAAGTGTGCGCGCAATACACAGGTGCACTCCCTATTCCATAACCTTTCTATGACCCGATGGGACGACAGTTCGACACGACCGGAGAAAGGTGAGGCGCAGGACCGACTTTTTACATGCCCATCCGACAGCATGGATCATCTTACTTTTCGGACACGAGGTGATAGGCCTCCACTGTCCTAGCCAACTCGAAACAACAACACAAACATAACATGTTGTTGGTTCGCGCGGGATTCGAACCCACGACCTCCGGGTTGAGAGCCCAACGCTCTCACCGCTACACCCCGAAGGCAGTTTAGCCTTAGCTAATAATACGTCCAAGATACTCAATTTCAGTTGTAAAGAAGGCACATTGGCGCTTTCAATAGTCCGCAGACACAGTGATTTGAATTCAATTTGGCAATAACCACGGCTTTGCGTCGCCTTAAATACAATTCCCAACTCGAGAAAGACACTCTCCGTCATCCCAACGATCGAGGGCCCTAGCGCCGTCGACTTCATCACACCAAGCATCAATGTTGTGAAAATGGGAATCAAAATTTGAAATATAATAAGTAGTGGTTGGACCTCACCGGATTCATAGCGTTTATTGCCTCCACAATCCTGTCTGTTGAGCCACGCGGAGACCCCTCCGAAGGCCTCTCTAAAGCGCTAATCTCCATCATACTCGTAGGTTGGTCCGTCGATCTGCTTCGACTTCTACTACGTCGACGACGATGCTTTTCATGCGGTTTGTTAAGCATCTTGAATTACTTTAGGAACCACAAATAAGTTAAAAAGTACATACGTCAATGTAAGCTGAAACAACATCTTTGTCACAAACTTATCATTCGCATTCGCACATTCGCTTAAAACCAGATTTTTCATTTAGTTGTAAATGGAAAAACTCAACGGGAAAATTATAAATTTCCAACTATACAGAAATTCAAAAAGATATCAAGCTAAGCGGTAAGGCAAACGAATCCCACTTCTGATTTTGGGAAATAATTCAGAAATGCACTCTTTCATATTAAAACAATTATTGATTTGTTACTAAATCAAAACAAAATAGTTCCCAAAACCAAGAAAATAGGAGTTCACCCGCAATGCACACAATATTTTTACAAGCTTATTTCATGATGGATAATAAAACAAAAGTGCGCGCCCAAATTTATGTGATTGACAGCACGCATCGATCTATGGTCGTCGTCTATGGTGCCAGTAGTGTAAATCCTCTGTAGTGTAGTGGCCCTCTACGTCTTCTAAGGAGGTTCTGCTAACAATAAATTAAATTAATCCACCCAGCACCATCTATCAAAGCATGTACTACGACTTTGTAACTAGGCAACCGTTTTTTTTGACAAATACGAGTAGACACATGCGGGGTCGAGTCGAACACACAACTTTTGTTATAGCAGCAAAGTTCTTTACCATAGCTCCAAATTGGTTGTATAATAAAATTTTAAACGTCTAATAAAGATTCTAATATAAACTCTCTTTTGTATTATCGTTTTCTATTTACTTTAAAGGAAATCGTTTGTTCATGTATAGTTTTACGTTACTATGTTAATAAGTAATTTTATACTTAGATGTTAAAGTAGGTTTTCTCATAAGTCTTCTATTATTCAACTAAGCTATGGCCGTAATACCTTATACAAGGAACGCCCTGAACCTGGGTGCCCCAATTTGGGGTGCCCTTATATTTTTTAACTGTAACTTAGAATATAGTCATTTGAACTACATTCTATATTATAAAAACTCAAAGAGTTAGTCAGAGAAGTGAGTATTCTTCAATTGATAGGATAAAAGTAAAATACATTATACCTAGGTACTCTACATAACATAACATGGCCTCACGACTAAAGTCCTAATGGGTTGGTCAGAGGCACAATGATTGTTGTCGTCATGGTGAACGGAACATTCAGAAGTCCACATTTGGCAGAGGGAATCTGAACCCAACGTGGTAAGGGCCGAGCCCACCGCCGTTATCCGGGTTGTTCGGGTTTTATATAGGTGTTTTCCATCACTGGAGAGTTAGCTGCAAATTGTACAATAAACACAAAAAGTGTGTTCCGGCCAGATTTGATCTCGGGACCCTCGGGCTCCAAGCCAGAGTGTTTATCCACTAGGCCACGACGCCCACTCTACCTGACCTTTATTTATTTCTAGCTAAATACTATACATAGCAACGGGGTAGGCAGAGACCACTTCTTTCCACTTGCTACGGTCCTGACACACACCTTGCGCCTCCTCTACTTTCATGAGTCCTTTCATACATGCTCGTCGGTTAAAGGTACTCCTGACCTGACCCTTTCTGAGAACATCTTTAGCTTGTCCAAAATCGTTCATCTAGGCTTTCCCCTTCCAACAGTTTCATAACTGAGATTTATTTACCTAAATATTGATTTTACCTAAATACCGAAAGTTGAGGTAGAGTCATCGAACCCATGACCTACGGCACTAAGTCTAATAGGTTTATTAAGAGAGTTTAGAACTGATTTGACCAAACCGGACTTCGACCACTGAATGGCAATGTCACCGCTGCCTCATCAAAGTTTACCTCAATAACCAGATTTTCTTTAAAAATATTCCAATAAAAAACCAAATAGGATCAGACTAGGTTAACACCAAACCCTTATCCGAAAATTCGATGTCCACTTTCACTATTCTTATAAACAAATCGATTTAAAATCTGCCTAAAACGCGCCAAAACTTTCATACAAAAGTTTACTCACGAAAAGACCCAAAACGGACGAAGCGCGCAGATTAAAAAAGAAAGTGGGCGCTTTATAATGTAACTTCCCACTCTTCCGCGCCCAGTATAACCTTGAACGGCGTCGTTGCCGCGCGTGAAAATTAAAAAAGTTGCACGCCAAGATGGCGTTCAAAAAGGCGCCATTTTTTATATTACTTATAGTTTTCTGTAGTCAGGTTGAAAGTGCAAGTTTGTTAGAAAGATCTTATGAGTATGTTATGAATTTAGGTAAAAGTTGGGCGCCTAGTTTTATGTCGTTTATGGACTGTATAGCTGAAGATCAACCGTTGAGTTGCGCTAAGGAAAAGGCGGGAAAACTTCTTGACAGTTGGGATGAAGATGTGCAAAAACAAAGGAGGAGCTGGCAGGGTAAGTTTTGCTTTTTATTTTATTTTTTTAATTAAATATGGTTGACATATTGGCTTGCAGTTAGATATCCACGTATAGTTTCATAAAAAAGCGCCCTTACACAAGCCCTATATCTTTTCGGTATAAATCGCAAAAAAAAAGAAAAATGTTTTAACCACTCTATTTAAATCAATCTCGAATTAATTTTGTTTGTTCTTCTATGTTGATCTTCTACTTTCTTTTTTTGTTCAAACGGTGTTAAGGGAATATAATGAATAACAGACAGACAGTATGAAATTTTTAGATTTTAATAATAAACATTAATGACTAATCTTTTTTAACAACGCTAAGCAACGTTTTAATGCCGTTTCCATACGTTTCCAATGAATAAGTAACTATGGTTTGAAAACTGGTGGAAATAATAAGGCTTAATGGGTTTCAAATGCAGCTCGAAACAAAGGAAAACGAAAACTCTAAAAAACCTACAAAAAAAAGTTTAAAAAAAATATTGATATTTTTAAACCTTCTTCTTAATCTACTTTGACTACAGTAAAAAATAAACACAAAAACGCCGAGCTAACTAGACAGAAATATCAAATCTGATTAAAACCTTAGTCAAAATCCGGTTTTTAATGACATAACTTTCTAAGTGAATGAACTTCGGTTACAACGGAAAGCTAATACGAGTATACTATTACACCGTAACCGGAAGTTCTATCTAGATAAAGTAATTTCATCCTTTCTAGCCACAACCCTGATGGAGTGATAGAATCGTCATGGAGCTTGGTGACCGCAAATTCAGTTTAAAGTGTAGGTTAACGCACGTATTATCGCCTCTGCGTGATTGGGAGTAGCAACTTGACAGCTGCTATTTTTTAATAAAACAACACTGCCTTGGCGAAGTGCTATTCGGACAAATTGAAAAAAAAAATTATAAACACTTAACACTAAGTAAAAACTACTACTAACCGCAGTTGAAATGTTGCAGAAAATCCGGTTATTTAGTGTTTATATAGTGAAAAATGCACCAAGAAAGTCAAAAAAGTTTAATTTGTTGCTAGTTTTTTTTAGATTGTGTGATCCTTTTTCAGAAACAAAGCCTATAATAGATAAATATATAATAGTAAATAGAAAGAACTGTTTATTTCGGACAGTGCAAAAATGAAAATAATGGGAAACTGTTAAAACAGTAACAAGACTTTGAAAACACAATATGGCATATGGAATGGAATTTCTACCGATGTTGTTTTACTTCAAAAGTCGGACACATGAATATTTCACATAAAATTGTGTCCGCACATTATTTATACGAATGTGTCGTTAATCTTGAGAAAAGGTTTCACTTCTCTTCATCGTAAATTAACCCAAACATGGTTCTCTAATAGATGTTCAAATAGGCGCTAAGAGGATCTCATGTTGTAGGCTTAGACACAATTATTGAGGTCACTCAGCAAGCTATGCCAAGCTCGAATATATATTTTTATTCAAATAAACCTTTTCCAAGTACCTAATCAGATAATTCAAATAGTCAAAATCAAATTACACAATCAAAAAATAATGAAAAGGTTTTACGACTTCGATCCAGAAATGAGGAAATTATGTACAATATACGAATCTTCAAAAAAACAATAACAGTCTTTATGCTTCTTATTGCTGAGCACAGGCCTCGACTTAACTATGATAGAGAAAGGAAGAAAGAAAAATATTTTATTGACCCAACAAGTTAACAAAAACATTCACACTATAACAATTTTAATTGTGGGACAATCAGGACCTTCCCTCAGCATGTGACGCTGCAGTTTAACTGCAGAGGCGCTGGTTTTCTGGCTGGAGGTACGTTCGTCCTTAATTTGAGTAAGAAAACTTAATTAAAAATAAAGAAGCAAAAGTGTGTGTGTATCTCCAAAATAGTGCAAAATATGAATTTATATTGTACTGTTTGAAAAGTTTGAAAAACCTATGAGGTGAGTATGACCTCTTATTAAATAAATCGCCTACTTACACACTCAGTCACTCCACACATTCTTACTAACTAAATAACAATCATATAAAGAGAAAGTCTCATATAAGATTATCTTTAGTCGGATATAATATCAGATTGCATCGGGAAACGCTGTGAAAATGCACGCACGTAGAAAATACCTACTTACTTATAAATGTTATTTCATCTAAAACGGTTACATACTTACGTGTTGATCGTAATTTCATTGATGAGGTAGATTTATCTGCCGGAAAAGTAAAGTTTTGGTGTCTAAAGTACACAAATGGGACTTGGCGGAACTAAGCTGCTGCACCCTCAAAACCAATGATATTTCAATGAAAAAGACTTAGTAGATAGGTTACTTGTGCTAAACATGTATCTGTCTCGTTTACGCTCTAGTAAATAATCATACTATCTTGTACTCACGGTCAAATTATAGGTACGTACGCCAGGGGTCAATTTTCGACTTCGCATCAGTACTGACATAACCTATCTACCTCTTTTATATTGTAATATCATTGATTACACCACGTTGGTTGACGTGTCTCGCTCGGGAGTCAAACGGTACATTGCACGCAGACCGCAACATATCCTGTTAATACCGCTTGGTATACAACTTTACGGTGAATGATCCTGTACTGACCCTGATTTTATGAAAATCAATCTGGTTCACTCCTAGACATAAGCCTCTACCAAAGTAGTCGAAACTCCCAGTTTTGAGCCATCATCCACCCACACCACCGTCAAATCAAGTTATTTATAATTTATTTACCAATTCTTGAGAAAAATAAAAAGACCTAAGTAATATCCAGAAAGTGCCGGTTTTAATCATCTTCAGGGCTGCCACTCTGACTATTTTACTGACACAAATGTTGTTACAAATGTCAAATTTGAAATTAAACCTTTTTTTTCTTACCTGATATAACGATATCACCTCTGCACATCAACAACCGCATCACACGACACGTTTTCAAAAAAGAATACGCTCTTTTCTTGAAGATCCCGATATCATACCTTTTCGGAAACACTACCTCCCGTTGACAGGTCCATATTTTAGCTATACGCGTCAAAAAGTGACGCGAGAATCGCACAGTTGAAGAGCGCCAACCATCCAGGTGATGGGCGTGTAAAATCAGCTTATGACGTTTCTGCGATTCAATGAAACGAAAGATGTAAAATGGGCTTTAAAAACATCACAATTAAGCCCCCGGTCTTGAAAAATGGTAGTTCATGGTAACATAATAGTCACACAAGCTGTTTCTCTCAATCATATTCATCTACTTATAAAATCTAACCTAATCTTAACACACATACATATTTCGAGACCGAATCTTATGACTAAACTTTCTTTTTAAGCATTCACTAATCACCAGAGAGGTTTTAATCTCTTTATAAAAGGTAGAGTAAAGGTAGAGAGACTACCTATTTAGTTTTTAATTATGATTGATTGAATTAACGAATAAAATTTAGATGTGAATCGTGTTTAGTAAAACATTGTAAAAACACGTTGTATTAGTACTTAGCTCTAAGTTAATGTGCAAAAAATAATACAATCTATCTATTTTTCAAGCATGTTATTTGAAAGAAATAAAACAGTTACATAGTATCGCAACTTACAAAATAAAAAAGAGAAACAAGTGTTAGACCGAAAAAACAGGGAAAAAACTATCCACAAACGACTCTAGGAGACAGCGGTGTTACTATGCCCAGATTACAATAAACAGCACTCAACTTATGCTTGCACCTGATGAAGAGAAGCAAAAATAATATTTATCACGTATGCTTCATGAGAGGTGCCCGTGGCGCAGTTGTGACAGTGATCGGCGACGATCGCTGTTGTAAAGCAACACACGCCGGGTCGGAAATGGGATGGATGACCACCCCGACAGAAATTTTGTGATGTGTATTTCGGGCATCTCCGTGCTTCGGCAGCAGGCAAGCGGTTGGTCCCGGCTGACGTCGTTAGATGTCAGTCGTTAAGCCTAGTCGAAGGCCTTAGGGCGGCTTGATAACATCGGACATTAAGGTTGCTCACTAACCTTACACCCCTGCAACAATCCGCACTGAGCCCGCGTGTTGGAGTATGGCTCAATCCACCTCATAGTTGAGGTAAGGCCTGTGCTCAGCAGTGGAACGTATTTCGGCCGTTTATGGATACAGTGCAATCTACCTGTTTCTGGAGTTGACGCACGGATATTTGCAGCAGCTATCTGCATTCTCCATAAACATATCTTAACCCCAAAATGCATTCCACGAAGTCAATCTCACCAGGTGCCAGTTTAAAAACCAGATTACAAATTACAGTAACCTACTTTTAGCCCTCGTCAAATTCTTTAGACACACCAATGTTTCGCGAATTTTTAAACGAAAAATAGCGTGCTCTGTGGTCATTATGATAGGAATATTAATTTGCAAATTTTATGCACTTTCTTGAAGTAGGTAGTTAAATAATTAAGACTTTAAGCTCTAAAGAACTGGTATTCCATTCGCCACAGAACATGTTTGAAAGAAAGTTATGCTAGAATCACGGACGTAAAAGAAAGACCGACGTAGCATCACACTAATAAAATCTGAAACATGCAAGGTGCAACAATTTGGGCTGACTGTAGGTCGTGTACAGCAAACACACTAGATGCGACAAACTACGCCATTTTACTCCGTGTGACAGCGCCAATGACAAGTGCTAGTCACGCACACACGTGAAATGGCAGCTGATAATATGCTTCACTCATGATTAGACGGGGTTACGTCCGTCTTTCTTTTACTTCCGTGGCTAGAATGTCAAGTTTCAAGGATGTGAGGACTCTCAAGTAACAATCTGATGCATAGTCTTAACTTCGAATTTGAAAAGTTTAAATTAGCTCAGCGTGATATATTCACCGAAACAATGATAATATAATAAAAAAGAGGTTAGAGGAGTTTAAATCCGAACTTTTAGTGCACTTAGGCAAAGCATTTAGACAGTGTTGACAGTTTTTTTTTTTTTTTTTTTTTTTTTCGTGGGGAAATCCTCATGGATACCTCGCTGCCCGGGGGGACGACGAGGTTATGTCGGACTCCTACCGACTAAAACCCCACGGCACTCGACCGTGGCACTTTGGCGGCGAAGCTGGATCCTACCGTAAGTAATGCCGCACTGCTCCGCCGCCAGTGCTAGCCCCTAATGGGGCCCCCTCCAACCGACCCCCCAACGAAGGGGGGAGGCCACGAAAGCGCCTGGAGTACACAGGCACTTTCGCCGTCTCGGTGGACGCCGTGCAATGCAAGCCAGAGCACCCCCGCACTCCGGCCCGCTGGCACCCACTGTTCGCAGACCCTACTGGGCCCGCAACCACGAGCCACCCAAAGGGCGACTCCGCTGCCGTAACCGGCGGTACGGCCCCGCCGGGCCGCGATGCACAGGGGGGATCAGCCTCGGATTACTGGTCCCCACCAACCGGTTGTGCGCCGCGGCCCCAACCACGCGCCTCAAGGCGCCTGCAGGCCCCACTGGCCCCGCAGCCCCGCGTCGCCCTTGCGGGCCGCAGCGGGTGGGTTCCCAGTCCACCACACTGCCACGCCTGGGTTCTCTTCGCTTCCCGGTGGTTCCCCTATCACCGGTACTAGGCCCCCTCGCCACGCCGAGGCGAGAACCCATGAGGGGGACAGTGTTGACAGTTTAAGACAACACTGCGCAACATGTGTCTATCTCGTGTACCCCGTGAAAAATTTTTGACTTCACGTCAGAACTGACTTAACCTATCTACCTCTTTTTTATTATAATATCATTAGACCGAACTATCAAATTGACATTAATCCAGTCTGTTGGAGGGATGTAAGGTCCAGTGATTACTTTTTGTTGTTAGATGTTATCAAACCGCTCCAAGGCCTCTGGACTAGGCTTAACGGCAGCCATCTAGCGAGGGACGACAGCCGGGATTAACTGCCCTTACAGGTTATTGTTTCCTTTAAAAAAAATACTTTCCCTCCTATTTGGCTTTATGGCTAAATATCAACTACTAAAAGCTGTCATAACAATAGAAATATAAAAAAAACGCCATAGAAAACGAAAATTTTCTCCAACAAAAGAAAATCTATCCATTAACCTGTCAATTATTGAGTATTTCCCAAAGCACGCGAAATTAAAAAATGCTTAACCAATACGACAACAATACAAAGTAGGTATAGTATGGGAGTTATCGAAAGTGGCAAAAGTCATCGGTATTCTTGGGAAAAGTCAAATGATTTCACTTTCGTTAGACAATACACACTTTGACGTGAAAATTGTTATAATAGGCGTTCTTTAAAACGCGTAATCATCGTTAGTGAAGAGTTAGTGGTGTCAAAAGGTGACATTTGTCAGTTCATCTTCAGAAAGAAGAAAATGGAAAGTTTTGTTAATTTTTCTGAATGTTCACGTACTTGTCAATATCTTTACCAATATTCCTGACGGGTCGGCAATGGGATGAGTGAACCCGACTTAAATTCAGTAATCATTTTTTGGGCATCTCCGTGCTTCGGAGACCACGTTAGGCAGTTGGTCCCTGCTTTATCGCCTAATGACAGTCTTTAAACGTGCTCGGAGGCCCTAGTGCTGCTTGATGACATCTGACAGCGCCAACGCCAACACCTGCATATTTCCTGCAGTTTGCGACGTTTTGTGTTGGCTTTTATAGCCGCTGCGGGCCACAAAAGCGTGATTTGAAGCGTGTAGCTGCCACTAGCTTTACCGTCTACATAAAATGTATGGAAACTATGAGAAATATGCCAGTGACGGAGTTTTGTGGTGGGTAGCATGTGTGCAGAGCCGCTGAGGTTTATGCACTGAGCCTGCCTGTTAGAATAAGCAGGCCCGCCGCTAGCTGTTTCGCCGCCCGCGTGCAATACCAAAAATGCCGCCCTTTATGAGTTTTGACAAAAAAAATATAGTAAATATTTATTAATGAAATTGATAAGCGGAGCGAGCGCAATTTTTTGGTTAAGAAAGGACTGGATTTGGCCGATGTATTGGCTTTTAAACATTGGTTTACCTACCCGATGCCCCTTAGGTGAGGCTCACTTCGATTTACGGTAATCATTTTAAAACCTCACCTCATGCGGCATTGTGTCGTTGCTAAGACTAATCGCCATAAGCGCCAGCCCGAATAATGCTGGAGGAGCGTCTTTTAAGAAAGTCAGAGCGAGCGAAGCGAGCGCGAGGTTTCATGAGTTGAAATGAGCTTTTTTTAAGATACACAAATCTTTTTTACGTTGCCTACACTAGCTTGAATTATACTAAACTGCTTTTAAGCTGTTTTAATAGCTTTTCAGGGAGGAGGCCATGGTTGTTTTGGCAATTCAATTCACGTTTGTCTCAATGATCCACAGTTAAGATAAGAAATTGCGCTAACGTCTCCTTTAAAGAAAACCCATAAAACGTACTAGATTAGCGCGAGCGAAGCGAGCGCGTTTTTTTTAAGCAAGTAAGGGGGTTCACACGTCATGACGTCAAATATGAGTAGGCAACTTGTAAAACCTTTTGGCGGGGTTCCCACAGGCGCAAGGCCAGGGACGCCGCCACTGGCGAGTTGCGAAGCGTGCGTTATGAGAGCTATGCTCTCTAGAGCCGAGGGCAGGTATGGAAACTGCGTGAGCGAAACTGTTATATCTCAGTGTATGAATGAAGACCTCAATTAAAAGAAGATAACTCAAGTGAAGCAAAGCTCTGATTCTATAGTAAAAAAATCCTATATCCGTAGTTTCTGGGGCGAAAACCGTAAACAGTAGAATAATGGGCACTACGCGAGCGAAGCGAGCGCGATTTTTTTGGTTAAAATGGGCCTGATTAAACTAACCAGTGCGTAAATAAGCGGCGCCGCGGCGGGTTAAAGTGTTGTTTTGCATTCATTTGCCGCCCCTAATATTTGGCCGCCTGGGTCTTAGGCTGGTTTAAGAGTCACGCCATCGCGACGGACTGGCAGCGCCCGCCCGTTTCAGCATTCATATCCCCCTTGGCAAGGCGTCACCCGTTTAGGTAAATCCACCACTGCCCCTAACATCATCAGTCCCGTTTTCCATAGGCTGTCAGAGACGACGTTTGGTGTTGTATCTTGGTTTTGACGGATGCCAATAGATGACGGTGTTATCTTCATTCGTTCAGATGTTTTTACATGCTATGTTTTTTTTTTTCTTAAAACAAGTACCTCTAAATGAGCTCAATTTGCCGCCCCCTGTGCGTGCCGCCCGCGTGCGGTGCACGCGTTGCACGCCCGCTTGCGGCGGCCCTGAGAATAAGGCTCGAAATTTAGCTATGTGTATTTCGGGCAACTCCGTGCTTCGGAAGGCACGTTAAGCAGTTGGTCCCGGTGGTCGTCGCTAGATGTCAGTTGTTAAGCCTAGTCAGAGGCCTTCGGGTGGCTTTATGGTTGCTCGCCAACCTTACACCCCTTCAACAATCCGCACTGAGCCCGCGTGTTGGAGTATATGGCTCGCTCCACCTCATAGTTGAGGTGAGGCCTGTGCCCAGCAATTTGACATAATATTAAGGCTGTAATTTGGTTTTTGTTAAAATTTCTTCATACTTATCATTATTCCTCTTGTCCACAGATGCTGCAGACGCTGAGGTGGAAGCATCAGGTCGCTCCATAGACCAGATGCCGTCCAAGATCGGGAGACAGGTCGAGGACTCCCTGAACTCTTTAGGAGAAATCGTATACAATGGGATGGCCAGGTATTTCTTTAATTTGTATATTAGATAGAGAGTCGTGGCCTAGTGGTTAAATACTTTTGGGATCTGGTGGTCTGGAGAGAAAATCTGGCCGGAAAACCAACTGTTTGTTCATGGTACAATCTGCGGCTAACTATCTGGTGATGGAAAACCCTGATAAAAACCTAAGCTATCCGAATATTGGTGGTAGGCTCGCCCTTTACCACGTTGGGTGCAAATTCACTCGCGATATGTGGGTAGGTCTATTATTTGTATTATATTGTCTATTATTGGTATATATATATTAATTGCAAATACCATCATCATTCGTGCAAAACTACCCGGTACTAACTCACCGGTGATGGAAAACACCGATATAAAACCCAAGCAACCCGGATAACGGCGGTAAGCTCGCCCCTTACCACGTTGGGTTCAAATTCCCTCGGCGAAATGTGGGCTTCTGAATGTTCCGTTCACCATGACGGCTACAATCAGTGTGCCTCTGACTAACCCATTAGGGATATGGTCGTGAGGGTATATTTGTATTCTTGCAAAACAGGTATACGGGACGTGGGAAAAGCGACTGCCAATCTAAAGTGGAAGTAAATGGGCCCAAATCACCACCTTTTGGCACCCCACAGATGGTCATCGCCAGAAAGATAGACCTCGGAAACGATGAAGCGATGACATATCCTGTTATTCAGGGGAGTGGCACATTTTGGCTCGGGACGGAAACGTTAGAAGAACTTTGGCGGCGACCTTTGCCCAGCAGTGGGACAGAAAAGGTTGAATTAAAAAAACTCAATAATAATCGGCTTAGTTCTTTTCACTCAAACAATCGCAGTAGCAAAATTATCAAAGTGAAGTAAGGTGTGCATTAAGAATGACATCCCTGGCCATGACTCACTATTACCACAAGAAGTGCTCTGAATCACAAACCTATCACTTTCGACAAAACTAACCAAAGGTTACACAACAACTTTCGTCCAGCCGAATGACAGAGTAAACATAATAATTATGGTCTGCACAAGGTTTTCTCTGACACACATAGAGATCCTGTTCTCTCGTTTCCTTATACGAATAATGTCTGTGGGTGAGAGAGATGGATTTTTACGACCTAAAATTGTTAATCGAGTAGTAGATTCGAAATTCTTGAGAAGAAAAGCGTATTGGGTATTTTTTGAGTAGTCCTAGAGGCCTACTTTGTAAAGGGAACTACGTAGTTTTATAAAAGTTTGTAAATTTCGTAAAAAAAAAAATTTTTTTTCTTCTTTTGTATGAACGAATTTTGTAGGCCTATGCATAATTTAATGTTTTCTTCATTAAAGTAGACTCAGACTAAGAAAATAACACCGGCGTCGAAGGTTCTTTCTAACCGACGAGAAACCCAGTAGTCCAAATAGGAGGTCTCTACCTCCTATTACGTGTTTTTACCCGACTACGCTAAAAGGAGAGTTAGTTTTTCAAGTCTCTGTTTGTATCTAATAGTATTTGACACAAAATTACTGCTAAAAATTACATTAATCACATAAAAAAACAACTGGACATAATTTAAAGGAAAAGAAGAAGAGAAAAAAGAAAAAAAAACAAAAAACAATAGGTTTCGGTGTAATGTAAAAACCCAAAACAAGAAAGTCGACATAGACACAGAGACAATTAGATGCGTGGGGCATCAAACTTCAGTCGTTTTTTTCACTGTACATTATTTTGACTTTTCACTAAAAGGTAACATGAAAATGCCATTGAGTTTAAGACAGATTATCTAGGTGTAAACTATCTCTACTTTAATCCATTGATATGTAGACCAATCGATCTCATTGACTATAATGCAAAGTCAATCAGTAGAACGTGTGTTAAGCATGAACACAGTATGATTGAGGTGCAGTAACTCTACTTGACTCTTATACGACGCGATTTTGATGAAGCCTCAGTGAAGTAACCAGTTTTATAGCTTTTGCAAGGCCACAACTTGGCCTTATACGAAAAACTTGAGAATTATTAAGACCCTGGGTTTTTTACGATTCTGTACCTTGTTATCCATCCATCTGTCCTCCTGACAAGGCCCTTAACTGGACTTAAAACTGTTATTTATTTAAAACTTTGCAGCTAAATACTGACTTTAGATAGAGACTTGTCATAAGTGCTTTTTAAAAAGTTTACATGAATAAAGATTGTTTTTACTTAAAGACCCATACAAATAAATTAACAAAGGCTATAAAACTTAAAAACGTCATACAAAAAGCTACTTACCTTTTGTAGGACATAGTTTGACACTTCTGCCAAATGCCAGCTGAGTTTTGGAAAAGGATGACTGACTAGGAGCCTAGACCTGCTGCATGCCAGCTAAGCTTTGAGCCAAGAAGATTACCGACTGGTAGGCTACCAACGGTCACGGTGAAACCGGCAGAACCTGTCTTCGTTAGCTCTCGATCGAGGTCAATGAGAAAAATGTAAGCAGGCCCTTGCCCTGCAGTAGAACGCATAATAATGAGTTGCAAATACGAAATGTTTCTAAAATAGGGAAAAAATGCAAATAACTTGAGTAAAAAATTGAAAATCGTTATTCGTATGTTATCGCTGTTCGTTAGTCTCGCTAAAACTCGGGAACGGCTGGACCATTTTGGATAATTTTGATTTTAAAATATTTGTGAAGGTCCGTCGAAGGTTTAAAAGGTGAGTAAACATGAGAAAATGCTAGGAATGTGTTACCACATTCCTACATACATATATTTTTACAAACTACAATTTAAGTTTCTCTTAGCAACCGCTTCTAACTGCCCCGTGACACTGAATGTTTGACTACATTAAAATAGTTTTTTTTTCATAAGCATAGCTCGGTCATAAACTTACACATTACTTGCACAGGTTAATTATGCAAGACACTGCATTTCCTTCCACTGTGGCATAAGTAAGCCACGCGTAGCATGCGAACAGGGTCAGTAGGCTTGCGGATCGGGGTTCGATTACCGGTATAACACATCGTGTGGTAGCTACTTGATTGGTTGATTGACTTGTAAAATAACTTGTTTCTTTAAATTGATTCATTTCCTCAAAAATCATCTCATTTGAACAGAGCTTATTAGTTTTGTAGTACATACTCAACTTGATCTAATCGCGTAAGAGGAGAAGCTTTTGATTACCGTTAGTTAGAAGCAGAAATAGTTGAGCAAATATCAAATATTTGATTTGCGTTTGTGGATTTGGCCGTTAGGCTATCATTACTGTTAGGTTTAGTCGCCCAAACGTTAGTCTAGTCATTTTATGTAGGACTCAGCTGACTCAAATATCTTGTTCTAACACTAGGAACATCCACATTTATTTATTTATTCTTTTACTTTTACTTTTACTATACGTTTCCCATTTTTACACCAAACTGTAAAAGCAGTTTGTTGTTATATAAAATTCTATAGCCACTTAACATACTGAATGAAATTCCTTCTATAGCACTATACTATCATTATTTTGATTTTATCATGAGAGTAGAAGAGCAAGATAGTATGTCAGGATTGTAGCCAGAGGAAATATGGCGTCTGTACCCCGGGGGAAATAAGTGTGATCCTATCATTGATATAAACTAAAAGAGGAAGATACGGCACCCGCATACCAAAAGTGGCCACACGAAAGCAGGTCCAATTGACCTGCTTTCAAGCCAATATGACAGCGACTTGTTTAGGTGCATATCATTCATGCGGCACAGATATGTTCATGCACATAAATATTTGTACTGTGTGATCGAACCCGCGACCACTGGTGTAATAGCCTACTTCTAAACCATTTCACCCAAACGGTCGACGGTATGTATGTATGTTCAATGATATTATGATAAAAAAGTGGCACCCGAAATCAGAACTTTATGTTCACCTGAGCAAAGCATTGACAGTGTCGACAGTTTGAGACGATACTGTGCAAAAATATCTGTCTCGTTTGCGCTCTAGTAAATAATAGTACTATCTTGTCCACACGTTATAACACGGTTAAATTAACTACGTCGTACCCTGTGGACAATTTTTGACTTCGCGTCAGTACTGACATAACCTATCCACGTCTTTTTTATTATAATATCATTGTGTATGTTTGTGTGCTTTTCTCTTAACACTTTTCCCTTCTAAACCTTACTTTCCCTTCTCACATATCACACTAAGCTAATTCAGTGATCTGCATACATAATCTTGAGAAACCGTTAGATAAATATCAAAACATGTGAAACTGACAAACATACTCATACACGGCCCACTTTTGTGAGCTAACAAGTGCACGCTTAATTTCTAAGGTTTATGTTTTGTGAGCAAATAAGGTTTTATGTATGTAGTTCTATAATGGAAATCTAAACCCATAATAATAAGAACGTTTGTCTGACTTACTATAATAGTTTATTTTGCGAAAAACATTACATAATTAAGCGATGTAACAGCTAAGAGTTATATTAGAAGGGGTAATTTGGTTGAACAATTCTGATTTCTGGTAAAAAAAAAACAATGATCGGTAAATTCGGGCTTCTTTCTTGAGTAATGCCAACGGCATTTCTGTCTAGCTAAATGGTTGACTGGTAGAGAGAATGCTCTGCAAAAACCATGTTGCGATCCGTCAATATAAACTGACGGATCAAGATATTTATCGATGTCTAGGGTAGTGTATCGAGGGATCACAATATTTATCGCTGGATTTTTGATGTTGTGATCCGGCCCATGATACATTAGTAAATATCATGATATTTATCACGATATCTATTGACCGTGTAATGTTAGCCTTAAGGAGAGTAGCTGGTAGTGACTGGATGGTGAAAGCGAGAAGCGAAAGAGGGTCTTGTGGGTTGATGATGATGAATGGAACAAGAAAGTATAAATGACGAGGACGACGAATATTATATATAAATATTTTTCTTTAATGACATCTGTATTTTTGTTATTTTTAATTTGTAATGTTGTAATTTTCTGATTATGTAATTTATGATTTGTATTTATTTATTTTTAAAATCTGTAATCGTCTCTTTGTTGACTTTTTGAATAAATTAATTGAAATGTTATCTTAACCTCGCATTATCTTCTCCAACAGAGCATTATCGAAGAAACACGACAGCGGCGGTGGAATCGACAGCATCACCATCTCCACTGGCAGCGGTGACAAGAAGAAGATGAAGAAGAAGAAGAAGCAGAAACCGCCAAAAATCCACTTAGTCCACCCATTAATGATGGCTCCCATGCAGAAGAAACAAGAGAAAGGTCGTGGCTTCGACTCCAGTCGAGTCCAATCTTGGGTTATCGGAGAAGCAAAGAATGTGAACTCTTCTAGAAGGGGAAGAGGGGTGATGAGTGATCTGTGGGACTTAGGGGAAGAGGCATTGGACTCGGCGGCTGAGCATGCGGTGAAGAGTGATGATGAAACTGATGGCATTTCTGATAAGAGTTCTGTTGAAGGTTGGTGATGGTTTGCATCTTGATTTAGAGTACATGATAGAAGTATAGGGCAAGGTTTGCCTCAATAGAGGAATCATTAAGTCGGTTCATAAATTAAGTTTGGTAGAGATCGTATGCTGAAATGACACGCTCCTCCACCACATCTCCTCATACAAGAGTGCTTGCTTGTATGAGTAGATACAGTAGAGGGGTTTGTCATTTTAGCTTAGACGTTCTCTATGCAAGTTTATCAATTGTGTATTGTTTTTATAGGTGTACTGAAAAGCACCAAGATAGCCAAAAATGTATCACTAATTTCGATGGTATTGTAAAATGTTACACTTTATGAATTTCCTTTTCAGAAAAGTCCAACGATATTTATTTCCGACTTTGGTAAATTATAGGTTTTAATATTGCATCTTGTTTTTAAACTATTGCATTTTGTCTGCACGTATGACTGTTTTGAAATGAAGCATGCATTGACATCAGAGGGTGCGACATTTAGTTAGGTTATGTCTGTATATGTATGTTTTGGTCATAAGTACATTTTAATAAAAACAAATTCTTACATTCTCGGAATTCTTTTCGTTTAGCATGAGCCTGAAACTATATTTTTTGACCTATAGTCCGTTCGCATTAAGAATGTAGTGATTTTTAAATTTAATTCTTTCGAACACAAAAAACTCAAATCCACAACCTTTGCGTTCAACTAGTCACTGTGGACTTGGCTTTCTAATTAGGAACGATTTGATTGGTAAGGGGGCGTGCTAGGTCGAAGGACAAGTATGAAATCATAGCATTCTTATCGCGAACGGGCTATAATGAGATCAAAAAATACTTTCTACGGGTTGTTAAAGTTCTTCTTTCACGTTCTAGAACAAAGAGGTAAAAAGAAGAAGAAAAAGAAGGCAATCCTCAAGCTGCTCATCCTTGGTGCAGTTCTGAAGGCCAAAATTGGGACTTTGTTGCAGATCCTGTCGTTTAAACTACAAGTAAGTCTTTTTATCATTACTTGGGCGAGCTTAAGATAGTCTCAGAAAGAGTCAGGGCAAGAACCTTTGACCGATAAGTTTGAATGTAAGGACTAATGAGAGAAGCAGAGGTGCAAGATGTATGTATGGATCGTAGAAAGTGGAATAATGTGTTCTCAGCCTACCCCCGCAAAGGAAAAGGCGTGATGGTATGTGAGTATGTCATTGACATGACATTATAGCCCTGGGGCTACAACTTAGCTAAATAGGTCTTTTGCAAGAGTCGCCCCTTGCAGAGGTTGGGATTGTGGGATTCCATTTGATTATCTCCACTACGCCCTGAGCGGTCGGCTCTGCCTTCGCTCTGGGCCTCCTCACGCCAGGGGGGTATCCTGATATACGAGAGATACCCCCACGACGAGTAACACCGTGCAATGTAAGCGAATAGCTACATGATACAATAACAACTAAATAAATATAAAATATATAACAAATTAATAATAAAGTAAATGAATAATATAAAATGAATAATATAGCAAATTAATAGTATAGCAAATGAATAACATAGCATATAATTATATTACACAATAAATTCAAAACCAACATACAAAATAAAATTCATTGTATAAATTAGGAGAGGAGTCAAAAACTCCGGCAAGAATATGATTCAATTCTTGGTTAAATAATAATAAAACGTCAGATAAATAATGAATAATATGAAAACCAACGTAATAAGTCTCCCTGAATAATAAACATCAGGGACGAATGTAAAAAAAAAGGAAGTGAATGCCTCCCGGCACTCACCGGGCCCTCAGTGCGCAGAATGTAACCAAAATCTTTTATTGTTTTTGTAAAAGTGTATGCAGTGTATAAATGTTCCTTGTTTCAAAATAAATACTTGTTCACCAGGTCAAATTCTTCCTCATCGCCCTGATTGGCCTCGGGATCAACCTGGCTCGCCTCTGGATCGACATCAAGAAGAAACACAGCGAACAGCCGCAGAAGGTAAGAAATATATTTATTTTTCTTTTGGGTTGCTTCTGACCCCAGTCTCGCCTGATTGTAAGCAATGACTAGTAAGGTGGTGGAACAGGCTTTCCCAGAAAATGCCTCTTCACTCTTGCCTTGAAGACACCAAGGTTGTATGTATCCGGAAACACAGACGCAGAGAGAGCGTTCCACTCCTTAGCGTTGCGGACCAGAAAGGAAGTAGCGAGGCGTTTAGTCGGACCTCTGGAAAGTCAACCAAATGGGGGTGGAAGCCCACCCCTGGTAGTATTAACCCTTTTTCTGTGTAGTAGTCACATTATTAAAACCATTAAACTACATTCTCGTCAAACTATTAAAGAACCACTGTGTATTTACCTCTTCACCTAATTGAAATAACTTCACACTGCACTAGAAACAGAAGAGCACTTTCTTTTTCGTTTGTTTACTGTTATACGAGAACTCTCGTTTGCTCATATTAATTCGCAAGTCGGTGGCTCGTACGCTAAATATTTCGGTATTAGGGTTCTTTCGGCAATAGCGAAAACCTAGTAACTTTTTTGTCGGTACAATTTATCACATTTATTTACGACACATAATTCCGCAAAATTTAAAAATATTCGAGTACTAGTTTTCTGACCGCAGCTATAATTCGGTTAATTATCGCCCTTCATAGCCAACTTACTTTAAACTGAAACGTTGTTAGGTTGTCTGAAAGACATCGCTCCCTAGCGACAAGACCGCCTAAATTTTACTTGGTCTCTGTAATTTAATACAACTGTAACGTTTTTATCTATCTATCTAACGTTTAAAGTCTTTGTCAAATCTATTCAACAAAAACTATGATAAGTCCTTTCGCTTTTAGTTTCAAAAATAAGCCATAAAACCAACGAAAATATAAAAATGCATGCCACCAGAAACCGCCTGAAACTTCACAAAAATATGAATCAACTGAGAGGAAAACTTTTACGAAGTGCTTAGGAAAATTCAATTCGTCTTACACATAACTGTGCCTACGACCCAGTGGTTAAGAAGTTGGCTACTACACCAGAGATCGCGGATTCGATCCACGAACAGTGCTAACATTTGTGTGCATGATCATGTCTGTATTGGTCTGGGTGTTTAATAAGTATGTGTATAAAAAAGGATTTAAGTACGTTTATCAGTTGTCTAGTATCACATAGTACAAGCTTTTTTAGTTTAGAGCTAGACGGCGCTGTGTGAAATTATGTCCAACGATGACTTATTTTATTTTCAACTTACCTACGGAACCCGTCACATATATTTCAGACTACCCTCGTTAAGCCGTACACAACGCGTACAAAAAGAAAGTAACCTTAATTTCATTTCTCACTCAGTGTTGTAATTTAATAGAACAGAAAGAATTAAACATCATAATACTTAGCTTTTATACCTATTAATTGACTGCAATAAAATTAATAAATTAAAGAAGACATTTAATGACTCAGAAATGCAATAAATAATCCAGCAACATTATACAGATTTTTAACCACTATAAAAGACCGTACTGTATAACATAAACGGCCTATTTACGTCCCACTGCTGGGCCCAGGCCTCACCTCAACTATGAGGTGGAATGAGCCATACTCCAACACGCGGGCTCAGTGCGGATTGTTGGAGGGGTGTAAGGTTAATGAGCAACCTTAATGTCAGATGTTATCAAGCCGCCCTAAGCCCTCCGACTAGCCTAACAGAATTTGACACATAAATGTAAGAAATTATACAGAAACATTTTGCATATTTTTAACTACCACCGTACAGTATAAATGAAAGTAATATTATTGTGACTTCAACGCCAGTTAAAACATTGATTTAATATGAAGGCAGTAAAACTTTCTTACTTAAGAATTGTTCTAGGTATTAATATCAAAGCAACTATGAATATTTTTATAGAAAGTTATTTTCTCAAACAGTTTTTAGCTAATTAACATGCAGATTAAAACTTTAGCGAGTAAAATTAATTAAATGCATAGATTTCTTTGTATTTTATACAATGAGATATTTGCACTAAGAGATATTTTATTCATTCGACCTATTTAATATAACTAGGTTCTTCGTTTCTTCGTTAGTACACAATAAGATAAGATATACTTTATTGCACAAAGAAAACAAGTTACATAACGGCGGTTACATATAGGCGGTCTTACCGCTAAGAGCGATCTCTTCTAGACAACCTTCAGGTAGAGAAACTGAAAAGGGAAGTAGAAGCGGTGGTGCAAGACGGTTATTAAAAAGAGAATATGAATATATTAAAACAAAATGTAGTTTTCCAATTATAAAATAAACATACATACAGTACTACAAGCAAAATAATAAACTTACATATACCTACATAAATATAATACAAACAATTCGGTATGGATTAACAGGACGATTGCGTTAAGTAGTGAAAAAGAAGATTATTCATATTCATTTAATCACAATAAATTTGTAACAAGAAGTACATTGATTATTTTTGGTCAAGGCGATAGAAAGTGTGCTTTGACACGGGATTTGAAAATACACAATATCTATTATGCATGGGATATAAAAATCTTAAATATTTGCTGCCAAACTCCTTCGGAACGGCTTGATGAGTGTTTGTTGGGTCTGAGAATACGTCGTAATCTAAATTTTCATAAGTTACAAGTAATCTTTACTTGCAGACTACAAGTAGCGGCACGTAACTTTAGCGCTGACCGTTTCTGCGCAGAAAACGAAAATAAGGTATCACAGGGGGGTGGAGGGACGAAGGGCGAGCGAGCGTAGCACTGATTGGCTCTCCGGTCGCATTACGTCCCCCGCACTGATGTCAAGTCCCGCGCACATCCTAGAGCACCGTCGCGTACAAAATCGTTTTGTTATTGCTGTTAAGTTTTGTTATAGTTTTTTTGTTAAGTTTGTTTTTTGTTTTTGTTTCGAAGAGTAAACATTACTATTTATATTTCATATGTGAATATGCCTAGGAGAAATAATGTTTTGAAAAGACTAGCACGAAAAATGGTCTATGACGTGCATTGTTTTCTCTGTGATACTCACATAACGTTTATTGCATTCTTTCTAGCAATCATCATAGCGACACTGCAAGCTACTATCGCGCACAGGAGAGCAACTTTCCAAAATTCAAGGCTAAATACCAAAAGTCATACCCATCGCCTTAATAATTTTTTCATAATTATTTTTGCTACATACTATTTTAAGTTTGTCAGTCCTTCAGAATAACATAATGAACATTGTTTCAACTACTAATTATTTATTATATGATGCTTAATGATTACTTGATAAAACTCTCCGTGCGCGACGGTACCATGCGCAGCTATCCCTTCCACGGTTCGCTCAGCGCTAGACTTAGGTGCCGCGACTTGTACCTAACGAAGCAAAGAGGATGTATAAACGTACTAGCGGCCGCCCGCGACTTCGTCCGCGTGGACGCAAGTTAGAAAACTGTGTCGTATTTTTTTATGAATTGTAGTTTATTTGTCATTCAGATGCATAAGCAACATTATTGTAAAGTTTCATTATAATTCATTCAGTAGTTTTTACGTTAAATAATAATAATAATAATAATAACCCGCAGGGGCGGCTCTTATTAGAGCTGTTGGTGCGTTACGACACCACGGGTTAAACCGACGTTACCGCAGGGCAGCTTGTGGCGAGCTGTTGGTGTGTAGCGACACCACGGACCCGAGTTCCCCCGAGAGTCGGTCAGGCCCTCCATCTCCGCTTGCCTTCACTGGCCGGCTGGAGTGGACCCCAGCGGGGGCCGCAGGACTCTCACCTCTGGCTTGCCTTAACCGGCCGTCCAGAGTGGGGCGTTAGAGCTGAATGCTCGCAGGGTGGAAGTGAAAGATGCCTAAGTCGCGAGTTGGTGAGATGGGAAACCACCTCGCAGAAAGCGGTGCACACCTCTCGACACCCTGAGCCGCTCACGGCCATGTTGCCGCCTTTGCTGACCTTACGCGTCAGCACGTATAGGTAGCCCATTTAGTGAGCGGCTAGTCACCGTCTGCCAGGAGAGTAAAAATTGAGACATTTTGCATGGCAGACGTCCGTTGTCTCAGGCAATAGCCCAGTTAACCGGTCCACCAAATGTTCCCCTCCATAGCCTGGTTTTTATTGCCCATTTTTACTTATTTTCACAATAGTCATTGCATTTTCCGGGTGTTGTCTTTGGGTAGATTTTCATAATTTATCAAGAGACAAAACCCGGCAGATGTACACATTGCAAATTAGAGTATACGGTACCAAAAAGCCTCTACGTGTTGGCTTCGGCCCCACGCAAGCTTCAAAGGACCGGATCCCTATGGATCCGTGAATTTAAAAGTACCAACATAATAATAATAATAATCGTTTATTTCAGGCAATAAAAAACCCATATAACAAATACTTAATTAAAAAAGAAATCACAATAAAAACCTACTCAAACAATTTATCACAATTTACATTATTTGGAATTTTTGTCGCGGTGCACTGATAACCAAAACTTTAAAATTGGGTTGTCAAGGCACCCAGCCAAGGTTTGAAGGATTTCATTGCTGGATTCCCGGATACGAGACCAGAAGGCAGCAACCCGCGATCTGATTATTGCAAAATAATCAGGGACGCCAGCCTCTGCAAACATGTTCGATGCACTGCAGTATCTCGGCAAACGCATCAGTATCCGGTATGTGTCATTATACTGGACCCTGATGCTGCTTCTCACGCGCTTGGTGCATTTAGTCCACAGCTGACAGGTATAAAAGCATTGACAAAATGCTCGAAATAGCGTCAGCTTGACCTCTTTACTGCAGCGCGAAAATCTTCGTGCGATCATGTTCGCTCTTATGGCCAGCGACCTTCGTTCTCGCTCTAGGTCCAGGTCATCCCGAAGATCCTCAGTCACGATATGTCCTAGGTACCTGAACTGACTTACTCTATCCACCATGGCCCCATCCAAGAACACCGGGGGAATATTGTCCGGCCCCCTGCCCGCCCGAAACACCATCATTTGCGTTTTCTGCACGTTGTACTTCAGTCCGTGACTGGCAGCATAGCGCTCACATGCAGCTAAAAGCTTTCTCAGGCCTCTGATCGAGGGGCTCAGAAGCACCATGTCGTCTGCATAACTCAGGTTATTTAGACAAGTGGTGCCTATATGACAACCAACTTTAGTGCCCCTGAGCTCCCCGATCAGGTCGTTCACGAACAGGCTAAAGAGGTCCGGAGAAGTTAACCTTCCTTGGCATCCTTGGCGCACACCGCATTCTAACCTATACTCGCTAGAATCGGTGTCACCCCATTTCACAAAATTAGTTTGGTTCTCGTACCAGTATCTCAACAGACCCACTACATCACCCTGTACACCCGACTCATTCAGCTTCTCCCAGAGCAAACCGTAGTTCACTAGGTCAAAAGCGCGACTTAAGTCGAGGAAGCAAGCGTACACCGAAGTTCCACGATTGACGTAGTAGTTGACGGTTGATTTGAGACTGAATATAGCGGAGTCTGTCGAAAGACCAGGACGAAAACCAAACTGGGCATCATCTATCTTGATACATCGCCTTATAAGTGGATGTAGTAACCTTTCTAGTAACTTGCCTACAACTGGACCCAATGAGATCGGTCTATAGTTCTTAAGATTGGACAGATCTCCAGTTTTGTTTTTTGGCACTGGTACTACTACTGTTTTAATCAGATCTCCTGGCAAATAACTCGAATTTATGCACAGGGTAAACAGTTCGGCTAGAATCCGGAAGATGTCGCATCCGGCGTTCGCAATGTGTTCAGCACTTAGTCCATCGAACCCTGACGCCTTGCCATGCTTAATCTTTTGTAGGGTTTCAGAAATGTCCCGCGGCTCAAATATGACCCTGTCGTCACAGTTTGTAACAGTGTGACTGTCCACCCTCGACTTGCGCGCAGGCAACGGCGCCACTCTGAAATGTTGTGAAAACAACTCAGCTAAAGAGTTAAAGAGCAACACGGCACATCTAGACATACAAACATTCGCCTTTATAATATTAGTAGGATTTTTCAATAAATTAAGTAAACTAGTTGCGCGTAGCGTAGGTACTACGCGTGTACGCGTGTTTTTATATAGTGCAAATGAATTAAGCAACATGAACAATATTAAATTTATACTAAAGAGTCGCTCATTATTTTGCAACCCTTTGCAAACCCTCTCCCACGGACAAAAAAGAAAAAGACTGACGTGGCATCACACTGAAAAAATGAGAATCGTGCAAGGTGCTACAATTTCGTTTGTTGTACACGACCTGCTACACTCACGCAAACACGCTAGGTGCTACAAACTACGCCATTTTACTCCTTTTACTCAATGACAAGTGCTAGTCACGCACACACCTGAACTGGCAGCTGATAATATGCTTCACTCATGATTAGACGAGGTTACGTCCGTCTTTTTTACATCCGTGGTCTACCCTAGCAACTATCACAGACAAACCTGTTAGAAGTTACTTTATGTCGCACAAATTTCTTTCCGAGAACAGCTTTCTTAGTATCAAGGGTTAATTATGAAGGTCTAGTAACCGGTAAGAGTCTAACTGGTTGACTTAACCACAGCTGTGGTAGCTGGTCTTGTAACCGAGTTTATGGTCAGGTCGCTCAAAACTTGTTAGAAATTGTAAGGTATACAAATGAAGTTAAAAATCAGTCTACATGTCCCACTGCTGGGCATAGGTCTCAATGATATTATAATAAAAAAGAGGCAGATAGGTTACTTGTGCTAAAAAAGTGGCACCCAAAATCAAATCTTTTCGTACCTACACCCGAGCGACACTGTGCAACATGTACCTATCTGTTTCGTTACGCTCTAGTAAATAATCATACTATGATGTTTACACGTTATAACACGGCCAAATTAACTACGTCTTACCCCTTGGTTAATTTTTGACTTCACGTCAGTACTGACATAACCTATCTAATCTACGTCTTTTAGATTATAATATCATTGATACGTCTCACTTCAACTATGAGGCGACGATAGAAACGCGGGCGCTGTGCGAATTGTTCGAGGGGTGTTACGCTAGTGATACCTTGGTTAGATGTTATCAAGAAGCTCTTAGGCCTACACCTAGGTTTAGCGACTAATATCTCAGACGTCAGTAGGAATAAATTGGTTAACATCCCTTCAACACCTAAATTTCAGTCGTTGCCGATCGACTGCCACACCCAATATGACCTAATATGGGACGAAGCTTGAAATGTGGGCTTCTGGATGTTACTTTCACCATGAGGGCAACAGTCAATGTGCCTCTGACCCCCGTTTGGGACATAATTATAGTGGGCGTTTGTAAGTTAGAATTGATTTCTGATCCAATCTCTTAGCAAAATTCGCGATGACACAAAGATGTCGCTACTTGAGAAAGATCAATAGATCTGTTTGTATTGGTCTGGGTGTTTTATTTATGTATTCTCAAAAAAAGTTCTTCAGTATGTCTATCCGTTGTCTAGTTCCTATAGTACAAGCTAGAAGGCGCTGTGGGGGGCATCATTTTATTTCATTTTTGGAAACTTTCTAAACTTCAAGAGCCATTATTTCCTACCTCCAGTTCTTAGGTCGTGGGTGAAGGGAAAGGACTACCCATGTCCCTTTCATCAGATCCTACCGATACAGCTTTCACCAAGGTCACGAGTTCAAATCAAGTTAAACACTATACTTAACCGGCTTAGTCATGCCTCGTAATCGTGACCTTAAGAACAAAACATAGACTAGACGCAAGTGAAAAGAGTTTTTATGCTGAGTGGGACTCAGTTTAATGAATGTTTGTCCGGGAAATCGGTCGTCAAATGCAACTTAAGAAGGCAGTACCAAAAATTAGTGTAAAGCGGAAGTTCACAAAATGAGCAACATACCTACTAGTTACCATTAAGTATTTTTGCATTGAGAACACAAAACTTAAAATATTTTACTTTCATACACATACAAAAACGGCCTATTTACGTCTCACTGCTGGGCACAGGTTTCACCTCAACTATGAGGTGGATCGAGCCATACTCCAACACGCGGGATCAGTCGGATTGTTGGAGGGGGTGTAAGGTTAGTGAGCAACCTTAATGTCAGATGTTATCAAGCCGCTCTAAGGCCTTTGACTAGGCTTAACGACTGACATCTAGCGACGTCAACCGGGACCAACTGCTTAACGTGCCTTCTGAAGCACGGAGATGCCCGAAATACACATCACTAAATTTCGGCCGGAGTGGTCACCCATCTCTTTTCCGGCATGTGTTGTTTTACAACAGCGATCGTCGCCGATCACTGTCACAACTGCGCCACGGGCACCTTGATCAATAGCGTAAAATATTTTAAATTAGCGAATGTGCCTGGATACATTTCTTAGGGCGCTGAGTGTTCAACCCTGATGAGCTCAGTCGCAGGTATTCCAGCAAACCTGCTCACTTTAAGGTCAGGTCAACGCTTTCTCTGCACATCGGCGCTCGCGCATCGCTTGAGAATTCCGCAAATCACCGGTTCGATTTGTATATGATTTGCTGGTTTTTGTCGAGATGTTGAGGGGGAATTGCATTGTAAGTGGGCTTTTGAGGTTGGGTTCCTAAAGTAAAGAGAATTCTGATTGATGAAAAAATTAAGGAATAACATGTGTATTTGTATCCCAAACGGGTAGGCCCAGTGAACGGAACATTCTCAGCAGGCAACAGTCAGAAGCCCACATTAAATGGAGTGAATGTTTTTAAATTTTACATTTTACATTTTTGAAATAGCAAAATTTGTCAAAATGAATCAAAGACTGTTTGATAGGGCTGGTGACATTAATCCTCGTAATAAAAGAAATCCAGATAGATTAGTTCTAAAATTTGCACCCAGAACCACTTCATATATGAGGAATTGCTTAAATATGTGTATAAAAATCTATAACAAAATTCCAGACACCTTAAAATCACTGAACCCTCCCTTATTTTATAAAAAAATACAATTATGGCTCCTAGATAAGAATTTTTATAGCGTTGGAGAGCTTATTAAATAAGTTATAAAAATTATTAAACATTTTACATGCCATATATTTGGCGAAACATGTGAAACTACCATATTTTATGTAACTGTTACGATCATTTTATGTACCGTGTTTCCTGTAAATAAAGATTATTATTATTATGTTGGTACTTTTAAATTCACGGATCCATAGGGATCCGGTCCTTTGAAGCTTGCGTGGGGCCGAAGCCAACACGTAGAGGCTTTTTGGTACCGTATACTCTAATTTGCAATGTGTACATCTGCCGGGTTTTGTCTCTTGATAAATTATGAAAATCTACCCAAAGACAACACCCGGAAAATGCAAGGACTATTGTGAAAATAAGTAAAAAGGGCAAAAAAAACCCGGCTATGGAGGGGAATATTTGGTGGACCGGCTAACTGGGCTATTGCCTGAGACAACGGACGTCTGCCATGCAAAATGTCTCAATTTTTACTCTCCTGGCAGACGGTGACTAGCCGCTCACTAAATGGGCTACCTATAGGTGCTGACGCATAGGGTCAGCAAAGGCGGCATCATGGCCGTGAGCGGCTCAGGGTGTCGAGAGGTGTGCACCGCTTTCTGCGAGGTGGTTTCCCACCTCACCAACTCGCGACTTAGGCATCTTTCACTTCCACCCTGCGAGCATTCAGCTCTAACGCCCCACTCCGGACGGCCGGTTAAGGCAAGCCAGAGGTGAGAGTCCTGCGGCCCCCGCTGGGGTCCACTCCGGCCGGCCAGTGAAGGCAAGCGGAGATGGAGGGCCTGACCGACTCTCGGGGGAACTCGGGTCCGTGGTGTCGCTACACACCAACAGCTCGCCACAAGCTGCCCTGCGGTAACGTCGGGTTAACCCGTGGTGTCGTAACGCACCAACAGCTCTAATAAGAGCCGCCCCTGCGGGTTTATTATTATTATTATTATTTTGTAGGTACTTGGAAGTTCACGGGTCCATGGGGACCCGGTCCTTTGAAGCTTGCGTGGGGCCGAAGCCAACACGTAGAGGCTTTTTGGTACCATTTACTCTAATTTGAAATGTGTACATCTGCCGGGTTTTGTCTCTTGATAAATAATAAATATCTACCCAAAGACAACACCCGGAAGATGCAAGGACTATTGTACAGTAAAAAGGCAAAAAAGACCAGGCTATGGAGGGGAATTTTAAATGGACCGGTTAACTGGGCTATTGCCTGAGACATCGGACGTCTGCCATGCAAATTGTCTCAATCTTTACTCTCCTGGCAGACGGTGACTAGATTATTATAATCCAATGTACCCAGCTTACCGCGGTTAACCGTGTTCCTTCCGTTTTTAAAATAAGTGATCACCCTATTTTAATTAGGTAGTGACAAGTTTGCTTCTATCAAATACTTCAGACCAAACATAATAAAAAAGACGTAGAAAGGTTACTTGTGCTAAAAAAGTGGCACCCGAAATCAGAAATTCGAACACCTGAGCAAAACATTGACAGTTAGAGACGACAATACGCAACATGTATCTGTCTCATTAACGCTCTAGTCAATAATCATACTATCTTGTACACACGGTCAAATTTTAAGTAACGTACGCCAGAGGACAATTCTCGACTTCGCATCAGTACTGACTTAACCTACCTCTTTTTTACTATATTATCATTGACTTCAGGCAGATTTTGACCTATCTGTACGTACATTTATCATTTTGACACGGCCGTACTCAAAAGCATAAAGCAAACTTGCGGTCAGATCTTAAACTTAAGACCGGTTATACCCAAGCGGTACTTAAATTCAAATTAAGTGCCGTACAAAAGGCTACTTGTTCGAGCTTGTTCAAACCACTTTCTCTTCGGTTCACGAACTAATGGGTGAACTATGCAAAAGGTCTGGTTGAGTACAATGGGATGAGTTACCTTTATACAAAGATGAAAGCAAACAATGCCTGATTAGCGGTTACTGTGGCCATGTCCATAGGGTTATCTGATACTAAATATAGAAAAACCAGAATAAATATCACTGGACATTATACCACACAGCGCCATCTAGCCCCAAGTGAGCTTATTATAGTCCATTTTTATAGCATACTAGACAACGGAAAAACATACTTAATAAAAAACAAAAAAAAATAATATTCGGTCTCGGACTCAGGCGGGTCTCGAACCACCGTCTTCCGCAATCCGGGCGGCTGCACTAACCACTGTGCTACTGAGACCATTGACAGACTGATGGCTGAATCTTTCTGTCAATCTGTCAAATGTCTGTCTGTCTGTCTCTAGAAAATTTCTCTTCTGGGGTGGCATTCCGGCCGACATCACTTCACATTTCGGTGCTTCACACTTACTTCAATCATCAATACCTACGCTTCACTCCAAATTAGTATTTTCTCTCATTTTGGATGTAAATAAATAAAAAATGTTATTTGGCTTAGTTCTTTTCTTTCAAACGACTAGTTGCAAAGATAGTGAATTTTAAAGATAACTCACCACGAGTGAAGTGAGTTTTGCGCCAACCGGAATACTATAGCTGAACGACGATCCCTTTTGGGCTATACTTTTTATCGTATGTTAATTTATGTGAAACAAATCAAAGAAAAACTAGGTTTTAATTAATTTATATGGTCACACAGCTTATTATTCAAAAGCAGTAGAAATGCCTCGCTAATGCGATGGATGTAGGCAAACAGGACAGACAGATATGTCGAAACATATATAGAAATGTGACTTTCTTTCTGTCCGTTGAAGATGGTAAAAGCAAGTCAGTTTTACATACAATGACTTCGGCTATAGCTTGCATTATAATATCAGTTTAAGTAGTTTTCTTTAACGATTTAATGATTTATTTATTACCTATATGACAATGAAATGTAGAGAAAACCACAGGTCAATAGATACAAACATTTGTGTGCATTAACATGTCTGCTTGTACTGGTCTGGGTGTTTCCTATGTATATTGAGTATGTATTTACGAAAAAAGGGTAGTCCCCGTGGCGCAGTTGTGACAGTGATCGGCGACGATCGCTGTTGTAAAGCAACGCACGCCGGGTCGGAAATGGGATGGGTGACCACGCCGACCGAAATTTAGTGATGTGTATTTCGGGCATCTCCGTGCTTCTCAAGGCACCAGTTGGTCCCGGTTGACGTCGCTAGATGTCAGTCGTTAATCCTAGTCAGAGGCCTTAGGGCGGCTTGATAACATCGGACATTAAGGTTGCTCACTAACCTCACACACCTCCAACAATCCGCACTGAGCCCGCGAATTGAAGTTTGGCTTGTTCCACCTCATAGTTGGGGTGAGGCCTGTGCCCAGCAGTGGGACGTATATAGGCCGTTTATGTTTATGTATGACAATTTGTCGATACAATTACCATTTGTTTAATACGGTGACATTATTACCAAAATAGGTGAGAGCCATTCTTGGCTAGAAGAATTTATTTATTTTTATACTACCTGCTCGTCAATGGGACATTATGTGTCATGTAAACCTGTCCTAAAGTAGGTCATTATAGCCCTACGGTCTAGCCGGGACATAATGTTGTACTGAATTTCATTATTCCCTGGGGATTAAAGTGATTTGAATTTGGAATGCAACCGTGTAGTCAAAAATGTTTAGGTGCAATGAGATTTTATCCTGAGTTCGAATGTCGTACTGGCCACTAACAAAATAGATGCCAAAGAAAGAAAAAAGGCACCAACGGCTCAAATAGCTCCTGAGTCCTGTGCTGATAAAATGAACGTACCAAAGATTGTAATTCATCTTTCCAATGTCTTCGCACAACTGTCTTATGTTTCTAACATCACTTTGAATTTTTGATAAATACTAATTTCTCATATTTAATTACCTACCTATTTTCACTTGAAAGAAATACTTAAGCACTTATTTTTTTCAGCCATTAATTTCGATTGCCTCGCAGAAAGTATAAAAAGTAGAGTATGCATCGCGGGCTTAAAAGTGTATTTGTCTTGGGCGGTCTTGAACCCCTCGTATTCAGGATTCTAGCCTTAACTCCCTCGCTCCGCTCGGGAGTTAACCGTAGAATCCCTCATACTCGGGGTTCAATATGACGCCCGGGACATAATACACTTTTTTAAGCCCTTGTGGCATAATCTACTATTATTACTTCGTACACAAAAATATATTTACATTGAAAATAATTAGAACACAAAAAGTACAGGTGAGCTTATCTCTAATAAGAGATTTCTTCCAGCAGACCATGGTGACAGGATACGAATTCAAAAAGTTTGACAGTAAAGAACAGAAAGAATCGTTTTTTTGTAGAAGCTACGTGCGTACTTAGCTTCAAATCTGTCTAGCAGCTTATAATTTACGAATGCAGATATACTTAGCTTTAATAATGATATTCAATCGAGGTGTTTTCGCTTCTCTCCATATCATTAAGATTTAACCACATTCCACAAAATAAAAAAATCTGCTCCTTAAATTATGTACAGCTAACGGCTCATCAGGCTACCGATTGTCACTTTTTTTTTTATCGTTTGCACAACTATGACATTGTTACAAATGGCGGACTTAATGCCGAAAAAGGCATTCTCTACCAGTCCACTTTTCATCTTGCTCTTACCGAAAATGGGTAGCCTAACATGCCGTTGACCATACATGTTATCGAAAACAAGAATAAAGTGAAATCTCTTCCAAGAGGAATAAGTATGATGCTTGACCTATGATTTGCAACAATCAGCAAATACTGAAGATCGTACAAAAACAAGATTACTTGCAGTTTCCAACATTACCCCGTTTGACCGGAGAAAGTGCGGGCTACCGTCGCCTGCGCATACGTGGGTCGAATTACGTTCTCGAAGATATCTGCGATCATTCATCGTTATATTTTATTGGTTTTATTTCTGAACCTATGATTACTTATTTTGATTACTTATTTGTCAAATTATAGGGACCTTCATAGTTATTACAATAACAAGCGGCCGCCCGAGACTTCGTCCGCGTGGACCTAAATTGAATAAAAAAGTTATATATTATTGTAAATTGTAGCCTATGTCCTATTCGGACGCATAAGCTATATTATTGTAAAGCTTCATTAAAATTCATCCAGTAGTTTTTATGTGAAGGGGATACATCCATCCACAAATACAAACTTTCACATTTATAATAAGTAATTAGTAGGATAGGATTATCCACTCATGCGCAGTTGTGCCATTGTAGCTTCATGTAATCACGGCCTTAAGCAAAAAGAGGCACCTAAAATATAAAATCATTAACTTACATTATAATAGGTTCTACTTCAAAGTTGCGAAGACAGTAGGTATAATCATCACCACCTGCTGTGCAATTCTCGTTTACGCCAAATCCCATCTCGATCTTCTTCAATAGTTCATACAAATGAGGGAAAACTGTCCCTCATTTGTATGTCTTTTCATTCAAAATGATCACATTCGCGTTGTTAGGTATTGAGTTTACCTAACATAACGCCTAAACGTGAAAACTTGCTTCGAATTTACTGGGCCCCAAGTCTGCTTATTTTTGAACGCTTCAATTGAATCGTAAATGAGTCTCAATAGTCTAAAAAATGGGTGTGTAATGTATGATATAACAACAAATCGTATATCACTCAGAACATATACAGTCGTATGATATACCAACGTTTGATATAATTATTCATTCCGTATAATGAACGAATCATATAATTTCAAATGAAATAATTTTGAAACGTATAACGGACAACTGATATAATAAACGTTTGATATAATAAACGTTTGATATAAATGGAAAATAGTTTATAAGCAATTAATTTTATGCATGATTATGACATTGACTGACATTATGAATCTGACATTTTAATTGTTAATTTAATTTGTATTTCATATTTTTACTATAATTGTTTCGTTTTGTGTAATGCGCTGTCTGTCATTATTTTATATTTTGAATATTATTGTGAATTTTATATTTTAATTAGGTATATTGTAATTTTTGCATGCCTTTTGGTGCAATGTGGCAATGAACTTTCCCTGTGTACAACACCAATATTTTATGTTACCTACATTGGCAAATAAATAATGATTGATTGATTGATTGATTGATTAAAGCTTACATGGTATACTATTCAAAACAACTACCATTTATTTGATATGAAAATAAATGGTCTAACCATCAAATACCATAAACTTTACTGTCATAAATCTTAAGATTGTTTATGAATTGTACCCACATAAATAAATACACATTGTTAAAGATCATAAAAAGTACGGGTTCAACGCAAGCAGCAAGCAAATCAAGCAAGTCGTTTTTAGGGTTTAAAAAAAAATAACTACGACTTCTAACCTAATCTATCAGTGTCGGTTTCGCCCCGACTCGAGTCAGACAAGTATACCAATTAGCTTTTATAACAAATAACATTTATTTCATATGAAGGTTATATGCAATGCAATTTAGATTAAACAAAATTACATCAAATGTGCTTTATACTAAGTAAGGTTTATATTAAACTAGCTCACCCGGCGAACTTTGTTCCGCCTTATGGGCAATAAATAAAAAAAAGTGAAAAAAGAAGAAAAAAGTCAAGTAAATAAAATGATCCTATGTCCTTCTCCTGGCTCTAAACAACCTCCATGCCAACTTTCAGCTAAATCGGTTCAGCCGTTCTTGAGTTATAAGTGGAGTAACTAACACGACTTTCTTTTATATATATAGATGTTGTTAGGCGTACTGATTGTTATCTTAAATGACGTTATATCATTTGATGCATTATATGAAATGAACGTTATGTTGAAGGAAATTATTCGAAGAGTTGTTATACCAAACGTTTATTATATCTTATGAACGTTATTGAAATGAAAATATATCAAATGAAGTTATATCAACCAATACGCACCCCTAAAAAATGTGTCAAATTAGCTGATTGAAACTCAATTACGATTCAATTGCAGCGTTTTAAAATTAGCAGATTTGGGGCCCTGTTAAAACGTTCTATGTGTACATTAAGAATGCGACCCCAACAGAGTTTACCTTTTATTCGTTTCGGACCTAATACCTACTAAATTCTTCTGAGTGTTATAGCTACTGCACTGGTGGTCAGTGAACCTAACTTGAACAAGAACATGTAACAGTCATAATAAGAAGGGTAAAAACCAATAGTCAAAAAAGTTTGCAGTGAATAGAAAAAGCAATATAAAAACTGAATGAGTAGGAATCGGCTGACCATGACTTCAGGGTCAAAGCTATACACAGCTCATCGACAGGTAAGTATAAAGTGGATGACACAGAGAAACACATAAAACTTAAAACACCCTCATATGTTTTCGTCGTGGATAAAATCGTTTTTCTTTTCAATTAATACCAATAGCATAGTAGGTAGTCATGAAAGCGAATAAATAATTAGGATTTGAATTTGTAGTTCCTGATATTAGCGCGTACAATCAAACAAAATAACTTTTATCCCTGAATTCACGAACGCAAATCAACGTTGAGCATCCCTCAGAAGTAAGGCGTCCCTTTCAGTACTATTGACATTAATGGCACAGCATAACCGTGGGCGCGTGCTCAGCGTTGATTGGCGTTTGTGAATTCGGGTGTCAGCATTTTCTCGATAGAAGCAACTTCCGAAACGGTGGTAGAGTCACGTTGTTCATTCAGATGTTTTGCTTTTTTGTCTTGACGTGTCATAAATGCTTGATATGAATAAAGTTTTTTTTTACTTTTTTCTTTACTTAATCACTACATAGTATAAAACAAAGTCGATTTCTCTGTCCCTATGTCCCTTTGAATGCGTAAATCTTTGAAACTACGCAAGGGATTTGGATGCGGTTTTTTTAATAGATACAGTGATTCAAGAGGAAGGCTTAAATGTATAATAACATCCTATTGCACCCGTGCGAAGCGGGGACGGGTCGCTAGTATTAGTATAAATGATAACTTGATGATGGTCAGTGAATAAGTAACTGTTTTGTTCCAGGTGATATACTACGAGCACGCACAGCATCAACACCACTACGACCATGAAGAAGACCACGGCTGGGGACCCTGGTCCAGGAGTATCGACCCTGAGGTCAGTAGTATTTATTTTCCACACAGCTCAGAGCACAAACACAGCACACATGGAAAAAACAAGGGTGTAGCCCACTATTTCCATTTTGTATTTCCATGGAAATAGTGGGATATTTTTTCTAGTCTTCTTCCTTATTGTATCCCATTATTTTCATGGCGAAAATCGCAAATGGTGGGAGGGTTTTTCAAATACACACGGTGTGCTAGAGGTAACATGGCCATTTAACTTTTATACATCAGTCTTATAGAGGTTTATATATATGTATCCCCCTGTGAAGTAATTTATTTAAAGAACTCGCAACTCGAAAGAGAAACCCATGACATAGTTTCCATGCACGCCAACTTATAGACTAAAAGAAATATTAGTGATCGTAGTAAAACGGTCCCAGTATTTCCATCAATGGAAATACATAATGGAATTAATGGGATACAACCCGTAAAAACGGTTACGTTAACGTGTGACCATATGTAACTCACACTAGGTCTCGTACGGCAATATACCTATTAATGTATACTTATGTTTTTCTTCTTCAGGAAACCTCTGAACTCGAAGAGCTGCCCCACTCACCCTACCACGCCCAGGAGAGACAAGACGTCCAGTACCGACCACTGCTTACTAAAGACTAAACTAGGCTTCTAGGAGCTGTGAGGTCGATGGTTAAGCTTCTTTAGTTTAAAGAACTATCCCCCAAATTCAGAAACGTTAATTAAGGTTGAGCATGTCTCCAAACTGATGCCGTCCTGTAAATTTTCTTTAGAACTGAAACAGCCATACTTGCAAAAGCTGCTCAACTTTGATTAGCGTTAGTGAATTCGGCGGTAAGATTATCAGGCCCTAGCTAAAACGTCTACATAGACTACATTAAACAGCCAGTCACTTAGTTGTAAGTATTTATTGTGTATTATTAAGATTTAACATTTTAAGTTACAATAATTTTTCGGAAAATGTAACACTGGAACTTTAGTTTTTGAAATCGTCAAGTTCAATGTCAATTTTGGGAAAAAAAAATAATCATTCAACGTTATCTAAATATGTTAAAATAAACACAGGTACAGTCAAGGGCACATTAAGCTACCCATTTTCGCTTTTATCAAACGAGATTTCTTTGCCAAGCAAGAACTGACCGGAAACGGGTAGCCTGTCATGCCGTTGACCGTACGTTAGAGTAAGTTGAAGCCATAAAGTGCGTACTGCTTTATTTATTATGGATGTTTGTAAATTAATGTTTAATTTATTTAAATAAAAATGTGGAATATATTTTTCGTTATTTTCATAAACCTTCTAAAATTAGTATTGTATATTGTTAAAGTTCGCATGCCGAATGATGATCCCTATGACGTTTCAACTGACAGTTGTATTAGTGATGCGAAACAATTTCAAAAAAAATCGATAAATACAATTTTTTTAGGCGAATGTCAATTCATTCAGCCAGGTCATTCAACATAATAAGCGATATTTATTTATTCTGAAAAAAATATTACAATACGACAATATCATTGACCAACCTTTAATAATGAACGTCAAGGATAGCTGCAGTTCAGACTCAGATTTCAAAGATCGGCTTGACCCTGTATCGGATTCAGATTGATATAAATAAAATACAAACTCAAAGTATTTGTTAAATTTTTCCAACAAATTATCGATATTTTGTTCATCGATGTGTCCCTTCTAAGTCGATAACAGCTTGACGACGTAACTTTTGCAGCACGTACCATGTACATTTGCATAGAGTTTTTTTTCCATTATTTACTAACATTACGTAATATTCATTTATATTATTTACGAATGTACACAATTACGTTTTTTTCGATTTTTAAATGGACCTCTGCAGGGTTTGTTGTGACAGGACGCCAGTACAATGTTAAGCGCTAACGAACTGCCATAGGGATCATCATTCGTCGTAGTATAATAAAGCTATTCTTTATTGTAAATCTCGATAGTAAAAACAAGGAAAAATGATCAACAAATTAAGATGTATTAGATTGAATTGTCAGGTGTATTTATCTAGCAAATTGTATGCCCAAACTACCTACATTCTAAATTCCAAAATAACGCTAGAATAAAGGATAGAAAGAGTTTTCTTTTCTGATGTTGTGGTAGATTTTTTTTCCTGACTGGCTGAATATGATCCCCTTAACCTACATTTGAAAATACAACCATGAATATGTTTAAAAGAAAGCAATTATTAAACGAATTATGAAAACACTTTCAGTGCCCATTCTAAAGGCTTATTCAAAGTATTGATCGCTACCCTGTTCCGCTTCTGATAAAGCAGTATCAATGACCAACGACGATGATTTCAGGAAAAATAAAACCCACGAATTATATAAAACCAAAAATATATTTCTCACGGACACAATAGTCTACCGCGGCGAATATCTAGGATTCTCAGGCGCGTACGTAAAGCTGCGAAGTTCATACGAAACCCCGTTCTGATTCTCATAACCTAATTCCCTCATACCATTATCTACCCCCTTCTCTGTGTCAAACTCACTAGAGCCCCCAAAAACGCGATTGGGGGGGTTTCTGTCAGTTTTATCATCATTTTCACGTTTATCCTCAGATTTGATAGGCTTGAATAAAGTGTGGGCAGTCGCTGTGTCGAGGTCCGCTTTTCTTGATACGATTATACGAATGTCAGTGTGGAGGTATAGCTTGCCGGATTTTGAAGTCATGAATCTGTGGAGGAAACAGTTTATTCGTTTTGACAAATACGACACAATTTAAAGCTAAGACATTTTTTGTAAAGTCACCTATAAAGTGAAGAAAATTAACCTAAAATCGGTCTATCTGTTTGAAAGCTACGATGCCACAGATAGACCCTTTTTCTTTCCGTAGATTTTAAAACCAAATAAATATCTTCCAAGGCGCCACTAAGTCGAATAGTATTTAGAGAGAGACTAGAGATTTCAATACACTTGAACTTCTAATGACAAAAACTAACCTGAAATAAGATCAGAAAATATTTATTAAGTAGACTATCGTTTCTTTTTTCTGGACGTTTCTGCATGTAATGTAATAATGCTTTGATAACACAACTTTGATATTTAGAGTCCTAATTTGAATCAATTTGAAAAACTAGGCTATTTTAGCTTATGAATAGTCTTAGATAGTTTTATTTCTATGTGCTAAACAATGTATGTTTTCTTACAACAGAAAACAAATGATAATAGAATACCAACCTCAAATGTATAAGGTATCTCAGCCACTTATGCAGATGCGTCCTCGGCGCGTCGGCCCCGGCGGGCAGGTACAGCGTGCGCTGGCGCAGGAACGTCCGCGCCGCCGCCGGCATGCACGTCAGGTCGTACAGGACCACGAACATCTTCACGAGCGTGCCGTGCGGGTTGAAGAGGGAGACCTGGATGGTGCCGGAGCGGGCTACGCGGTAGCCGCTGGAGCCGAGGTTTATATGGCCCTGGGGGGACGAAAAAAGTGATTATTTTGGCCAAAAATCATTTTGGGACATAGTAGCTGGTGGAATATAGGTTTGTTTGAGGCAAATGACAGGTTGAATGACGAAAAAACTGTGATTTTTGGACAAAAAAGAGGTTTCAATATATAGTAGCTGCTGGCATGTGGCCCTGGATGAGAAACTGTAGCTTGACACGACTGAAACACTAATTCAAGCAGTATCGACCAAATTTTGGCCAAAAAAGAGGTTGCTACTTTTGATGTTGACCGGCTAAAGGCACTCATCAAAAAAAACCTGTGAAATTTTTTGTACAGCTGGGGTAAATAAAGACCTAATGAACGTCAGCAAAGCTAAGTCAGAATTAGCCCAATATGCATTTTAGAGAGGCACAAAGACACCTAAATCAACAAAGTTTATAGCAATATGCACGTCAGGTCGTACAGGACCACGAACATCTTCACGAGGGTGCCGTGCGGGTTGAAGAGGGAGACCTGGATGGTGCCGGAGCGGGCTACGCGGTAGCCGCTGGAGCCGAGGTTTATGTGGCCCTGGAGATAAGAATTTTCTTGAGGTTTTGGGACGTAGCTCGTGGAATCTAAGATTATATGGCTTTGGAGACAATATGTAGCGTAAAACGACGAAAAAACTGCAGTTTTGGGATGTTAAACTTCCTTTTTTATACAGCAAAAATGTTTCAGTATGCATTAGCTGCTGGAATCTAGGATTGTGTGATCTTGGAGACAATATGGAGCTTAGAACGCCTGATACACAGCAATTTAAGTGGTTTACAGCAGAAAAAGAATGCAAGCTCTCATTTTGCCCTGCGAAAGACACTTTTCAACAACATGAGGTATTGCTGGGGTGCCTTAAACACCTGATGAACGTCAGAATAGCTAACTAGTCAGAACTAGCCCAATATGCATTTTAGAGAGACACAAAGACACCTATATCAACGAAGTCTATAACATATGCACGTCAGGTCGTACAGGACCACGAACATCTTGACGAGGGTACCGTGGGGGTTGACGAAAAACGTGATTTTTTGGTCAAAAATGAGGGAATCTAGGTTCATGTGGCCGTGGAGGCAATAGGGAGCTTAAATATGACGATAAAACTGAAAAGCGTAGCGTAGTAGCTGATATAATCAAGGCTTGCGTGACACGGAGGGAGTGATATAGGTTTGATGACAAAAAACAAAAAAATGGCTAACATTGAGGTTTTGGTATGTAGTAGCTGTTGGAATGTGGCCTTAGATGAGTAAATGTAGCTTAAAATCGACGTGTTTTAGTCGTTTTTTTATAATTCAAGTGATATCGACCAAATTTAGGCCTAAAAAAGGGTTGCACCATCTCATGTAGGCCGGAAGCCGCCATAATTATTAGAGCCTGTGTACACAACGCAGCCACTCGAGCATCGTTCGTCTATACGCAGCACTATGCGGTTCTTTGTCGCAATGGAAATACTGGGATATCATTTGGATTTAACATTTGTCCCACTATTTCTACTGTAATTGAGAATGGAAATAGTGGGATCTCGGATTCTATGTGGGCTGAAAGATGTCACCTAGATCAATAAAGTTTGTAAAAATAAAAGGAACTGTTGTGTAAAATATAAGGAAATGACGAAATAGGTAAAGATCAAAACAAAAACAGAATAACAACTACTTGGCCATAGCAAGATCACACATCAAATGCCAGATCAATTCTAGGTGGCTGTGGTAGCCCTACCAACGTCTTTCTGTCCAGTGGTGGAAAGTGGGGGTAGTATCACCTTTAAAACTTTCAAATCCACACCTATGTTTGTTTGTTATAACTACAGCTTACCATATAAGGAGCATTAGTTCCCCCCGGAGCGTAGAAGAACACCGTCACCGGGAGTCTTCTGTGTGGGGGACAAAACGCCCCCGATGCCCCCAGTTCTGCTGTGAACCCATGGACTGTGGCTACTGGTTCTAGGCGGCCTTTTAAGGCGGATTCTTCGAAGCTGCCTGCAAGGTGAAGAATAAAAATGAAATTTAAGGTTCGAAAAGAAAGCATCGTGGCTAGCCTGAGACAAGTAATCAGAATACGCGTAAGAGACTTCATGCATGTTTTCTGGCAAAAGTAATACATATAACATTTAGAAATTAGTATATCTTTTATCGTATAAGCCATATTTCTTGTAAGCATTCAAAATTATGTTAAACTTCCACTATCATCTTGGACCTAAATCAATATTTTAAGAGATATTTTTTATTTATTTATTTATGCACAAAATTGAAAAAAAAAACAATTGGAGGACTTAATGCCTGGAGGCATTCTCTACTAGTCAACCGCAAGGCATACAAGATAATTTAACTTAAGAGAATATAAGAATCAAACTCAGTATAATCACAGCCTTTGCCTTGTCTCGATAATCCATTTCTTCTAATTGGTAAACAAATTTATAAATTATTGCAATTTCAGTAGTAGTAGGTAGTAATAGTTAAAGTTTAGATATATGGTATGAGATTCCAATAATAAAATATAATTAAAATTAGAATGTGACGGTAGCAAAAATAAACTTCAAATTAAAATAATCAACTAAAACAGCAACTCACCAAGCAATCCAGTGCTAGGTCCAATCCTCAACTTGGGCGTATCTTCCTTCTTGCTCTTGACGAGGCGTCGCGCGGGGGAGGGCGCGGGGGACGCGGGGGACGCGGGCGCCGGGGGAGGGGGGGAGATTGGGTGGAAGAGGGCGCTGGGGGGAAATACAGCGGTTAATTGTGTGTGTATGTCACCGGAAAATAACACAAACCGTAAATTTATAACTTTCCTAGGAAATTAATAAACTTTCGTAAGATTCTAAACGAGAGACGAATTGTATTATTTTACGCCCACATTTCCCCGTCATCCTACGAAAGTTGATAAATTTCCTAGGAAATTTAGAATTTACGGTTCTTGTTATTTTCCGGTGACATATACATGAGAAACAATGGTACGCACACCTACTTTACGGAGTATCCCACTAATTCCATTATTAAAGATTTGAAAACCAGAAAAAGACATTTGGTCATGTTGGCATCAGGCAGGAGTCGAACCCGCATCTTTCGCAATCCGGGCGACTGCACTAACCACTATGCTACCGAGACCATTAACAGACCGGCCGAATCTTTCCGGTATATTTACTCTATGAGCCAGGGTGATTTCATCAATGTTATAGGTATCCACCTCTAACACTCGGAAGAAATAAACTCGGTGTAAAACATAATTCCATTATGTTTCGTCACCATGGAAATAATGGGATACAATTAGGGAATATAGCTTGTCCCACTATTTCCATTCTGTATGTTGTAAAAGTCAATTTGTAAGTATCAGGCGAGTATCAAACTAGCGTTTTACAATAACCTCGTCAGGTCTGCGATGGTCTCGGTGGCTCAGTGTTGACCTAATGTATTCTTTTGTTTCTCTTTCTTTAATAAAGATACCACACCAATCAATGATATTATAATTAACATAAACATAAAACATAAAGTCGTAAGTAAGTGAGTCGTTAAGCTTAGTCGGAGGCCTTAGCCTCCGACTAAGCTTGCTGATAACGTCCGTTGGTGGTAACGCTTAGCGGCTTGATAACGTCCGACATTAAGGTTGCTCACTAACCTTACACCCCTCCAACAACCCGCACTGAGCCCGCGTGTTGGAGTATGGCTCAATCCACCTCATAGTTGAGGTGAGGCCTGTGCCCAGCAGTGGGACGTATATAGGCCGTTTATGTTATTATAATTAAAAAGAGGTAGAAAGGTTACTTGTGCTTAAAAAAGTGGCAAACGAAATCAGAACTTTTAGTGCACCCGAGCAAAGCATTGACAGTTTAAGACGACAATGCCGAACATATATCTGTCTCATTTACGCTCTAGTAAATAATCATACTGTCTTATTTACACGTTATAGGTCAAATTGACTATGTCGTACCCCGTGGATTTTTTGACTTCACATCAGTACTGACATAACCTATCTACCTCTATACTATAATAACATTGTCATTAATGATGCTAAGTATAAGTATAAAACTAACCTCTTTATACCAGAAATTCCATTGATCGAGTCATCAAAATCGAAGCAATTGTTTCCCCGACGGAGGGGGGCGGGACTCGAGGTTAGGGGGAGGCCGGTCTTGGTGTGGAACACCATGGAAGCCGCTGAATCGAATCTCCAGCGGAATCTGAGGGAGTAAGATAAGATAAGATGAATAATCCTACACGTACAGCATTTCTGTCTCGTCCAATGGTTACTGGTAGAGAATGCTTTTAGCATTAAGTCCGTCTTTTGTATTAAAGTTTAAATAAATAAATCCATATCGCACAACAAAAAAACATTTATTTTTCAGGACATCGCAATTCGCAATTTATAACAAATATAAAATAACAAAAGTATTAAAAAACAAAAAAATACACGAGAAAAGAAAACTAGTACCAGAGAGAAGATAATTTTGTTCAATTCTGGCGGTCTTATCGCTACAAAACGATCTCTTCCAGACAACTTTTAGTAGATGGTATCTACAGGTAAAAGATAGTTGGGGATATATTATTTTTGTAGCCTTTTGCATTATGTTGACTACAGTTGAGGAGAAAAATATAGCATCTATTAAATATACTTCGCGATAAAAACTATCATATATCCTTCGCCCAAGGCCTAAGGTCCACTCTATCTGTGTGCTAAATTTAATCGCAATTGGTTTAGTAGTTTAACCATTAAAACGTCACAAACACACAGAAAGGTCCCACCTACAACATAAGTTCAAATAAATTCAAAAAAATTTTACCTATCCATTTCAGTCGGCGAAGGCACCTGAGTTTCATCACCCTTCTTCGGTTCAGGAAACTTGAATCCCTCATCTTTAGGCGCTTCCACTTCACACTGATCTATCGTCCCATAATCGCACTTCTCATACAACACATAATCTTCCGAAACAGAATACGTCTTCTGTCTCTTCGTATCTTTCGGCTGGCAGAAGACTGTATCATCTGTCTTTAGGTGTAAATCTTCTATATCTTTCTCAGCATTCTGCGAGAATCTATCTGATACAATCTTCTCCAATCGCTCGACTATGGGGAAGAATCTTCTCAACTTCGGTCGCTTTATAACTTCGTCATTTATACTAGAATTATTACCTAAGTTTATATCACACTTTAAATTACTATCACATTTGTGCTTTTTTATAACGTTGCCTTCGTCTTCGCTCTTTCGGCGGGCGCCATTCGTTTCTGGTGTCATGGCTTCGGATCTGAAAAGAAGATACAGGTGTGTCAGTTACCCAGAAGTTGATACGTCATCAGGAAGAAGGTAAGTCATCGAAAGTAGGTAAGTTGCCAAGAGTTAGGTAAGTCATGAAAACTAGGTAAGTTATCGAAAGTAGGTAAGTTGACAAGAGTTAAGTAAGTCATCAAAAGCAGGTTAGTCATTAAAATTATGTAAGTGATCAAAAGTTACGGTTAAAGATCTTTATTTTCTCATAAGAATTACAAATTCGCTTACTGAGAAAACAATTTAAAAAAATAATTATTTAAACAATATTAGTTCGCTTTGGACGAACGTACAATTAAACAAAAATATAGTATGTAGGTAGCATGCAAAATTCTGAACGAGCGGCCGGCATACCTCGTACCTACGCTATGCGCACGCGCCTCACTCGTGGACAAGAACATACATTGATGTGCGAAGTTCGTAAGTTCGTAAGTTCGTAAGTTGGTAAGTTGATAAAAATTATTTGAGTCACCAAGAGCAAGAAGTCACAAATAATTATGTCAGTCATTAAGAATCGAATAAGTCATCAAGAATTAGATAAGTCCTTAAAATCTGGGTAATGGTGTGTTCTTTGTGTTGATAAATGACATAATTGATGTTGATGAGTTAAATAGCATGAATGTTGAAATTCAGATTTTCCATTTTTGCGGATAATATCTATTCTATTCTACTAAGTTCTACAGAGGTAGGTAAGTCATTGAGAATAAGGTAAATCACCAAGGACTAGGTAAGTCATCAATGATTTGGTAAGTCACCAAGTATTTGCTGCCTAATTTATACCGAATCCCTGTTTGCTTTTTTATTAGCATGGCAGAACTTTTTCGCTAAATAGCATCACAAACAGAAGAGTCTAGCTGGAGGAAAGTTGATGAGAATGACGTTTTACATCTTCTACTAACCGTTTTGTGTAAATTACACTCTATCTATACTCCATTCATTATAGCAGTAGACAGAGGTTGTTAATGTTTTAACTTTAAGATTTATGCCGAACTTATCAAAATCTACGTCATATGCCAACTGTCACACTTATTTGTTCTCATTTAAAATAAATAACTTGAGAATGTATGAAGCTTTTACTAAATTAAATAATTTTGTCTTACGTGAAACTATATAGTCATAAAAACCTAAAAGAAGCAGGGGTTGTGTATCCAATCGTGCTTTTACTGACATTATAACTCTACCAAATCTGAATGTTACTGAGTTATACGTTGTGGCTTTTAAATTTTGTCAGGTTATACAAATTTGTCAGACAGCAGAAGTCAATCACAAATGCAAATCATTCATTTGTCTAGCACCGCTGCTTTTATGAGCCTGGAGTGAAAGATAATTCTAAAACTTTGGCAATAATATTAAAGTCTCACCTGCCCCTCGCACACCCATCACAAACATCCATCAGCAGATTCCCGCACCCACAGACCAGCTCCTCCGTCTGCGTTCCCACCGAGCTGGTCCGCTTCAGCTCGGGGGGGAGGCTGACGGCGTCCAGGAAGGGGGAGCGGGACTCCACCCGGCTCGCTGGGAGGGTCAGGTAGGTCTGGTTGCGGTAGCAGCCAATTGCTCGGAGTCTGTCAAACCTGGGAAATAATAAATAAATATTTTATACTAGTTTTTTCTACTAACGGCTCGACAAAATACCCTCGCCTACAGAGGGTGACCTCTGTAGGAGAGGGTATTTTGTCGAGTGTTTTAATGCATTTTCATGTGAACATTAAAATACAATTGTCTTGTGTTTCAATGCTAAGTGGAGTTTTTGAGGTTATTCACGCGGCTGTAATTTCTTAACATGCCATAAGGTCATGAGGGTTTGTCTAACGATATGTGACACAAATGGTCAAGTTAAAAGGATTTATTTATTTATTCTTTATTGCACAAAATTACAAAAAAAGTACAATTGGCGGACTTAATGCCAAGAGGCATTATCTACCAGTCAACCGCAAGGCTCAACAGAGAGTTTAGGGAGTTTAGGGATTTTACTAACTTATACATATAACTAACACCACTGTGGAACTTTACTGAATACACTGATGCCTAATTTATTTACTAAAAACCACTTAATGTTGATTAAAAGTTGAAAAAAATGATCGAACATGCTTTCTGTTTGAATACCCTCAAAATACCCCCTACTACAGTTCAACTTATTTGAAAAATACATTTTGACAGCTGCCAGTGTCATTGGAAATTGAACTTTGTGCAAAAAGATTTCAAGCGTTCTCCCAGGCTCAAAAGTCAAGCCACAACTCATGAATCGTACTTCTATTGGATTGAAGTATAAAATGGCAATCAAAAGTTAGCTGTTTACAAAAAAAGTGTGAATATTTTCACACACTCAAAGATGTCTAAACACTTTGTCAGAAGTTTAAGCCTTATGAAGTGGAGTTCAAGTGAATCACACCGAGACAAAGTCAAATCTTCGAGTAGTGATAAGTCTGACTCACTTGAAATTTTTCACCAATTATGAACGGAAAAACGCACTTAGTTTTTTTCTGTTCATGTCAGTACATCTAGACAATATTACGTACGGAAAAAAGACATTTTAGAAATCTTTATAGCATTTAGATTGCTGCATCTAGACGATTGTGCTGCTGGAGTCTATAGTATTCAAAATAATGTACATTAATAAGGAAATGAAGGAATTCTTATAAAGACTCACTGATTTGAGTCAAACCCCGAATTCACCAACCTCAATCAAGATCGAGCACGTCTTCAATGTCATGCCTTCTCGTAAATTGCCTATAAAACTAAAAGTGAAAGCAATACTCGTCAAAACTGCTCAACTGTAATTTGCGTTTTTGGACAAAGAGACTCAGCTTGCTGCCTGCAAAAGTTTTTTTACAAAAAGACTCACCTAAAGATAGGAAAACCAGAAAAAGTCATTCGGTCCTGGCATCAGGCGGGACTCGAACCCGCGTCTTTCGCAAGCCGGGCGACTGCACTACCAATTATGCTACCGAGACCATTAACAGACCGGACGAATTTCTCTGGTATGTTATACCTGACAGCCAGGTTGGTTTCACCAATGTTTAGGCATATACCTTAAACACTCGAAAGAAACATTATTGCAAATATTTGACTTTCGATTAAGATGAAACTACGATTCCTACGAGTGTTTAAGGTATATGCCTAAACATTGGTGAAACCAACCTGGCTGTCAGGTATAACATACCAGAGAAATTCGTCCGGTCTGTTAATGGTCTCGGTAGCATAATTGGTAGTGCAGTCGCCCGGCTTGCGAAAGACGCGGGTTCGAGTCCCGCCTGATGCCAGGACCGAATGACTTTTTCTGGTTTTCCTATCTTTAGTAAGATGATAATGCATTATCCCTAATGCTAAAAATAAAAAAATAACCTATCAAAAATCGTAGTTTCATCTTAATCGAAAGTCAAATATTTGCAATAATGTTTCTTTCGAGTGTTTAAGGTATATGCCTAAACATTGGTGAAACCAATAAGACTCACCTAGTTGCCTGCAAACGTTATTTAAGAAAAGACTCACCTTGCTGCCTGCAAAATCGGTATCGAAGTGTGTGTCTGCTGCTTTTGCTGTCCATCTCCCTCCGAAGAGGTGCTATCATACAACTTCTTCATCTTGCTTTCCTTCCTCAACCGCCTCTTATACTTCGCTATCTCCTTCAATCTCCTCTCATCCAACTTCTTCGGCTCCTGACTTATGCTACTGGAAGACCTGTGATTACCGTCTGATTCTTCATCACAATTGCATTTATGCTTTCCATTCTCGCTACACGGTGTGTGCATCCTATCGTCTACTAGGTCTTTCTCGGTCTTCTGCTCTGATGTGAAGAGGAATTCTGATTGGTTAGAACTGGAGACGATGGAAAGACGGCGAGTGGAACTGCCTAGGTTGGAGTTTATGGAGTCGGACGGGTATTTTGATCTAGGGCCTAAAGTGAGATCGTTGAGCTGGCCGGTCAAGTCCTCAGGTTTGACCGGGGCAGTCCTGCAGGTACATTTGACTGTGGGGATTTCGTCTATGCGGGGGAGACTCTCCAGTAACACCTGAAATGAAAAGATAGTTGATTTATTTCATGTAAACTTTTACAAGTGTTTATGAAAGTGAGTTTGAGGGACTTTATTGAAAAATTGTACAGACTGACCTATAAATGATTTCCCTACCTCACCTTATGGAGTCTAAGACTAGGATTATGCAAGTTTGTTTTTGTTCCTAGTTTTAAATTTATGCTCATCACATTTATTCTTGAATAGATGCAAGTTTTTGCATAATGTTATCATAGATGTATTGAGAATGTACGGTTAAAATATCAGTTACTCATAAAAAACTATTAAACTTTATCTAAACCCTATGCTGTTGATTGACCACAGTATTACATAATTTACATGTACTTTGTAATTTATAGTGCAACAAAGTGTTTCCTACCTTATCTTATTGTTTCATTGTACACATCAGACTACAAGGTAGACTGTTGTGATCATATTGGATTAATTATGTTGGACCGGCAATAGTGACCTCAGATATCTTCACATAGGTCCGGGTCATTCCGCTTACTTAGGCTTAAAAAATTGTAGATTTATGTAATAACAGCATATCTCTATATATAAAAATGGATTGCTGTTCGTTAGTCTCGCCAATCTCGGGAACGACTGAACCGATTTGGCTAATCTTGGTTTTGAAATATTTGTAATGGGCCAGGGAAGGTTTAAAAGGTGAGTAAACATGAGAAAACGCTAGGAATATAGTGAAAAAACACAATTTAGTTTTCTCTTAGCAGCTAGTTTTATGATAGTTTTGAACACGGACATTTAATGCGATGGTAGTTTTTATAAAATATTTTACTTCCTATGGTGCATTTGAGTATGACCAGCAACATACTTGGTAGTTTTTTCAATGCTTGCAAATGATATGGTAAGTTTGGCCGCAAGTGGCAAACTAAATGATAAACGGTAACAATAACATTTTTTATGATAATTTTGAACACCTCCAGCAAACTATATGGTAGATATCTGTTATAATAGTATTTCCTACAGCTTTGACCACGTGCAGCAAATACCTAGGTATTTATCTGGTTTAATAGTATTTTCTATAGTAGTTTTGACCAGGTGCAGCGAATTCCATGGCAGGTTTTTTAAAAACATGGCCTAATCTATAGTAGTTTTCACCACGTGATCAAATTCCATGGTAGTTTTTAAGAAAACTTGCATTATCTTTAGTAATTTTGGCCACGTGCAACAAAATACATGGTAGTTTTCAATAGTCTATAGTAGTTTCTAGTACCGTCAAAATTACCTTCAAGTAGACATTGTTCCCAATGTCGGTAACAGGAAAGCGGTGTCCGGAGGGTGGTTTAATAAACTCCGCGGCTCGGTAGCTCTCCCCCGGGATGCAGATGGAGTAGACGAGGTTCAGTGCCCGCTCGTCGGCCAGGTCAGCCTCTGAGCGGTTCGCTTCGACCTTCTTGTAGTTGCACGCCTCGCGGCTCAGCTTGCGTCTGGTGGGGACAAATAAACATAACATAACAAAATGTTTTCTAATATTTACGCGAACACTATACATCGAAATAAAACAACTTTAAGGATTCTACTCGCGGTCTTACATTTTCTTTCATTTTCTAACCCGACGTTTCGACTACTTTACAGCAGCCGTGATCACGGGATGACAACGATCACGCTTGGGATCCTGTAATACCCTTGATCAATCCCAGAGGGCAGCACAACAATACTGTGAGGTCTCAAGATACGGTTAGTTCGTACTGCGTGGATAGGAACATTTCCAATTTATGTTAGTGGAAATGACGGTAGTTAAGTGAGGGTTGCTAAAAAATTGTACTGTTTTGTGACTTATACATCTTTGTCATCCCGTGATCACGGCTGCTGTAAAGTACAAAACCTCACGACCATATCCTTAATGGGTAAGTCAGAGGCTGATTGTTCCCGTCACGGTGAACGAAACATTCAGAAGCCCACAATTCGCCGACGGAATTTGAACCCAACGTGGTAAGGGGCGAGCCTACTGCCGTTATCCGGGTTGCTCGGGTTTTATATCGGTGTTTTCCATCACCGGATAGTTAGCCGCAAATTGTCCAATGAACACAAAGCAGGTGTGTTCCGGCTAGATTTGATCTGGAGAGACAGAGTGTTTAACCACTGGGCCACGACGCTCTCAGGGGACAAATAAAATGATGTTTAGAAGTGTATAACCCAAGTAACCTCAAAATTCGGTCAGCGAAATGTGGGCTTCTGCATGTTTCGTTCGCCATAACTGCAACAACCAGTCTGCCTCTGACTTTCCCCATCTAGGATTAAGTCGTGAGTATTAAGTATGTTAAAAGTATCTTAACCTAAGGTGCCAGTTATTCTGCAGCAAGTTCAAGTGATTTTTTAACCAAAAGCCATGTGACTTCCACTGTTGAGCATAGGTCTCCCCCATAAATTTACTAAGCAGCCGATTGTAGGCGACCAGTTCACCTTGCTAGCGTGCGTTACACGCTTTGCTGGCTTTCAAATGCTCTCTATTCAAGAACAGCTCCAACGGTCAGCAGTTCTTTGCGGTATGTACCCCCACTGCCACTTCAACCTAGTGACCCACTTTTTTATAGTGGACTTCAAGATTTATTAATTTTTTCTTTATTGCACAACAATGAATGGTACAAAAGGCGGACTTAACGCCAATGAGGCATTCTCTACCAGTCAACCATAAGGCTGAGCAAGATGACCTCACTACACCTGATGGGAAGCAGCCGTGAGATCCAGATATGGGGTTGACAAGCACAGTAATGGAGAACCACTTTGCTGGTCAATCTCATTGTGCATAAATGCCTCTTCACGCCCCGCTCAAAAATCCCGGGATTGTAGGAAGAAGGAAACACATGCGCTGGAAGAGCGTTCCACTTCTGGATAGCACAACACAGGAACGACTCGCTGAACCTTTCGGTGCGGGCTGACAGTCGCTGGATCGTGTGTGGATGTTGACGCAGACCAGCGCATGTGGTGCGGGAGTGGAATGGTGGGCTTTCCGCGACCTTGGTATCTTCTATGGATTTCCTCATTCCTGATTAGATCTTATGAGGTTGACTCCCTGACCTTTCTTATGAGGTCCACAAAACAACATACCTTCGCTCAGTCGGTGCTTCATCCTGAGCCCGCTTCAGCCGAGCGAGCCAAGCGGAGAGCTGCGAGAAATGAAGCTGGGACCGCACCGCGTTCAGCAGCCACTGCGACGTGATGAACGAGGAGCCGTCGTGCGGCCTGAGGACCAGGAGTAAGGGTCATGGCCGATCACGGTACAGGGTTTCGTGCTTCAAGGTGAAGATGGTTATTAAATTATTGCAATAATTTATCTTGACATCAAAAACAATCCAAATGTTAACTATACTCGAAATGAAATTAGAAATTGTTTCTTTTGTAGGTGCCTTCGGGTTAGTTGTAAGGTTGTAAAGCAAGTCAACCAAGTCAGAAATGAGATAGGTGACCACACGGACCGAAATCACCGTGCTTCGGTAGGCACATTAGGCAGTTTGCTTCTCGCCACCCAGTCGAAGGCCTTCGAGCTGCTTGATAACATTCAACACTGAGGTTCATTACTAGTTCTAAATAGACCTCTCTACAGGATGAAGCATGGATCAAAACTTCTCATAGTTAAATTGTGGCCGGTGGTGTGAAGACTATTGATTGTTGAAGTTCCTGTACTTTATCGTCGAACAGACAACAGACTTACATGCAGATACATACATACTTCTTCTTTCCACTTGCTACGATCCTGACATACATCTTGCATTTCTTCTACTCACATGAGTCCTTTCATACATGCGCGTCGGTTAAAGGTCCTCTAACCTGACCCTTTCTAAGAACAGCATGAACTTGAGTAAAAAACTTTCGTCTAGGCCCCTTCCAACAAACAGTTTCATTCACAGAACCCAAAAGAGACTTTAGCCTGCTGGACTTACTTGTTAGGCAAAGCCTGCATGGTCCACCTCTCCAGCAAGAGTGCTCGTTGCTGAGAATGTTTCTTGTCGAAGGTGGCTTCCCCGTCAGGCTTGGCGATGTTGGCACGGCATTCAGAGCAGTCTGGGGCTAGCAGAACCTGGAATTGGTTAAGAAATGAATAAATATCCCGCACACTTTGCACCAAGGTCACATGATCCCCAACTCAAACGCAGAAGTTAACTTTAGTGTTAGTCAAGGATGGATATCGAAACCACAACCTTCTGTGCTTTAAGAAGATACTTTCACCATTTCGCCAACGCGTCAGTCTCATCTGCGGGGGGGAGGTTGTATTTGCAGGGTCTAAAATCTAGAATATTTGTATTTAACGTTTCTTGCTAAGCTCTTTCATTTAAGAAATCTACAAAGTCAGGATAACCGAACAACAGAATGTCCAAGGTCTTCAGTAAGTACCCATGCAAGCGTCACCTAGAAGAAAAGAATACCAGCACCACATTTTACTACAAAACTATGAACGTACATCAATACAGATGGGTATCCCGTCATTCCAAAGTGCCTGTACGTGATTGCTGAGCAGAGCTTCAACACCTGGCTTCGACTCTTCACTTTCGGCTTTTGGCTGGGTCTGGTGAACCTGAAAAGGGAGAACAGTTTAAGACTTGGAATTTAAAGTAGCTGGGCAGCTATTGTTAAGTACCATTTTAAATTAGATGTTGCATACATCATCATCATAGCTTAAATCACCCACTGGCACACTGCTGACCGCTTAATTAAGGTATCTTCTGGTCTTTCTCCTATATTCCTCGCTATTCTCATCCATTGCTTTTTCTAAAGTTTGTTAAAGACCGATTCTACGCCACAATCTTCTTCATTTGTTTTGTTTGCTTTTTTTATCGTTCCTTGAAGTATCATCATCTCTTTTAAGTTTCTCTATGTTACAGCACGTGTTAGACCTTAATATCTACAAGCATAGATTCAAAAGTGCCGTAGCAGCGTACTTCATACAAGACATCTGTTGACAATGCTGTGGTCAGTAGACCGCAGTAGACCGTGAACAGCAGACCTGCTTCACCTCGTTCTGATGAGGAACTGGCTTAGTCGACTTGGTGCTTGTGGAGCAGCATTTTGCTCTAGGAGATGGGACAGTTTTCAATTTAATATGGAGGAGACTACTAGCGACGAATGTGGTTCTGTGATATGAATCGGGCTCGAAGACCCTAGCTTCTTTTTTGTTTCTTTAACTGTGGTCTTGCAGATTACTTCACTCTACCTGAGGGGAAGCAGCAGTGAGGTCCAGGTATTATGGGGTTGACAAGTACAGTACTACTGAGCCAGCAACGCCCTAAAACGATGATCCGCTTTTATCCCCTAGGGCCACCCTTAGGTTACGTTAGGGCTGGGAGCCTTCCACTTCCCGCAATTGACAACTTGGCCACAACTTGGGCTAACAGCTAGTCAATCAATAAAAATACAGTTTTCCGTCGTTTACATCCTACTCCATGTAAAGCGGTCAAGGTATAGAAGAGTGTCAGACCAACAATAGAACAGTAAAAGACCCTGGTATACCACTGTACAACTTTCAAATTTGACTGTACTACTACATAGTGACTCCCCCTACACCGCTGAAAGACCTGTCTATCCCTGTTCTACTTTCAAAAAGACTGTACTACTACATAGTAACTCCCCCTACACCACTGAAAGACCCAGGTCTATCCTTGTACCACTATCAGAAGACTGTTCTCCTAACTCCTTGGCATTAACCAGACTGAGGCCTTCACTAACCTGTCCGCTAGAGCCAGGCCTAGTGGCCACCAGCTTCGCGTGCAGTAGACGGTCTCGCGGGGCTGGGCTGCTACTCCTCGATCTGATGATGAGTCGCCCCAACTGCAGAAGGAGGTTGGGACCGGTCGCCGGCGGGGCCGGAACCGTCTCACAACTGTGCATCTGTAACGAGGAAATGATTTGTTAAGACGGAATTATAAACATGCTTTGTTATTTTTTACAACACTTATAACTAGAGAACTGCTGAACCGATTTTTATTGTTTTTTTCTCCGTTTCGAATTGACGACTTAATATTTTAATATTTTCTTTTCAGTTATTTTTCTATTAGTCCAAACTCAAGGTTTGCCAGGGAGCCATGGAGCGAAGCATTCTCGGTTTGAAGCTTTCTGACCGAATAAATAACCACATTATTCGCTCCAGAACAGGCATAGTGGATGTGGGCGAGAAATCTGCTAAGTTGAAGCAGGACACGTCATCCGAATGCATCCACGCAAATGGTCTCAAATCGTCACTCTGTGGCAGCCTACAGACGGTTTTCGTTGCAGGGGAAGGCCCAGAAAACGTTGGAGTGATGATTTGAGACATCATGAGAAAGATTGGCAGAGCCAGGCACGGAATCGAACTGTTTGGAAAGGATTGGGAGAGACCTTTGCCCAGCTGTGGGATGATGTAGGTTAGAAATAAATAATATTTCTATTATTTCCTGAGTATTGTACCAATTGTCAATCGGAACGGGATCGAGGTGACATACCTACTTGTACGTAGACTTTTTTTTTATTGAACTGTCAAAGTCTGATAGCTTTTTAGTTTTTACAGAATTACGTCTGTCGGATAGCAGTTTGTTGATAAAACAGATATTTTTGTTCAAGTGCTTTCGTGTCTGGCCGTAAAGGCTGCGGTAACGGCATGCAATTTACACCGCAATTAAAAACAAAACTTATTTTTTATAACACAATGCAAAGCCATGGAGCAATGTATGTTAAGTTGTCTCATATTAAGTAATTTATTCGCAATAGACTATTATAGGTACTACGCAATGATATGATAATAAAAAAGACGTAGATAGGCAACTGGTGCTAAAAAAGTGGCTCCCAAAATCAGAACTTCGAGCACCTGAGCAAAGCATTGACAGTTTGGGACGACCACAGCTGCGTAACATTTATCCGTCTCGTATACCCTCTAGTGAATAATCATACTATCTTGTACACACGGGCAAATTATAGGTACGTACGCCAGAGGACAATTTTCGACTTCGCGTCAGTACTGACATAACCTATCTACGACTTTTTTATTGTAATATCATCGATTACAGGTACTACGGAAGTGTGTTCGTATGTTACCTTTCCAAGGGCAAACATCGCTGCATCGATTACGATGATGTAATATTGTTAGATAATTTCATTACTTTTAAATGTCATCCCTAGGAGTCAGAAACTGGTAATACCAAAGATTTTGTCCAAATCCTAATCAAAAATCTGAGCAATATCTAATATTGCTCAAAAAGGGAACAAACAGCCAAAATGACCTTTAATACACATTATCATGCATGAATTCATACAAAAACAGTAAACTCATACATTTAAAGCACTTGTTTGGTAATTCCAAGATTCGTATCAAATGACTGTTGCCAACGCCCTGTTTTAAAAATAGAACGCGGTTGGACAAGTCAGCGCTGCAGCGCTTTATAGGAAACGCGTTTAGCGGAAAAGCGCTTGAGTTTTCAACCGTTTTGAGCTAAACTGACTGCATTTAAGTTGTCAAAATAAGGAATAATTTCCATTTTTATAAGTGATAGGTATAATTAAATATTACTCAGGAGAGCGCGTGCCCAGGTGGTTCAACACTCCCCCTTATTCATAAAAACGAACGCAAAGCAAAATCATGATTTAAGCAATTGACGTGTTGTGTCACTTACTCGCAAATGGCGGTAGCAACAAGAATGACAGTGACAAAGCGATACAAAAGTTAGAGTGTTGTTGAAGAGCTGTTGAAGTTTTCATGAATAAGGGGGTCTGGCTCGGCACCCGGTGGTACCGAGTTCAGACTGGCCGGAACACCTACTTTGTGTTAATATTGTACAATTTCAAATCCGGTGCTGAATACAGGGTGTACGAAAAAGTAGTGTCAATCCTTTCTTTAGAACTAAGAAAATGTGTGCGTAGCTAAGCTACAAAAACTATTTATATTCGAAAGTCCTTCAGCCTTTTATGCAAATATGACTTGATGAAGTAAACGGACTAAAAATTCCCTGTAATAATCATATGATGAGTTAAATAGTGTCAAATATTTTTTTTTTTCTGAAGACTGATTAGTTGATTCTCAAGCTAGATTTATAATCAATTACAGAATTTGGGCCTATTTTTAAGTGAACATTCATACTTGAGTGTTGTTTCAAAACAAGCCTAAGCCTGAGATAATGTATTGCTCTTGGCAGCGCTTACAAAAACTTCGACACCGCTTTAAAGCGCTGCCGCTCGCTGGATCGTACAGAAACTAGGTTGCGTCACAGGGTGCATTGGGAATATAGGTCAATGCTGTACCCTTCTCCCTTTGTTGTTAAGTTAAGTAAGTAGAGGTTATTTATTGCAAAAACAACAATAGTTAGGCAAGTATTAAGATGTAAATGTACAATGTGTGGGGTTTTGCCTCTAAAGAGCCCACAGGTAGAGTAAAATTGATGAGACGGGTAGGCACACATATTTTTTTCATGGAAGGGTGGATAGGTGATAGATTCTAATTGGAACTGTAGTATGTTAGCGTTAAGAATGCAGTAATTTTTAAATTTAATTCCGTTACACGGAGAAAAACAAGAATGAAATCACTGCATTCTTAACGCGAACAGACTATAAGTAGTTGGATTTATTAAAAACAAAAATGTTTGAAATAGATAGGGTTTAGCAGTCCATTTTGAGTGTTTCAGGAATCATTTCGTCACCTGAGAAACCTTTCACGAGCCTATAAATTTGTCAAAACTTTGACATTATATTTATTCATACTAGGCAATGATTGGTTCTCAAACTTATTTTGTCTACTGCCCACTTCGAGAATAAAAATTTTTTTAACGCCCCCATTTTTTCACCTACCGCCTCTACACAACGCCAACATTTACTTTCTGGGTCTCTTACCGCCCCCCTTGAGACCTGCAGCGCCCACAAGGGGGCGTTATCGCCCACTTTGGGAAAGACTGTATAATACAAATACGTAGATAGGTTACTTGTGCTTAAAAAGTGGCACCCAAAATCAGGACTTTTGCCCACCTGAGCAAAGCATTGACAGTTTAACACAACACTGCGCAACATGTATCTGTCTAGTTTACGCTCTAGTAAATAATCATACTATCTTGTACACCCGGTCGAATCACAGGTACGTACGCCAGGGTACAATTTTTGACTTTGTGTCAGTACTGACAGAACGTATCTATACCTCTTTTAAATATCATTGATGCTAGGTCAATGTTTTAGCTGTACAAAGGGTCTGTAGTAGCTACGTAGCATCTCTGAAATGTTCCCAAAGTAGGTTGTACGGGCCAGGCCGGGGTGCATCGCTGGATATAGGTCAAGGGTGGCTGCAACCCCGCCCTGTCCTCATTTCCTCGTTATGAGGTCATACGGGGAAACTAGGTTAACCTTTGATGTTTGGATTAAGTTTTAGACTGTCGTAAGCGGTCACATAGAGAATTTACGGACACAAAATTTAAAATTACTTATTTATCTTTTAAAAAAATAACGTACAAATGAAATAAATTTTATCAAAATCGGTGAATTCGTTTAGTAGATATGAAAGACAGACAGGCACAAATGTAAAGTTATAGCACTCTTGCTTATCCGCCTGCTCCATACCTACTTTTGTTTAGTTAGTTAGTTAGTTCGTTTGTTTTTATATCTAAAAAATTGAATATTTCACCGCCAACAGCTTTTTCTGTCTCGCCCAATGGTTGACTGGTAGAAAATGCTTTTAGCATTAAGTCAGCCTTTCGTATTTTTGTGCATTAAAGTTTAAATAAATAAAGTATGGCTCGTACCACCTCATATAATTATTTGTTTGTTTTCGTCAAACACGCAGAAAAACTTTCAGCCGGACCCTGTACTATAATGACGTAGTTATTTTATGGGATCACGCAGCGATACTTCCGCATTACACGCGTATTTACAAACACGAAAATACACACGTGAATCTCGTAGTATTTATATTTGGCTGGCTGCCGTTGACACGAGAATGGCTATCTTTCAATATGTAGATCGATTACAAGAAAAGATGTAAGGTGACAATACATTAATAAAGGGTGATTAGGGAAGATGTGGCCAACTGTTTTAAATAAGCTGTCTAGAACCATATAAAACTACATTAGATCACAATCGCCCGAATTCTCAAACGTCACTCAACGCTAAGCACGCGCTCACGCTCATGCTGTCCCGTAAAATGTCAATAGAACTGAAAGGTACAGCTATAAATATCTGTATATGTATGTATGTCTATATTTTTTCGCGCACAAAAAAATACTTACGCGGACTGACTTATAGTGACGTGCGCGGAATATTCTGCTATTAATAAAGGTAATCAAAATTACCCACAAGTACTACTTTGAAAAAAGGATAAAAATCCAAAAAAAATTAACTTCGAGAAAAACCTTCACTCCTAAAAATTTGGCAAACCCCACCCTGTATAAATAATTTTACCCACAGTGCCATCTGCAGTGTGGCACAACGCATAAACATAGGTACATAACTTGGGTTGAAACTTTAAAAATGCGTGTTTTTTTTTAAAATGTTCAGCGAATGTTTTATGAATATGAATTTAAACTTATCATACGCTCACGACCATATCCCAAACGGCAAACGGAACATTCAGAAGCCCACTTTTTTTATTATGGGAAAAACTGGTGTAAAATTCGTTTCTATTCAGCTGTCACCTATTCATAATCGCCTGGTAACCAACTGACTGGACGGTGGCATACTTTCAGACTAGTTTTTTTGGTCACTTTCCAATCGGCTAGGGAAACCTCTGTCATTTCATAACAGCCTGGTACTTTAGATGCGTTGCTGACAATTTAAAAAAATAAATAGAAATAAATGAATTTAAATGCAAGGGATGTTCGTTCATTATTGTTATTTTATTCACCTATTCATTTAATTTCCTTTCATGGTTAGTGGTCACCATTAAATCAAAAATTAAATTACGTTATGCAGCGACGATTTAACAATACCTACATTTCTCAAAAAACATGGTCGACATATTTTTTTTTATTGTCTATGTCCTTTTAAAAGTTTAAATGAAATGAATGCTTTCGAGTTTGAATAATCTAAAGAAAAAACTTGGGCTTGCACTGTCATGCATTTAAAATGAACAACATCAAAATTGCAATATTTGCGTATAAAAAGGTTATAAAAAAACTCCTACCTACTCCTCCATTCCATAGTGAATGGATTTTTCTACAAAAAAAGGCAGTAAATTGCATATTATTATTTAATGCAATGATTTCGTTGGTCATCGACCACTCACACTCACTCACTCAGTCCGAAGCGTGGGTAGCTCTGTCCTTTTCTAACTTAAGTTAAAAACGAGTATATCTATCTCATTCTAGAGCTGGTAATTTATCTGATCATCTCTGAATTAGTTAATTCAAGTTGTAGTATATGGTTGTTTTTCAGATAATTCAAGGATACGTCACTGTTTGACGTTTGGTTTGCAATCGTGTCGAGCTGACACAAAATTAAATATGGTAAAACTTGCTATCACGCCTAATCTAATAGAGACGACATCTGGTACTAACATCTTTAACCATGGAAATGGCCAGCGAGAGAGAGAGAGAGAAAGAGGTTCTTCACTAACCTTACACTCCTCTGAAAATCTTCAATGAGCCCACATGTTGGACTATGGCTGGTGCTAAATCATAGTTAAGGTGAGGCCTGTGCCCAGCAGTGGGACGTGAGGAGGCCGTTGTTTGTTGAATCAGTCATTCCATTGCCCGACTTTGTGTGAACATTCAAGTTTTGCTGTCTTCTACTCTCTTATACGTGGCGATACATTTTCAATTTCTTATTCAAGAGTGTATAATTTGTCAGAATCACATTACTTTGACTATGAAAATAAACAGTTTCCGTCAAAACACAAACTTTATGAACTTAATCTCCTCACGTTCAATATTGCAATATGATAAGATTAGACACAGTCGGTTTGTTTAGGGTGGTTTCAGACTAAGATAATAAAATTAATTATTTTTCTTTAAACCCAGGTATTTGGATACAAATTAAACCGATCTTTGAAAAAAAGTTCTATACTCTACCTCAACTATTAAGTGGCGCGAGTCATACTCCTTACAATCCTTACTGCCTTCATAAACCTTAATGTAAGATGTTATCAAGCCACACTAAGGCCTCTAACCAGACTTAAGGACTAACATCTAGCGAATCCAGCCGGGCGGAAGTTACTGCAAACGTTTTTCGATCGGAGCACGGAGATGTCCGAAAAATACATCACAAATTTTCCATCAGGGTCCACAGGATTTAAAATGCATTGCAAAATATTTCACAACTCAACCTAAAGTCACATCAAAGTAATTCCCTGTTGAATCATAAAACTAAGTGACTCAGAACTTCGGAACGACAGGAAACTCCAGATATTTAAGTAAACATAATTGTTCAATGGTTTCGAAAGTTTCATCATCCGTAGAAAAGCAGGATATTTAACGGATCCATCCGTTTCGTTAATCTTTAGAAAGAAAGAAAATACGTTTATTTGGTACAGTATACAAAGTAACAACATAATGAGGCTACATTCCGAGTAAGCACAAAAAAAAGAGCTTTATCTATTTACTTATTCAATATGCACCATGTAAAGAGTCAGGTCTTAACAATTAAATTTAAGTAGGTAAATGTACCCTGTTAGGGTGTGTAAAATAGTGTCGCAATAGCGAGGTTGACAATTTAACATGCTGAATATTAAGAATAATAAAATGTACGGAATTTGGAGTTGTTTTCTAACATTGACATTTCCAACGATACTGAAAGCCAATTTAAATAACAATTTAGATTTAACATCTTCTTATGTGAGGCTGCCTCGACGAACGTTTCTTGGACAAATTCGAGATGTCCTCCGAAAAGGTCAGGTCACGAGTACCTTCTACCGACGAGAATGTATGAAAGGACCCATGATCAGAGTAGAAGAAGCGCCAGAGTTTTACCAAGATCGCAAGGGGAAAGATGTGATATCTGCCTACCCTGTGAAGAAATAGGCGTGATAGTATGTATATGTGCTTTAGTCACTTTAACCCCCTTATTCATAAAAACGAACACAACGCTAACGCATTGTTTAAGCTATTGACGTGTTCTGTCACTTACTCGCAAATGGCGGCAGCAACAAGAATGACAGTGACAAAGCGATACAATAGTTATCGTGTTCTATAAGAGCTCTTTAAGTTTTTATGAATAAGGGGGTAAGTCAATACATTTTCAAGTGTTTTCTCTGTCCTCAATTCTCGTAAGCATAGACCAAACTTCCTAAATTTTGCGATAAACCTTTCGGTTGACTGAACTATTCTAATAACCTTCAACTTAGGCCTGAAAGCAACATTTCCACTCCATAGGTCATCAAGTTATCATGTAACGTACGGAAAAAACAAAATGTGGGAGAGTGGTTAGTAAAACTTATCTAATTCTAAATGTGGTTGTGTGCTCGAACCCCGTGTGAACCGGCCTGTAAGCGATAAGGCGTATCGCGGAGGATGGCCTTGTGATATTGTGATAACGAGTAGTAGGTCATTTGTTTGGTACAATCAGAATATAATGCACCTGCGTATATCGAATCAGCAATGAGATCTGCAGAAGAACAAGCCACAAGTGACACTGCCTAACAGTGCAAGACACAGGCCAGTGGACAAGACCACGACGGTAATTTTACTGTAAAAACGGACCCTGGACCCTTAGTGAAAATAAATGGTGATACCTGACTTATATTAACAATTTAGGAGACACTTTGATTTGCGCTAGGGAATTTATGGGCATTTGTGTTTCGTTGCCATGAACTAGAAAATTAAATCACAATTGATGAAGCTATAATGGTATTTTTTGATTTTTTTGGTCGTCATCTCTAAAAATTGTCAGAGATGGTTACCGAGTACGTTAACTTCAAAAATTGTAAACAAATTATGTCAAAAAGAGAAACTTTCGAGTTTTTTGCAGGATGCTTCTCGAATAGAATCAACGTCCGAACCGGTGGCAGCGTCATATTTTGTTTCTAACTCATTTTTTCTATATTTAGATTCTCGACTTATCATGAATACTTACTTAAAATGTAGTCTACATGAAATGAATGCTTTTGAATTTGTCACTTAGTTAGTTTGGGTTCTTATTCCAAGGAGTGCCAGTTTTCAACCGGCATTAAAACCGTAAAAGTGGGTTAAAAGTTTAAACTAGTGTATTATAAAACACTATACCTATTCGCATGACTAACTATAGCCGCATAGTAACGATGCATTCAAGACATTAATATTTATGCTGTAATTAACTTTATCAGTTATCGTACAGTCGGTCACAGCTCATGTGTGACGGTGTTTTTTGCAAAATGAGCCCTGTTGCATTGTTATAAGGCTACGTAGAGTTGCGCCTTCCGTTTGTACAAGCCATGTAACTGGCCCTGTTTTTTAAAAAGAGTACTGTTTATTGAAATTCAGTTTTTTTAACTGCAAGTAAGTATACGAGTGTAACGTTTTGTACTGAATTTAATTAAATCGATTCTTAAATAGAGGAGATGAGGATGTCTTTTTAAATGAAACTATCGGTGACGTCATAACACGCTGCGCCGTTGTGATTTTTATAGGATGAATGTAACAGATCCATTGAATACGACGTCACAATATTTGAAATCCCTCTATGAACTTGGACGTTTTAATGGATATTCTGATATTTCTTTGAATATTTGTGGTCATTATACATTTATGTAATGTTTTTTAAACTGTAAGTCAAGATTGTAGTAATTTTTGTAATTACTTATTATTTTTATTTTCCGACATAATTTTGTAAGTGTATTTTCTGAAGAAACTTGATCTTGCTACACAAGATTCAGTAGTTTATGAGAAAAAAAACATAGGGGCAGAGCACTTATCGCGAGGAACTAAATACCTGTACTTATCTGTAAAAAATAACAAAAAACAGCCTAATAAAACCGTTAGTATTAATCAACACTATCACAAAATTGTTTCCGTTATTTTCCTGTATCAGCCACATGGTTGGCAACCATCCAAATGTACCAAAACATAGATAAAACTTCAAACACATAATAAACAGACCTAAAAAAATGTCAACTAATTTATAACCTTTCCTCCGCGTATACTATGTCAATCATCTGTGCTTCTATTGTTATGACTAGGTAAGAACGAGACAGATAGGCATTAGACGTAAGCGTGAGTGAGACAAATGATTGTTTATCAACATTGCGCGCGGTTTTAAATTTAGAATTCTTCCGCGTGTTGAATTTAGATAGGTTTTGTTTTTTTTATCGTTTTGATAAAGCAAGGAGGTTACGTAGAATTGTGTTGACTGTTTGTTTCTTAAAGAACAATACCTCTTTTATAAACAAGATAGCGCGTTCAAAAATTAGTAGAATGGTTTGGAAAACCGTTTTTAGTATTGTTCTTGTGGTTTACGTTTTTCTTGGGGGCACGACAAGGTTTTTAACGTTGATTGAAGCCATTGAAGGCTTTTCATAGTTTTTCAGGGGCAACACAACACAGCTGTCCTAAAGAGTTTTCAATCAGCAAATTATTGAAGATAGTTTTGCTTGTTTTTACATTATTTTAGCTTAGTTTAGTCGAAGTTTCAGACTAGCTTAGTACTCTAGATTCAGACTAGTAGACTTTTCTTGAACCATAAGGTTATTCATATTCTTTATTGCACACCATAACTTTAAAAAAGTGAGTAAAACATACCTAAAACATAGCAATAAATTACGATTGAATTCTATTTATTTCATTAAGAATATAGAAAACTAGTAATTTTAAGTTACAAAACGTAAAATTACAAACAATATTGCACAACTGACAGTTCAAACTACCAGGAAGACATATTTGCTAAGATATGAGCTAAATTGTAGTTGCACAGGTTCAATGCATTTTAGTTCTTATAGAACACTCCTTACGGTTGATTTTCGTTTGTACAATTATTGCACTTGTAGAAAATTAAAAATCGATTTAGTTAATGTATCTTTGTAAAGGAATAACATTTAAGCGAAGTAATCTAGACTTGAATTTTGCATTCGTTTTAAAACAAGAAGCCGGTTCAATATAATCTGAATTTCAATTTAAAAAATTCATTCACATAGTCTAAGCTACCTTAGGTTTATCTGTCTAATAGTGTGATTGACTGATGTAGAATGCACTTTGGCATTAAGTCCGCCATTTGTCCTGTTTTTTAGGTTCAATGAAGTCAAAATGAAATCTGTCAAAATTCAAGTAACGGAACGTGAAAGTGACGTTAAGGTATGTTTGTTTAGTTATCAGTTTTCAAACATTCCACAAAAATAATACGTAATCGAATAACACAAACAAGCATTATTATTTTCAAATGATTAATTACGTTACGATAATAATCTCTAAATGAGACAAAGACCGTGATAATGACACACACACGCGTGACACTTGTGTAGAACGGCCTTTGTACCATGCCAACACAAACCTAACTACTAACACACGATAATCATCATTAACCCTATTATTCTAAAGTTCAATTTAATTTAAGCCCACTAGTCGTATGACCTTCCTATTACCGATTTCGTGGCAAGGTAATTCTGTTAAATTCGATTTTAAACCATAGATAGACAAGCATAAAGTCTACATTTGAAAATTGTAATCTATGGTCTCTTTTCCAATTTTCTAAGCAAGGTTTTGAGCAGTGCATTTGATTTTAAACTTTAATCTTTAAAAGATAAAGTAGATTATTAAATGTAGGTTATAGAGTATGAGTCTTTTTGAAATAAGAACATGATTCGAATGCAGTGTGACGTCACTCCCCCCGGGCCCTTCTGACACAGATCTATGCGCTGTTGTCAAGCGGAAAAAATAGCTCGCTGCAAGCGCTATCAAAGGTAATATGCACTTAGGCTAAAAGCGCTTTAAGATGTGGAAGCTGATATTTGAGTTCCAAAACGGCTCTTCATATTCGTGTACGAAATGTTTACACTTCAGAGTTTAATTTGGCAGAGTTAAATCGCTTCTTTCACAGTTTAAGTGATGTTTCACTCCCTTTTTTTTTTTTTTTTTTTTTTTAACCCGGTGAAATGCTTGACGCACTTCCCGCTGCTCGGGGGGCAGCGGGGGAGTGTGGGACTCACCCACTCCGGAGGGAGAGTGGGTATACCCACTAAAACACCGGGGCAGCCTTCTTCCGTGCGTGACCAGGTCTCACCGAGATCTCTTCTGTAGAGAAGGAACACTACCGGTTGAACACCTGGCGCACAATGCTGCTCACACAGCCCATCTCGTAAGGTAAGTTAGACCTCCCTACAAACACCAGCCGGCGTTACGGCAGTGTGAGGCTGCGCCCACACTGCCGTCCTCCTCGGGGCCAACACCCTAGACTACCTACTTCAACGTTCTCTGACGAAGTTTTCTTGATGAGCTGTTTTACACGGTGGGATTTCAAACTCGTACCTAAAGAAAAAGGTGTTATAAATTTGTTATATTGGTATAGCAATTTTCACAAAAAAAAAAACTCTAAAATATGATTGTTTCTTTATAAAATACGCACTCAATACATTATGCAAGAATTAGGCATATCCGCCGGGCATATCTGTGCGTATTTGCCTGGATACAGGCATAATCAGTTGTATTCCATAGTATTTGTTACTCCTTAGTCAGTCATGAACGCTGAAGTTATTAAATATGAAAAAAAATGTGCTGCCTAGCATCTGTTGGCAAAAAGACAGCCGCTTGAAGCGCAAAACGTTTATAAATAGAAATTATTGTAATCTACATTAGGTTTTCGAACGCACGGCGACGCGTGGTCTACAGAATTGCGTTCTGTTCTGTACCACAGTATAATCTTACAGTAAGCTATCTACATACAAACGTGCCACTCTCGGTTTGAATGTGTGCGTGGGCGTCGCGCGCCGTGTCACGATATCACGCACACGCAATTTCACGCACACGCTAGCATAAAATAGGGAGGCATAGGAAGGCGGCAGTACGGACGAGCTGTGCCGCGCGTCTGTGTTCACGCTAGGCACGGTAAAGTAATATAACAGTAATATGACTCGGCCCCGTCCTTGAGTTAAGTGCCTACTGCCGCGCGGTCCGTCGCCACGCGATAGGGCTGCCGCCTGTAGTATTTGAAAACATACTTGTTTCTTTCTTGTTTTGAAATTGTTTTTTGTGATGGTAAATATTGTATTTGTGTTTAAAGAAATGAAATTCGTATTTGAATGGAAACAGGATATATTCCATAAAGCACGCTAAGTTGGTTTAAAATTTTGTATTTAAAAAGCGAAGTTATAACTTTGACACATTAAATATTGACTATTTTATCTTAATACCTACCTGCAATTAACCAAATTTCGCGGCGGACTAGCTATATAAGAAAACTATTGCGTGAGCTAAAACTATCCTTTAAGTACTCGAAGAGTAGATATTATGTAGGTAGGTACATAATCTCACTACCAATTGATACGTATCGTGCGCACAATGAAACTCCGACTTAAGGACATTCATTCACCCGGTGTTGAATTAAACTATAAACCCGAAAATTTTAATGCAAGCGTGAAGTATCACGAATTACCTACTTACTTATCTAACCTGCCTATTTAATCTTCCGCAGAACCATCTATTTCACTTGTCTGTCACTATCCTTCAGCCTGTCTACTCATTTATTCAATAATCCAGGTGGAGGTATTACCTACTTGGAGGAAAAAACGAAATACCTGTCTTTAAAAAAAATAAAACAAATTACGTGCTATTATGTAGGTACGTAACGAAACCTCTGGGTGAGTTCTTGATGAATTTAAACAACCAAACACAGCACAATAAAATCTTTTACCCTGCTCTGACATAGTACATTTACAATATTATGTTTCCAAATTGCACAAAACACACAAAACTGTCCGTCCGATACTGCGCGCGGCGCACGGCGCATTCGCGACTGAATCAGCCTAAGATCAGCCTAGCGCCGGGACGCGTAGGCATAACTCCCGTTCCGCCCGCTTGTATGTAGTCATGTTACTGTTATATTACTTTACCGTGCCGTGGTGATGAAATAATGTGCAAGTAGAGAACGCTTTTTAATAATTAAAGCGCAAAAAAAGCATTGGGATTTAGTTTACAGACGCTCACATTTGTTTTACTAACTGTACAATGCACTATATTGTGTAGTATTAGTTCCACTAAACAACGTTGTGTACGCAACAGTTCAGTCACGGTAAAGAAATATAACAGTAATATGACTCGGCCCCGTCCTTGAGTTAAGTGCCTACAGCCGCGCGGTTCGTCGCCACGCGATAGGGCTGCCGCCTGTAGTATTTTAAAACATCCGGATCCGGATTGTTTCTTTCTTGTTTTGAAATTGTTTTTTGTGATGGTAAATATTGTATTTCTATTTAAATTAATGAAATTCCTATGTGAATGAAAAAGGATGTGTTGAAGTGAAAAAAAAATCATACATACATCCTCACAAACTTTCGCATTTACAATATTAGTAGGAAGTAAGATTACTTAGAGCGTAAATTTTTTTTAAAGACCTTCTTTCTTAATACCTACAATGAACCAAATTTTGCGGCGGACTAGCTATAAAACTATTGCGTTAGCAAATCCTTTACTTGAGAAGCACGTATCATGCGCGCAAAGGATTTCCGACCTAAGGTCATTCACCCGGTGTGGTGAAATTAAACCGTAAACCCGCAAATTTCAATGCAAGCGTACTTTACGAATTACTTACTTATCCAACCTACCGATGAACCACCTATTTCACTTGTCTGTCACTATCCTTCACCCTGTCAACTCATTTATTCAATAATCTAGGAGTATTACTCGGAGGATAAAGCGAAATACCTGTCTTTAAACATATTGTAACAAATTACGTGCTATTATGTAGGTACGAAACAGAAATTTTAAAATTACGTTTCGGAGTTTGTAGGTAATGTAAAGAATGATAACTCTGGGTGCGTCCTTGATTAATTTAAACAACCAAACACAGCACAATAAAAAAATTACCTTGCTCTGCCATAGTACATTTACAATATTATGTTCACAAAATGGTACAAAACACACAAAACTGTCCGTCCGACACTGCACGGCGCGCGGCGCATTCGCGACTGAGAGCCGATCTATGAACGACATCGCCGGGACGCCTAGGTATAACTTGCGTTCCGTCCGCTTGTTCGAAGTCACAATACTGTTATATTTCTTTACCGTGCGCTAGGCTAATAACTCGGCGGGCGGCCTTAGATAGCCTACTGTATGGTTTATACTGTGTCCGTACTGTCTGCGTTTGACGCAACACCTACACCTTGGCACTGTTTTTGATATACCGATCACGTTTTCCCACTAATCGTTTGGATTAGCTAACGTGTTGCTAATGGCAGGGAAGCGTATTTAAAATTTAGCATTAAAAAGTTTTATTTCATACCTGTAAAACGAAAGAAATTTTTCAGGTTCATTTTCTTGTCCAACTATCTTTATGACGCTAATAAATCTTTAAGAATGGCTAAACGTTACAAGCTGAAATTAATATCAAACACTAAGGTCTTCAATCTTCTGAAGTAGTGAAAAAATCAAATTTCTACGTCAACGCAATCAAAAAGATAGGCATATTTTGACGCTTGCATGAGAATCATAACTTAGAGGGCTTGATCGTTGAACTCGAATCATAAAATGTGACAAAAATGACACGTAGGACAATATTACTGCAAGCACACTACAGGTACAGTAAGCGGCATTATAGGCCACTTATTTAAAGGTCATTCTTCCTTGCTTTGTTGCAAAGAATCGCAAAATGCAATGATGAAATGTTGGTTGTATTGGTGCGTACGTGACGTCACAGTTCTTGCCGTTTAATTCTGATTGTATTATTCTATATACAAGACTGGCCACCGTAAATATTCTGTTGAAAAAATCTAAAGCAAAAAAAGGTCATACTTTTCAAAATTGGAACGCTTTCCCCACGATGCAAACATAAAACGGAGCGTTCTCGATTTCCTCGCGACCTCCTGTCGAAATTGTAGTCATTATGACGTCATCTCCATTAACGTTATGCAAGCCTGGTACTTTTGCGTGGTTCTAAAATGTTTTGTAGGAGAATTATGAGTTTTTTTGATAAAAAATATATTTTTTAATACAGTTGCTCAAAAAGTGGTACTTTTCGTAGCTGTTTAGCGTGCGGAAAGTTGGTTTTTCCGCACTAGTGCTTTTTACTTTTCCATATTTTTTTTTTATAATGTTAATAAACTCCATACATCCTACCAAAGAGGTTGTCTGTTCAATCACTTTATTTTGTATTTTGATACGTTATTTGGCATGAATGAATGAGAAGAATGAGTTTCACTTAAAAATACTTGAAATAAAATAATAGGTATTTATTGCATTTCCATGTTTAAATGCAATTAAATTACTTCTTATATTTTTACTAGGCTGAATACAACCGATGCCGTGTTAAAAAATACTGTCAATCCTAAGTTTTTCATTCCCGCTTTCTTTATTTACGATTAGTCACGACTGTCACGATATACTTTGGTTATTGATCGTTTTTAATGTTGTTTATTTAACATTTTTCGTACACAAGTATTTAACATATTTTTTCAAAATAGTTTATTTTTACTAGGCTGAATGCAAACAACCGGTGCCTTGAAAAAAAAAAGTTTATTCATTCCCGCCCTTTTTACTCTTGACTTAATTGTGTTAATGATTCGCATTGGTTTGATATTATTTTTTTCGCAAATGTATTAAAAAACGTTGTTCGATACACGAGCGGAAGTGTCATTTTCACTCGTCCCGAGTCTTGACCCTCGCCTGCCGGCTCGGGCCAAGATGCCTCGAGACTCGTGTCAAATGACATACTTTCCGCACTTGTATCGAAAACTACTATTATTGGTAGCAACTTGGCAAGCACGCATGCGGTCCGCCTAATGGTGAGCGGTTACCGCAGTGTAAGAACACGTTGCTCCGGAGGCATCACCAGTATTTTGTTGAACCTAGAAATAAACTTCCATAGGCTTGCACCACTTTCAAAAAAGGATTTGGTGAACAAAAATGGCGTCTGATGCAGTTGAAATGACTTAACGAAGATTATTTTTACATAAAGGAGGCTTTATTCCGATGCGTGATTTAAGAACAATCTGTTGTTTTGTAGAAGTTTCTGTTAACATTATTGCCTTCTTTAAAGAAAAAAACTAAATAGCCCGTATTTAGTCGTGGGCGGTTTGTGGAAGATGCGGGTTCGATTTCGATTTCTGGTTTTCAGATCTTTAGTAAAGATACTGCATGGAAAATGCTAAAAACAATAATAACCATTAAAAATACTTCAGTTTAAGGTGTAACCTGTGCCCATTAACCTAAAAAAGGCAGTTGTTTTTTGTTTTGTTTCGACCACGCGGTTCCGAACGCCCTGGCAATTTAATTGAGTGACGTCACTCACAAACAGTTAGCGGTGACTCAATAGAACGAGTTTTTGTTACGTTCCGTATCTACGCAGTTATCGTCGGCCAACGTGAAGCTTATTACGTTTTAGTTTGGGTTATTTGTTTTTAGAACGCACTTGACTTTGTGTAAAGTTAAGTAGCCAAAAAAGGGCATCTAGGTATGACTATTCGTATTAATTCTGCAGAACTATAATCTATGACTTTGCACTTTGTATTATATGACTAAACTCTGTAATTGCGAATCAGACCATATTTTTAAGTGTAGTAACTATCAAGGGTCTTGCCAGATTTTTTCGGTTAAAACAAGGTGCGAATGGGTTGGACTTGAATATTGTTTCAACAAGGAGAAACAAAAGATCGCCTGATGTTAGGCAGTTGTATCGCAACCACGTCCAACAAATCAGACAACAACTGAAAACAGCCACACCACAGATAAACAACAATCCTTGCCATTAAACCATCGACAATCCACGCCCAAGCCAAAGACAATAGAAGTTAAAAGTTCACGCAGCGCTGGACACGACCTCGTTCGCGCCCTAAACGGCCGTGACAGGCCATAAACAACGCGATGCTTTTTAAATTGACCCACAATAGGGCAGAGATACACAGTTACATAACCTTGTTTATAAACATACTGGCCACCGTTTAGTTTTTCAAGCCATTGCCAGCCAAGCCATGGATTAAGAAAAAGAAGAAGCTAGTATTTCCAATGAAACTATTTTTCCTTTCTTGCTTGTTATTGCACTGGCCATGCAGACAAAAAAATGGTGTGTAAAATTGAGGGATGATAGGAAACGTCGATTTCAATTATTTAGATCTATAGTCACGTCAGAATAAATGAGCACAAACACAAAATTCATCATTTCATCAATCCAGTTTTTATTGTCGACTCAACTACTAATTTCCAAAGAGTAAATTGTTTTAATTGTCGTAATAAAAAATAATTATAGTTGTTTTAGTGAGATACTTCAGACTATTGATGTAATTTATTGAGAATGTGATTGCCAGATCGCATTTTGAGAAGCGTGGTGATTTGTTTACTAATAACAGCTACTATAGAATTATAATTGATTATGCCAAATTTATAATAAAGCCTTCAATCAAATCAAGCTATAAACACACTTTGCATACGGAAATAGCATTTCCAACGACATCTATGCAATTCTCGTTATTATCAAATCTCATCTCTATCTCATGCAGGGAACACGCCCACTTTAATCATACGAGCGAATTCGAAGTGAGATTCTACTTTGGCGTTCTGTAAAGAACTAGAAGTGCTTAGCTCTCCTAACTCAAACTATCACATTCGCGTAGTTATTGAGTTTAACAGAACGCTAAAACAGAATCTCACTTCGAATTTACTCGTGTGATGTTTAAAGTATGCCTTGAGAATATGACCCAAGACCTCCATTTTTTTCCAAAATGGCCGACAGTCTTATGTTTCAAAAGCGAGCATCTCCTTTTAAAACACTTTCTAGGCTGATAAAAGAAACTTTTTTAAGTTTAAACCTAAACTAGGCAACAAAACTTCAACACAAAAGGAATATTTTGAAGTAAGACCGAATTTAAAGAGCTATGACCTCGTGCGAACGTACAGACTAAAAATATAAATAGGCGCGCTTCTCTCCACAACGCAATGAGAATAACCACGTGGTAACACGCTTGTGTTTTAGGTTAACAGACTAATAACATAACATAACATACCCTCAAGACCATATCCCTAATGGTTTAGTTACGGAACATTCAGTAGCCCACATTTCGCCGAGGGAATTAGAACCCAACGTGGTAACGTGAGCCTACCGCCGTTATCCGGGTTGCTTGGGTTTTATATCGGTGTTTCCCATCACCGGAGAGTTAGCAGCAAATTATACAATCAACACAAAGTAGGTGTGTTCCGGCCAGATTTGATCTCGGGACCGTTGGGCTTCGAGCCAGAGTGTTCAACCACTGGGTCACGACGCTCTCCACGCGCTTATAAATAACATAACATAACACATATTTACATACATACATATTTAAAAAAAAACACTAAAGTGAGATTGGGCTGGACACGTCTGCAGGATGCAGAACGATTTGTGGGCAAAAGTAACGATATTAGACTTCCAGTACACAGTATTGTCAGTACTGATGCGAAGTCGAAAATTGACCCCTGCCGTACGTTCCTATAATTTGACCGTGTGTACAAGATAGTATGATTATTTACTAGCGTAAACAAGACGGATACATGTTGCGCAGTGTCGTTTCAAACTGTCAATGCTTTGCCCAGGTTTTCGAAGTTCTGATTTCGGGTGCCACTTTTTTAGCACATATTGTAACCTATGACGTATTTTTATTATGATATCATTGGGTACAACTATGTGTGTCTGAGACACCTACATTCTCAATAGATCCATACAACTCCCAGACACAAATATAGACTGGGGTTGTGACAACGACCAAAATATCGTGATTGTCGTTTTTGTCGTCAATCGCGACTTGAAAATTAGATGGTATAAGTAGAAGTATTTTTTTGAAAACACACATTAAATAACCTTCGCCTAATTATTTACATTGTTCGCAAATGTTGATAAACCTTGAAACAATTTGTGTTTTTCACTTCAAGAAATGGTAGGGTTGCGACTCTGTATCAACCCCACCAATATTATAATAAAAACACGTAGATAGGTTACTTGCGCTAAAAAAGTGGCTCCCCGAAATCAGAACTTCGACCACCTGAGCAACGCATTGATAGTTTGAGACGACACTGCGCAACTTGTATCTGTCTCGTCATCGACAATTTTCGACTCCGCATCAGTACTGACATAACGTATCTACTCTTTTGAATATCTTTGCACACTGTAGGTACTTTTGCCCACAAATCAACCGGCATCCTGCAGACTTGTCCAGCCCAATTCCACTTTAGTGTTATGTTATTAGCTTGTTAACCTAAAACACAGCTAAAATAGGATTGGGCTGGACACGTCTGCCGCACGCATGAGCGACTGAGAGGGTGTCTCAAGGCAGAAAACGACCGGCAGGTACGTCAGGGGACCATTTTCGACTTCGCACTGACATAACGGATCTACCTCTTTTAGATATCATTGACTGTCATACATAAATCTTGTATCTCCGGTGACAGTGACAGCCCTACGCAGTAGAAACACATTTGTCATGTGCGCCCGCGTCGGTATTTGGTCGCCAATACAATAATGCGACTAATTGTATATTCTTACATCTTTCTACTCTACTGTTTTATTGAGGACGTTGATAATTTTATAAACGGTACAGTCGACGGCACGTCAGGCTACGCATTTCCGTTTTTTATTTCGCGCTTGCTAAATGACGGTTAGTGGAACAGACCAAGAAAGAGTGACTGAAAATCAGTACCCTATCATGCTGTTGACCGCACTATAAGAAATACACATACTCGTATATTTTAGACCATAATAAAGGAATACCATAGCGGCTATGGCATTCCGGCGCCAAAACTCACTTCACTCGTGGTGAGTTATCTTTAAAATTCAATTTCTTTGCTACAGTGGTCGTCTGTGAAGAAAGAACTAAGCCAAATATATTTTTTAAATTAGTTACATACAAAATGGGAGAAAATACTATTTTGGAGTGAAGCATATTGATGATTGAATTAAGCGTGAAGCACCGAGATGTGAAGTGCTGTCCGCCGGAATGCCACCCCTTATGGCAAAAAGGCCCAAGTACCATCTGATTCATTGACTAAAAACTACGCATATCCACACAGGTTAGGCAAAGTTACATATCGTCGCAGGAAAGGCAGAATTACTGAAGCGCCAAAATAGGCATATTGAGTTATATATACAGGGTGTCCCGAAACGTGACGTCAAGCGGGCACGGGATGATAGGCTAGGTCATACCGGCTCTGGGAAAAATAAGGAAAAAAATCTATGTCACTTGGTTTAGTAATAATAATAATATTTTTGATTTTTTTGGAAATCGACACCCTTGACTACTGTACTCATGTACTGTACTCAGAAATGACCAAATTTCGCAGCGTTTTATTTTTTTATTTTATCCTAGATAACTATGCTTTCGATTGTAGTCACTTTTATGATAATCAATTATGGACATTTAGTAAAAAAAAAAAAAGTTCGACTGAGTCATGGTTAAGAATTTTTATGTCAGCAAACTTCATCCCTCATTTTCTTTAAAAAACATTACTATAGCATCCTTGGCAAGTTGTCTAGAAAAGTAGCCCATTTAATCAAGATTTCAAAAAGGTAAAATACTTACCAATTCCTTGTCTTATCTTTCCATGAAAAATATTATGAACTAAAATGGGTCGTTCAAAACTCGAACTAGGTGAAGTCTATTAGTAAGCCTTACTTGGATGATAAAAGAAAAAATGACCGTTTGTTAGTGGCAGCGGCAAAAATGAATCGTTTGCTGTTGCTAAGCATTCCATGATTGGTCGGTTAATGTGATGGGGACCAGTCCGTTTTTTTTTATTAGTATCTCCGTACACATGGCATTAAGCAGTTGTCCCCAGCTGAAGGTGCTAGCAGAAGTCAGCCGCGAAACTTGCGAAACTTATTCAGAGGGCTTAGGGCGCCTTAATATCATCTAACTACATGGCTCAATAGTAGCTCTGATATATTACTTTTACGGTAAATGGCACATCACCCTTACCATTTTCGTTCAGTCCTCCTTACATACATACATACATAAACGGCCTATATCCGTCCCACGGCTGGGCACAGGCGTCACCTCAACTATAAGGGTGGGCGCTAACCATACTCTAACACGCGGGCTCAGTGCGGATTGTTGCAGGAGTTTAAATTCAGTAATATAAAAAAAAAACTCAGATGTCATCAAGCCGCCCTAAGGCCTTCGACTAAGCATTATGACTAACATCTAACGATGCCAACCGGGACAAACTGCTTAACGTGCTTTCCGAAGCACGGAGATGTCGAAAAAATACACTACTAGTCTTGCTTGCTCTATTGCAAAGAAATGACATTCAGCAAGAGCGAGATAAAAAACGGAAATATAGCCTGAGATGCCGGTGACTGTACCACAATCCACACTTAGCTCACTGTGCAGACGTGTTAGAGTATGACATTGTAGCAATACAGGATAGTTTCGTTGAGCGTAAGCGTGAACGTTGAGCATAAGTCTGACCTCAACTGGTGACACTTATGCTCAACACTGGGCACACGCAACGTCTTCCGGGACCAACCGCTTAACGTGCCTTCGAAGGACGGAGAAGCTATAAAAGATATTTAATTTTTTTTGGTGTGGTCACCCATCACATTAACCGACTAATCATGGAATGCTTGGCAACAGCAAACGATTCATTTTTGCCGCTGCCACTAACCTACGGTCATTTATTCTTTTATCATCCAAGTAAGGCATACTAATAGACTTCACCTAGTTCGAGTTTTGAACGACCCATTTTAGTTCATAATATTTTTCATGGAAAGATAAGACAAGGAATTGGTAAGTATTTTACCTTTTTGAAATTTTGATTAAATGGGCTACTTTTCTAGACAACTTGCCAAGGATGCTATGGTAATGTTTTTTAAAGAAAATGAGGGATGAAGTTTGCTGACATAAAAATTCTTAACCATGACTCAGTCGAACTTTTTTTTTTTTTACTAAATGTCCATAATTGATTATCATAAAAGTGACTACAATCGAAAGCATAGTTATCTAGGATAAAATAAAAAAATAAAACGCTGCGAAATTTGGTCATTTCTGAGTGCAGTACATGAAAACTTACTCAAGGGTGTCGATTTCCAAAAAATTCAAAAATATTATTATTATTACTAAACCAAGTGACATAGATTTTTTTCTTTATTTTTCCCAGAGCCGGTATGATCTAGCCTATCATCCCGTGCCCGCTTGACGTCACGTTTCGGGACACCCTGTATATTCGGAATCAGCGTTTTTTTCTGCGTCGATCAGTCTGGGTCTCATAGCGATACGAGCACTTTTTTGGCGTTTAAGTAAATGGAAAAAAGAGGGATTTTTCATCAGCCCGAGTTCTTAAGCGACACTTTTTTGGCATTTTATTTGTGCCTGTCTTATGAGCATTTTTTGACTACTCAAAAAAAACTTAAAAGTTGGTATAAGTAATTTTGAATTGCTGTATTTTTACTAAGTAAGGCTTGTAGGAATATTAGTCTTTCCATTTTTATGCAGGAAGTGGCGTATAAGTAATTTTGCCTTACTGTTATTGAGCAAATTTTTGACTTTCAGTATCTTTACTGTGAAGTAGTATTTTAGCAAAAGTTGTAGAAGTAAAAATAGAAAGCTGGCCAAAACCCCATTTACGTCGCTAAAGTAAAAAATATGGAGCTACAATACTTAAAAATCTGATTATTATCGGCGCGTACGCCGGGTATCAGTCAGTCTGCTCGACAGAGCCACTGAGAATTTGACGGTATTTCTTGCCGCTAAAATAGATCGAGAAGATAAGAGAATATTGGTGATAATAATGCAATAAAGAACGCCTTAATCAGTTAGTTAGCTATTTATTAGTAATTTTTTTTAGTAATTCACATAAGTAGATACATTTATTAGTAAAGTCACCTTGGGTAAGTACCTAAATGTCTAATAATTTATGAAATTTGCCTAATTGTCATTTGACGCTGGGATGTTAGGGGCGAACCTCCATCTATCGCCCCAAGCCAACCTCACCACAACTGACTGACCCTGGCAACGTTAGCTGCGGCTGACTCGCATCTGACGCAACTCGAAGAGGAACTTGGGAATATCAGGTGGCACATTCTAGCGTTATGTGAAGTTCGAAGAGAAGGAGAGGACACCATAACGCTCATTTCAGGCCACCTGATGTACTTCCGAGAGGGATACCAAAAAACCCAAGGTGGCGTTGGATTTCTGGTTAATAAGTCCCTAGCTAACAACGTTGTGGTAATGTCCAGTGTGTTGAACAGGGTGGCGTACATCATCATCAAGCCCACCGAGAGGTATAGCCTTAAGGTGGTGCAAGTGTACGCACCGTCCTCGTCACACTCGGACGATGAGGTGGAGGATATGTTCGATGACATATCGAGGGCCCTCCACTCTACTACCAAGACCCATTTCACCGTTGTTATGGGGGACTTCAACGCTGCAGTGGGGGTACAAAATTGCAGTGAATCGGTAGTACAATCTCCGATTCTCCGGAGACCTGGAGTAAAAGTGTGGTCGTCCTGTTCTTCAAAAAGGGAGATAAAACGCTACTGAAGAACAATTGACCCATTTCCCTTCAAAGCCACGTCTAAAAGCTGTTCTAAAGGGTGATCACGAACCGCCTTGCGCGAAGACTCGACAAATTTCAACCACCGGAACAGACATAGACCTCATCCACACAGTGCGGCAGATTAGACAGGAAACTGCAGAGAGTAATCAGCCCCTGTGTCTGTGTGTGGACTTCGAGAAGGCCTTTAACTCGATTGAAATTGAGTCTGTTCTGGAGTCTCTGCAGCGATGCCAAGTAGATTAGCGATACATCCAGGAGATGAGATGTCTTTACAAAGCCGCCACTATGTCCGTCCAAGTACAGAATCAGCAAACAAGTCCTATACCGTTTGCATCGAGATGTGAGACTAGGGGATGTTATCTCCCCGAAATCGTTCTCGAATGCAATGGAGGATAGGTTCAAGATGCTGAACTGAAAAGGACGTGGCATCAACATTAATGGCGAGTACATCTCTCATTTGCGATTTGCTGTCGACATCGTCATCGTGGCAGAAACGCTGCACGACCAACAACTGATGCTGAATGACCTAGCTGACTCTTCTGTGGGCATCGGTCTACGGATAAACTTGGACAAAACCAAGGTTAAATGAACATGTCCTACCGGAACCGGATTACGGTAGACGGTGCCGTACTCGAAGTTGTTCAAAAATATGCATACCTCGGGCAGACACTGCAGTTAGGTAGAAACAACTTCGAGGACGAGTTAAATAGAAGAATTCAACTGAGTTGGGCAGCTTTTGGAAAGTTCTTCTTCGAGTCTTCACATCGTCGATCCCGCAGTCCCAAAACAATAACACTAACGGCACGGCTGGTCCACAAATTCAAAGTCACTCAGCGGGCTATTATGGAGAGGGCTTTGTTCGGCGTTTCTCTGCGGGATCAAAAGAAATGAGAAATGAGGTGATACGGCAGAGAAGCAAGATTATCGACATAGCCCACCGGATTAGCAAGCTGAAGTGGCAGTGGGCTGCCCATGTTAGCCGTAGAACCAACCACCATTGTAGTAATCGTGTTCTTGAGTGGAGACCGCGTCTCGGCAAGCGTAGTGACGTTCTCAGGCAAGGTGGAGTGATGATTTACGCAGGATGGCTGGCAGGAGCTGGATGCAAGCAGCCAAAGATCGAGTTCCGTTGCGTGTAATAGGAGAGGCCTATGTCCAGCAGTGGACTGCAACAGGCTGATGATGATGATGTTATTTGACGCTGGTTCTATCCGTTGTAAAATTATGTTACAGAGAGGTGTAAAGGTTAACTTAAGATTACCCAGCTAATGTTAAGATTATTTCTGAAGAGTGTGTAATGTTGGTTTCATTGTTGAAAATGGCTTGTTACCATGTAGTGTCGGTCGAGATATAGTACCACACTATTAACGAAACTGGCCGAGTCCTGATTGCCAACCTCAGTTGATTCCTTTGGGGGCCTTTTTGGCATTGCGGGCCAGACTTATTTTTTAACCTACTATGTGCCACTGCCGGGCCAAAGTCTCACCTTAATTCATTCATCCTTAATTTTCATAATCTTAAGCAAATAAGACTACTCTTACTTATTGGCAATGGAGTATACGTTATTATTTATGGTTCAAGTAACTTTAATTTTGGCACTTCAGTATCCAAGTAGCTTTTATTCTGTATAAACTGGAGTTTCAAGTAGTTTTAAAGGTATGATTAGACAAAAGTGGTTATCTCTTACGTCATTTTACTCGAAATATCTAAAACAATAACCTACTGTTGAGGATTTTTAGTGATTCAACATAATGAGCCGATCACTTTATAAGTCGTTTTGACACGATGACACCAGACTTTTAAAAGTCCTTTGCAGAGTTTTTTGAGGGTACTCAAACGGAAAGCACAGTCGATCTATTTTTTTACTTTTAACACGTTGAACGCCGAAGTCAAATTTACTATCTTGGCATATGGGCCATGGCAGACACCATTTGTCTGACAGTGGGTCGGGTCCACCGGGCCGTGGCAGACACGGTTTGGTTGCCAGTAGGGTCTGAGTTAAAACGTCTTTACTAGGCTGGCAGACATTTTAACTACAGTGAATGTTATTTGCTGTGACCCTCGCGGCCCTGTAGAATAAGCCTCGAGGCTTAGCACACAAGAAATCTTTAGAGTCTACAAAATATTGATGACCTGACGGGACCCGACACTTTTTTTTGAAATATCTATTTCCATATTGTTGTAAAATTCATACTTTTTCGATTTGAAAAATTAAATCTTAGTCAATAAGTACGTGTAGACGAGTCGCTCCAGGATCTGCAGCTGATGCTGAACAGCCTAGACTCTTCTTCGCGGCGAATCGGTCTCGGGATGAACTTGGATAAAATCAAAATCATGATAATGACCGCATTGATCCGGGACCTGTCACTGCCTTCGGTCACCATCTCGAGTTTGTGCAGGAATATACCTACCTTGGGCAGATATTGCAGTTGGGTGGAAGCAAATTCGAGAGGGAAGCCAAGAGGAGGATTTAGCTGGGTTGGGTAGCGTTCGGAAAACTTCGTCGTCTTCTCGTCGTCTTCTCGTCGCCTATACCGCAATGCCTGAAACTAAGGTTTTCAACCAGTGCGTCCTACCCATCATGACGAAACGTGGACACTAACAGTGCGGTTAATGCACCAGTTCAAGGTCGCTCAGCGAGCGATGGAGAGAGCTATGATCGGAGTTTCCCTGAAGGGTGAAATCCGAAATGAGGTTATCCGACAGAGAACCAGGGTCATCGACATAGCTCTGAGAATAAGTGAGCTAAAGTGGCAGCAAGCTGGCCACATTTGCCGTAGAACGGATAACTGTTGGGGTAAGCGCGTTCTAGATTGTCGAGACCACGTCTCGACAAGCGTAGTGTGGAACACCCTCCGGCTAGGTGGAGCGACGATTTACGAAAGGCTGCTGGCAGGAGTTGGATGCGTCTAGCTGCAGATAGGGCGCGATGGCGCGCATTAGGGGAACGTCCAGCAGTGGACCAACAAAGGCTGATGATGATGATGAGGGATTGTAATTAGTTTCTCGTGTGTGACCTTGGAGGACAGTGAGGGAAGAGAGCCCCAGATGGATAAGAAGTCAATCTGCGGCTTCGCAGGAAGATACAGAAGCCGGACTACCAGACCTGAGCAAACGCAGGCAATGATCCCGGATCTAAATGCTCTGATAAGTTTACTCTTGAATCAGGCCATTCGCCTTGAAAAACTAGCCCTCCAACAGGGAAAACAAGCCCAACGGGTAGAGTAACAACTTGCTCAACTGAGGGAAGAGCAAGCCCGCCACCACGAAGAGCTATCTCGCCATAGGAAGAGCTATCCTGCCGCTACGAAGAACAACTTGTCCGACTTAAGGTAGCAAACTTTAGGCTGGCAGACCGACTTTTAAAACGAGAAGCTCGACCGGAAAAGTAGATCTTCAGGTAAAACTACCCCACTACGATGGAACGACATCGTGGGCAGCCTTCCGGTATTAGTTCGATACAGTTGCTAAAGGCAAGAGATGGACTGACGAAGAATCCATGATGGCACTCACCCTAGCACTGCGTGGCGATGCCCTCTTAATTCTGGAGAACCTACCTACAGAAGGCAGAACTTTGGAAGCTCCTATGAGGGCCTTAGACTGTAAATACTGCAGTAGAGCAAGCGCCCCGCTCGCGCGTAGAAGCGGGGGTGGGTGACACGGTGACCTGCGCGGCCCCCGCCGCCGAAATAACGTAATGTGCTCTGGCTGGGCCGTGGCAGACAATGGTGTCTGCCAGGCACTTTCTGTCCATTTTTGCTATTTTTCGCTATTGTTTTAATTTTATACTGCATTTTAAATACTGTTTATTCATATAAATCAATAAAACACGTTAACAATATTGGACCAATTTGCAATTTTTTCATGAAGCGCATTAGGTATATCTACTGGCAGTCAAATGGTGTCTGCCAAAGCGTTCAACGTGTTAATTAACATTTAGTGGTTTTCAGTGAATAAATTAGGTATCAGTGTATTCAGTAAAGTTCCGCAGTGGTGTTAGTTACATAAGTTATTGAAATAAATCGTTTTAACATGACCATTTGAGTCGCATGGTTTGTCGTCAGACAAACCACCACGACCACATGGCATGTTAAGAAGTTGCAGACGCGTGAATAACCTCAAAAACTCCAAGAAGCATTGAAATACATGATACCAGTATTTCAATGAACACATGCAAAGGCATATCACTCGACATTGGCGAAATACCCTCGCCCAAAGAGGCAAAAGGGTGACGCCATTAATAAAAATAAAAAAAAAAGAAAAGTCCTTTGAGTAATTTAGGATAGCAAACATTAGATTATGGTTATAGTTCCAGAAAATTTGCCGTCTTCCATTTTATATACGTAAGAGTTTTAAGTGATTTTGGTCGCTATAAATATTTGACTCAAATGGCTGTTGAGAAATTTTGCTTTACTGTAAATTGGAGTCATTTTTACTTAAGCGCCACTATATCGCAAACCAGCTGTCTCATTATTATGGTTTGTACTTCTGGACATAGAAAATGACATATTACTAAAAGTTTACCTTGATGTCATCGAAATTCGAATGCTGGGAAAAAAGTTAGGAATTAAAAACGAAAAAAAAAACTTTAAACGGCTTTTTCTCGAAATGGCCATTTGGCGCTTCAGTAAAGTTGCCTTTCCTGCGACGATATTATGTATTGTAATTACATATACATTATCTTGGCACGTGCTCTGTGTAGTAAATGACGGACATTTGTGTATTCATACTGTTCAAGGCGATAGTGATTCTGATATAGTATGTTAAGTTACACGTGTAACTATGGTGTTAATGATATTACAATAAAAAAGACGTAGGTTATGTCAGTACTGAAGCGAAGTCAAAAGTTGTCCACGGGGTACGACGTAGTTAATTTTACCGTGTTATATCGTGTGAACAAGACAGTATGATTATTTACTAGAGCGTAAACGAGACAGATACACGTTGCGAAGTGTCGTCCCAAACAGTCAGCACTGTCAATGCTTTGCTCAGGTACACGAAAAGTTATGATTTCGGGTGCCACTTTTTTAGCACAAATAACCTATCCTAATATTTTTATTACAATATCATTAGTCGTGAGCGTATACCTTCTATGTAAAACTAGCTGTCCCGATAGACTTCATTCTGTTGTCCAACATTCAGTGTCACTAAATTGTTGTTTTTTTACTAATACTCCTAGCATTTTTTCATGTTAATCACCATTTAAACCTTCCTTGAACTTCCACAATTATTTCAAAACCAAAATTAGCCAAATCGGTCCAGTAGTTCTCGAGTTTTAGCAAGACTAACGAACAGCAATCTTTTTTATGTATAGAGATGTGCAAAGGTTTTTAACCCTCTGAAAAATGACCTCTATATTACTCTCTCCTTATCAATATTTATTTACTACAAGACATACATACATTTATAGTAATCGGGTCTACGACCACGAAGCAACAAGATAAGGTTAAAACAATACTTGTTGTTATCTGTGCAATATACAATGCTTCATTAAATGCATTAAACACTGTGTCTGAAGATAAGTGGAGAAAACAGCTTAGGTCGACCGCACACTATGGTTAGCCGGACTAAGATAAGAAAAAAAACGTACGTATAGTAACTAAGCTGATTTTTCAAAAGTCCGATAGAAATTATTAGTCCAATTAATTACAACTCGGCAGATCTCAAAATGTATGTCAAAATGACAAATTTCAATTAAAGACAACCATATATTTCGACATCTCTTTTGAAAAATCAGTCGTAACGTAAAACACTACTCTTCTACCTGGAGGTTTTCTGTAAGAGATCGCTCCCAAGTAATGAGGCCGCCTAAATTGTACATTGGTCTCTATATTTTATTTGAAAATGTAATGTTTTGTACAATAAAGAATATCTATCTATCTATCTAATACATTTATTGAATAAGGTGAAGAAGACAATATTTGTACAATTCAGGCAGTCTCACCGCTACAAAGCGATCTCCTGCGGACAACCATCGGTAGAGAATTTTCTACAGGAACAAAGAGTCGGGTTTTGCAAAAGAAATGGCGGCAAAAGCAACGGATCAGAGGCAGAGGTGCCATTCTCAATACACACTTCACTTCACTTTGTTTTTGGCCTTCTGTAAAACATAATAACTTCACGACTGTGATCGTTTGAGTGAAAAGAACTAAGCCGAATAAGATTATTTAAATAAGATTATTTAAATTAAATTAATTTAAGGTGAATAGACGGTGATGATAAAGAAAAATATTTTACTTGAAATGTAACTATAGTATTTTTCTCATAAACACTTTATTTAACTAACCGATGAACATCTCGAAGATTTAATTACAAGAACCTGCACTAACTTCGAAGGCAAAACAAATTAACTACTTATCGTTTGTGCTGAGCCTTAAAACAATTGTTACATTGTGCAATTTAAAAATAACTTTATCTTGCTCTGGCGTGTGATACCTTTGATATATCACTAGTTATCCTGCTCACCCGGAGCTTGAAATTATAGTCTAACTTACTTATATAAGAATACACTTTGACAGCTGTCAGTGACATCGTTGTTACGATGTCAAAAATAAAAATAACACGGTAATAGAATACCGCTGCCGTTTGTTAATCTTAATTGTTTGTTTTCCCAGTGGTCATTTATTGGTATTTTAATTGTTTTAGTTTTCCTTAACATTTTGTAAGTTACGATGTCCAGCTTAGTAAATGTCAAATGGCACAGTGAAATATTTATTTATTTAGCCACCTCTTTCCCAAAAATAAAAACTTACGGTTTCTGTAGAATCATCTTCCTCGCAAGATTCGAAGAAGTTCACACACTCACCTGCAACAAATAGAAGAAAATTTTATTAATTTATATCTTAGGTAATATGAAATTAGGTAATTCAAAAGACTGATCGTCATGGTTTTTGATGCGATGAATTTTGAAAATTCAACCAACCATAAACATCATAATGGTACATCTGGCGTCTTGGGAATTAAAAAAAATGAGAAATGGACATTCCGGAAAGGGACATAATGAAACCGTTGGACATTATAGGAATTGGACATTATGAACTTGAAGGGTTGCCCACTGTCACAACTGTGCCACGAGCAAATATAATTTTATGGACGACCGATTTGGTGTAATGGTTTAGAAGTGAGCTATTACACCAGTGGTCACAGTACAAACATTTGTGTGCATGAACATGTCTGTTTGTACTGGTCTAGGTGTTTTCTATGTAGACGACCGTCTTGGTGTAATTGTTGAGAAGTCGGCTACTACACCAAGGGTCGCGGGTTCGATCCCCGCACAGTACAAACATTTGTGTGCATGAACATGTCTGTTTGTACTTGTCTGGGTGTTTTCTATGTATATTCAGCATGTATTTACAAAAAAAAAAAGTATTTAAGTATGTTTATCCATTGTCTAGTATCCCATAACACAAGCAATTAGTTGCTTAGTTCAGGCTAGATGGCGCTGTGTGGAATAATGTCAGTGATATTTACTTATTCATAAATATCATTACATTTCATCAAGTCATATCAACAAGTTAGTGATTGCCCAATCAGGTGTTCCGCCCACGGGGGCCTGAACTGGTGGACCTTGGAGCACGATTACCAAGAGCCAAGGCCCTAGAACTAGGGTTACCGTCTAAATGGTGAAATCCGTTTGAGATTAGTGTTAAGAGCGTATTTTATTTGAAGTGTAAATCTGCAAAAAATCTGAAAAACAAATATAGATTTTGAAAGCTGAGCACAGTGGGTTTTTTTTTATTTAAAATTATTATTATTCTTATAAAATGTAATATTTTTCAATAGTGTTTGAACCGGGGAAGAGAGGCCTTTGCCCAGCAGTGGGATCCTCATGGCTGATTTAGATTAGATTAGTGTTTGAACTTTGAGTCCGAGACACGGCCCGGCGCCCTTCCCCGGAAGGGCAGATACTATTAATTATTCCAAAATTAGTTCGAACGAAATCTAAATAGTTAAAAAAAATTGCAACGGAACCCTTGATGCTACTTGGCCGTTTCCCTGCTATTCATCTTCAATTAAAAACTTAAACAGTTGAACGATCGTAAAGGGGTAAGTAGTAGGTACGTTCCTAGCTTCCCTTTGTAGTCTGAACTGTCTGAACGTTGACCTAGGTTAGGTCTGGGGTATGTCTAGACTGTATACAGCTGGTTCTCAGTACTCTCCTTTATTGACACAGGGAAGTAATCGAATTGAATGTCTGTATAGTTAATAGGGTAGATGACTATGAGTGATTTTGCATGTTTTTTTATGTTCCCCAAAAATAATAATTGATTACAAATGTTATTGTAAAACCACAATCGAAATTCGTTTCAAAATGAGGCTACAATAGGCCTGCAAACTTGGGTGGGCAAGTCCATTTCATATGTGTTAAATTTTTGTAAAACAATATCACTTTTTTGTAACCCAAACTATTATGAAGGAATTATGTTAGGAGACCATTATCATAAACGCAATATTGAATATAGCTGTCGAACAAAGTTATTACGCGCTCCTTACAAAAACAGCGACAGTGACGTCACTGTCGCTGTCACTTTTGTATGGAGCGTTTTTGGGCAAGTCCAAAAATGTGCATTTCAAATTGTGATATCTCTGGTGGTATTGATCCAGATGAAGTGATTCTTTGAGGATTGTTTACATAAATGTAAGGTCTTTCGATAATAAACAAAAAAAAAATACAGTCATCATGCCTATTGGGAAGCAAACATATGGTTTTGAATCATTTGGACAGCAATATATCTTAATTTGGGCGGTAAGAACCAAACAATCCGACCAAATCTTATCCTAACACTAACATTGTGTACAACTATACAATTATTTTCTAATATTTACGCGAACACTAAACATCGAAATAAAACAACTTTACGGATTCTACTCGCGATCTTATATTTTCTTTCATTTTCTAACCCGACGTTTCGACTACTTTTCAGCAGCCGTGATCACGGGATGACAAAGATGTTATATGTCACAAAACAGTACAATTTTTTAGCAACCCTCACTTAACTACCGTCATTTCCACCAACATTATTGGAAATGTTCCTATCCACGCAGTACGAACTAACCGTATCTTGAGACCTCACAGGGATGATCAACCGTATAACAGTGTAGCGGGGTAGTACCGCTAGAGAGTCGGTGGGGCCAGTGTGGCGGCTCCTCCTGCCGTCTTCAGCCTACTAAGGGCCAGGGAAGACCGGCACTCGTCGTACAAGTTATTTCAATAAAAATCACATTCCGAGACTTGCTTATTGTTTTTATTTAGTTATCCAACACTTAGGTATCACAATAGATATTCACGATAATTTAGAAGGGATGAATGAGTAGAAATAAACGGATTTTCAAAATGTAAAGAAATCTGTGATGATGTTGATCTTTCGAAGATTTTTGTAAGACTCCCCAAAAAAAAAAAAGGTCCGCAGACATACGGAACGAAATTTAAATTCAAATTTCAAAAAGACAGATACTTTATATTTTGATGTGGGGTTAAGCTACTACGAAGTTTTCAGCCATCGTGGAGGTTGTACTTAACGTCCACGAGGCTGAAAAGAAATGGCATCGTTACAACAGGATCCCAAGCTGGTGGTATTTTTTTTAGAATTAGAAAGACCATTATTTTTCGGTAGTTATATTTGTGCTTGCAGGCAGCACTTATTGCAAGTGAAAATGAAATGCGAATGAAATGGATCGATAATCGGACTGCCTTAAAATCCGGTCACGTTTTCTTCCTGATTTTTTGATAAGAGCGTTTTGTTGTACGCGTGTTGAAGGTTGTCTGGAAGAGATCGCTTACATTGTACTGTAAGTGTTTTCTTTGTGCAATAAAGTTTATCTTATGTAATGTCAATCAGTACGTACTATTTTTCTCCTAAAAAAATCGATCGTGTGCGTGCAGCCTTAGAAATTCTAATCAACATACATTTTCGCATCATAACATAACATACACAATTACATACCGCCCCACCATCTCTTTGTAGTCTGAACGTTGACCTAGGTTCAGTCTGGGGGAAGTCTAGACAGCTAGCCAGATTCTTCCCCCCTTGAGGAAGATAGTCTAAGCTTAATACCTAACTTCCTATTTACATATACTGTCTAAACGTTTTAGCTTAGTGGTTAAATTTCCTGGTTTGAGACCCAGGTCAATCTGGCCGGAACATTAACAATACATTAGAATCAGATTTGCTTGGTCAAATGTGGACTTCTGAATGTTCCGTTCATCTATAGTGGTAGCAGTAAGAGTGACTTCTGACAGTGGTATATTATGTTGCATGTAAATACATTATTCTTAAATCATATAGGTACCTAAGTCTCATGGAATTCAAAGTTACCTAAAAATATTGATCATATTCCAGTTGAAAAAAAAATGGAATACCTGTTAAGCTGTTGTTGCTGTGTGCTCAGGCACACTCCACGTCGTATTTTAGTTATAAAATACCACGTGGAGTGTAAAAAACCTCCGCCTGGGTGGAATTAGTTTATTTATTTCAACCCTTTTATGCCTGTTTCACGATAAAAACTATCCTATGTTCTTTCCTCGTGCTTCGGAAGGCACGTTATGCAGTTGGTTCCGGTTGACGTCGCTAGATGACAGTCGTTCAGCCTAATCAAAGCCTTTTAGAGCGGCTTGATAACATCTGACATTAAGGTTGCTCACTAACCTTACACCCCTCCAACAATTCGCACTGAGCCCGCGTGTTAGAGCCATACTCCAACACGCGTTCCACCTCATAGTTGAGGTGAGGCCTGTGCCCAGCAGTGGGAGGTATATAGGCCGTTAATGCTATGTTATTATGGCTTGTAACACGTGGTATTTTATCAATAATTGAATGAGATGACGTCCTATAAATTAATTAATAATTTGAATAAACTTAACAATGATGCTAAGTAGCTAACTACTTCCTATCAATTGTCTCGAGTTAAGTGGTACTTAGAGGTTATTTTACCACTATGTTGTAATTTGAAAACAATAGGTAGTTTGTCTGAACGTTATTTTACAGGCAAAATTAACAAATGAACCTGGAACTTTTTGCTTGAAACCAGACTATGCCACCTGTGCCCAGCAGTGGGATGTTTAGAGGCTGTTTATTGTTATTATTCGTTGTCATCCACTGCTGGACATAATCAATAGAAATTTAACTAAATTCCCAGTCCAATGGTGAGATTTAAGTCGCAGAAGCCTTACTTTAAATAATTAAATGTTCTCTAAATAAATATTCTAAAATGATTAGTTAAAATACTCACTGGCTCCAAAAAGGCAAAACATGATTATTTAATTTAATAATTATTACCACAACATTATCACATTCTTTTCACTATTAATATCACAGTTACAGTTACATTTAAATTTTAAACTACTGTTAAAAAATAGCATACATTGATATTCTATACTAATATTATATGCATTAATTAATCTAATTTAAATTTTAAGTCCCGTAAAAAATGGTTATAAAAAGCTGTTTTTATTATAAAAGTACAAAAAGAGTTCGGCAAATAACACGTCCGCACGCGACGGAGTGCCGTGCAAGACTGAGTTCTGATCAGCTGTTATCCCCACCTATCCACAGGTTGTTCCAAGTCTAGACGTAAGGGGTTGAAGAGGGGGGGGGGGGGGGGAAGGCGGGGTGTTTGATCGGGTCTCTGCCCTCTCAAATCTTCGTATCTCGAATTGTAGACTTAAAACATTTTTTATGTTTTCATTTTATTAGTTTATTAGAAAGAGTGAGAAAGTTCGGTATTTATATTTTTATTGCTCCCAATGGTTCTTCTTTTGTTCAGGTTTTATTTGGCAAGATTTTATCAATTTTTAGTACTACAGTCGTCGACATAAGTATCTGGACCTTGGAAATTCCTAAAGGATTTTCTTTTGTTTAGTTAGGGTTGTTGAGTTTTGTTTTAGCAACGCAAAAATATTTTATCCTCATCTCTATTTCCTACTAGCTGTGCCGACAGACGTAGTTCTGTTTGTCAATGACAGGTACAAATGGTTGCTAAGAAAACTAAATTGAACTTTTACTACATTCCTAGCATTTTCTTGTTTATTCCCCTTTTCAACTTTCCCTGAACTTTCACAAACATTTTAAAACCAAAATTAGCCAAATCGGTCCAGCCATTCTCGAGTTTTAAACAGACTAACGAACAGCTATTGTTTTTATACTATTAAGATTCTTTGACATGATTTCTGAAAAGAGCGCTCTTTTGGCGTCTTTATGGACCTTAAGGGTGAAGAAAATATGCTGGTGGAATCGGAATCATTCTACAAATTGATTATTTTCTTCGAAACGTCAACAAAGAAGTCTCCAGGTCATATACCTCGAATAAATGAATCATAACCTACAATGGAATCTGTTTTGAGTTATGTGATTCATTTCCTTCCAAACGCGTGGCAATGGCAACACGCTGCATGAAAAAATATAGAACTAGCTTTCCGCCCGCGGCTTCGCCCCTTCGTAGAGAACTTATTTAAACCCCTTTAAGCCTACATTTCGCAGTGAAAACTACCCTATGTCTTTTCCTATAGTTCACTTTATCTGTATACTAAACTTCATTAGGGTTGGTTCTGTAGTTTAAGCTTGAAAACGTCACAGACAGACAGAGTTAGACCAAGATGTCGACAGCAACTTGAATGAATGAGACTAAAGAAGACATTCCAGTTACAAAAATAATTTGGTTATACCTAGTGCTTGTAAGGTTTTGCTACCTGCTATGGTATTCCGGTTGGCGCCAAAACTCACTTCACTCGTGGTGAGGTAGTTTTGATATTCAATTTCTTCGCAACTGTGTTCGTTTGAGAGAAAATAACTAAGCCAAATAACATTTTTTTAATTATTTACATACGAAATGTGAGAAAACATTAATTCAGAGTGAAATGTATTGATGATTGAAGTAAGCGTGAAGCACCGAGATTTGAAGTGATGTCAGCCGGAATGCCACCCCTGTTACCTGAAATGCCTTTGGTATGATACATTTTTACCTTGACCTATTTTAAAGATTATCAAAATCCGCATTTTGCGTTGCGGGGTCTTGCAACCTACTAAGTGGGGCGGGATTTCCCGTTTCTCGGGATTGTAATCTTAAATCGTTCGAAGGCTCTTATTAACCTGCCTATGAACACTTGTTAACTAAGTATATTTTACAATTTAAAATCTTATTCAGTTTACATCGATGTTTTCTGGTACTTTATAAAATTGGACTTAAGTTAATATCATTCGTTATTGGTTTCGGACCGACACACGGGCGGCCATATTGTTTTTCGGCTGTCAAGTGAAAAGCTTTATCACGGTAAAGTAATATAACAGTAACATGACTACATACAAGCGGGCGGAACGCCAGTTATACCTACGCGCCCCGGCGCTAGGCTGATCTTAGGCTGATTCAGCCGCGAATGCGCCGCGCGCCGTGCAGTATCGGACGCACTGTTTTGTGTGTTTTGTGCAATTTGGAAACATAATATTGTAAATGTACTATGTCAGAGTAGGGTAAAAGAGTTTATTGTGCTGTGTTTGGTTGTTTAAATTCATCAAGAACGCACCCAGAGATATCATTCTTTAAATTACCTGGAAACTCCGAAAGGTAAGTTTAAAATGTTTCGTTACGTACCTACATAATAGCACGTAATTTGTTTTATTTTTTTTAAAGACAAGTATTTCGTTTTTTCCTCCAAGTAATACCTACACCTGGATTATTGAATAAATGAGTAGACAGGCTGAAGAATAGTGACAGACAAGTGAAATAGATGGTTCCGCGGAAGATTAAATAGGCAGGTTAGATAAGTAAGTAGGTAATTCGTGATACTTCACGCTTGCATTAAAATTTGCGGGTTTATAGTTTAATTCAACACCGGGTGAATGAATGTCCTTAAGTCGGAGTTCCATTGTGCGCACGATACGTATCAATTGGTAGTGAGATTATGTACTTACCTACATAATATCTACTCTTCGAGTACTTAAAGGATAGTTTTAGCTCACGCAATAGTTTTCTTATATAGCTAGTCCGCCGCAAAATTTGGTTGATTGCATGTAGGTATTAAGATAAAATAGTCAATATTGAATGTGTCAAAGTTATAACTTCGCTTTTTAAATACAAAATTTTAAACCAACTTGGCGTGCTTTATGGAATATATCCTGTTTCCATTCACATACGAATTTCATTTATTTAAATAATAATACAATATTTACCATCACAAAAATCAATTTCAAAACAAGAAAGAAACAAGTATCCGGATGTTTTCAAATACTACAGGCGGCAGCCCTATCGCGTGGCGACGGACCGCGCGGCAGTAGGCACTTAACTCAAGGACGGGGCCGAGTCATATTACTGTTATATTACTTTACCGTGGCTTTATGGAGTCTTGGGAAAGTTTTAAGATTGTAAATAAATCTTTGTGAATACAAACGAATCGTGTTTCTGTTCTTGATACACTAGGGAAGATATTTATTTTTATACCTACAGATATAACTATTGCCAGATCGATCCAGGTCGTTGGTCCAAGATCAAGGTTGCCCTGCCCGCAGACGTTTTTGCGAGGTTTTTTGTACTAGTGACGTTTTTGGCAAGGAAACTACGAAGACCTTGGGAAGACAGTTGTTTTGTCATTTCTGGGATTTCTAAATAAAAGTTATCTTTCGTTCCTTGTTTACGTTATAAAAGTGTGTGTTTGTAACTTTTAATGCGATAATTTTCAGATTCATGTATGATTTGAGTTGACTTTTAATGGAGTATTCAAAAATACCAAAAACAGGCGTTTTTGACATTGTTGGTTTAATACGAAACATTTAGATTGTGTTGCACCATCTGACTTTAACAATAACAAACATCAAAATTTTCAGTTAAAGTACCGGTCAGGTAAGCAAAAATGACGTCAAATTGTCAAATTTGACAAAAACTTCAACTTTAACTTCTACTATGGTGCAACTTACCCTTGGTGTACGTGTAGTTACGTTTAAATACTTTATTTTCTTAGTAACCTGACATGCCGTTGACTGTGCAGTGTACGGTCAGCGGCATGACCGGCTACCCATTTCCGCTCATTTATCCTTGATTCAAAGAATCTTCATTTGGCAAGCGCAACATATAAAAAGGAAAATTGGTAGCCTGCTGAGCCGCTGACTGTACAGTTTTACGACTAACATAATTTAACACATTATGCATTTTTAAAATTGTTGAATTGATTGTTGAACTCAAAATGTGTCATTTAACACACAAGTACTAAAACCGGTCTTTTTTACATTCTTGGTTACTACATCGAATACGGAACCTTTTGAGTCCAGTGAAATAAATGCACATAGAATACTTAAATCTTTATTACAAACGGGTAACCTGATGTGCCGCCGACTGTACCTAGCAAGGTCGTGAGTTAGGAAGGAAGTCACAAATCCGTACGACGCCCCCCACAGTACATTGCACTTCATATTCGAACAAAATTATATTGGATCAATGCACTCAGCAAGGTATATTAATAATACACCTTATCTCACACACGTAGAGTTGATGTCTGCGTGGCAGGTGGATGTTTTGATGGAAATACAAAGATGAGTAGGTATTTGGGGGAAGTGTTTTATTTTAAAAGTGGGGCATTTACTTTGAAATTTTTGGTGAATAACCCAAGTGCCTGAAGACAAAAGTATAATTGGTCTACCACCGGTAGTCTTACAATCCTACTGATAGTATAAATGCGACAGTTTGTATGTGTCGATGTGCCGTGTTGCTCTTTCACGTAAAAAGTACTGGAAGGATTTTAATGAAACTCTACAGTAATATAGCTCATGCATCTGAATGGGACATACTTAGGCTACAATTTATAAAAAAAAAACATTTTTTTTCTTACATAAGTCCACGCGGACAAAGTCGCGGGCGGCCGCTAGTAGTCCATAAAGTAACAACACTACATAAACTGCCTTTATACGTCCCACTGCTGGGCACAGGCCTCAGAACTATGAGGTGGCTCGAGCCGTACTCCAACACACGAGCTCAGTGCGGATTCTGCTATGGGATACTACGAGTAGACAACGGAGAAACATACTTAAATCCCATATTTCTTGTTAATATCACCACCTCATAGCCTGTGCCCAGCAGTGGGACGTGTATAGGACGTTTATCTTGTAAATATACATAGGAAGCACCCAGACCACTACAAACATGTTTATGCACCCAAATGTTTTTACTGTACGGGCATCGATCCCACGCCACTGGTGTATTTGTCACCGGAAAATAACAAAAACCGTCAATTTATAAATTTCCTAGGAAATTTATCAACTTTCGTAGGATTCTAAACGAGAGATTAATTGTATTATTTTACGCCTACATTGCCGGAAGTTTATCAATTTGCGACGACTCGTGGTAAATTAATCAATTTATGGATATCTATTCGTAAGATTCTAAACGGTTCAACTAATCACAGAAGAGCTTTTAATTTTACGCTTTTTTAAATTACGGAAAATAACACACTGCTCTCTGATTGGTCGATGTTGACAGTAGCAATGCTTGTATTCATAGATTATGAGTGGCGGAGGAGAGGAAGGAGAAGGAACACGTGACTTATTCGACCAATCCGAGCGCACATGGCGTTTGGTTACGGCCCACTTATTATTTTACGGATGCGTTCCGAAAGTTTATCAATTTCCGGAAATGAGAGCGTAAAATAATAAAATTTATCTCTCGTTTAGAATCCTACGAAAGTTGATAAATTTCCAAGGAAATTTATAAATTTACGGTTCTTGTTATTTTCCGGTGACATATGTCATATCCCACTTCTGAACTATTACACCAAATCGGTCGTCAAGAACATAACAAAAACTTGCGTGGGGTTGAAAAAGCATACTGTTGCTCTAAATAAAATATCCTACGTGGGTGTTGAATAATAACTTGCTAAGTCTGTTGTTACCTTACTTTAATCTGTCAAACACAGCCTTGTTTCATGATTAGACCTGAAACCTTATAACTGGCATACTGTGACGTCAACGTGGTTACGTCAAACAATAATTATGTATTGAAGTCTACATGTACAGTCAACAGCACATCAGTTTACCCCATTTCCGCTTTTACTCTCGCTCTTGCCAAATGACATTTGTTCGCGATAGAGCAAGGAGGACTGACCGGAAATGGGTAGCGTGATGTGCCGACCACCGTACAGCCAATGATATTATAATACAAATATGTAGATAGGGTACTCGTGCTAAAAAAGTGGCACCCTAAATAAGGACTTTCGACCACCTGAGCAAAGCATTGACAGTTTGAGACAACACTGCGCAACATGTATCTGTCTCGTTCACGCTCTAGTAAATAATCATGCTATCTTGTACACACGGTCAAATCATAGGTACACGCCAGGGGTCAATTTTTGACTTCGCATCAGTACTGACATAACGTATCGACCTCTTTCAAATATCATTGGTTTCACGTACTTATAAAACTATTGGTTGTAAGAAACAAAAGTTTATTTGAAACATACTGTATTGTCTGCCTTGCTATTAGTATTAAATGTGATTTTAATTCCATCCTTGGCATTAAGAAATCTGTAGCGTTTCGAAATGATTGGAAAGGTGTTAATGCCTTGACCGAGTGTTACAATTTGATTACTAATATAATTGCTACAAATTATTACCTCAAGATAATATTGGATATATCTTTAGAAAGTATAGGTACAATGTCTTTCGTTTCGTTACGAGAAGAACCTGCGATGTTCACCAATCAGATCACCAAGATACGGAACAAATGTTTGTCTTGAGCGAAGATCGAACTTATGACCTACAGGACCTTTACCCATTACGCTAACAAGTCAGTTATTTACCCTCCCCCCTCCTCTCTTTCCCCACCACAATTCGCCTTACCAACTAAACGAGCTACCAGGACCGCATAAGTCAAGGCAGGTGCAATTTTTTACCATCGCGAAACGAAACTGTCAGGCGAGTGACCTCACGCGGGGTCGTCGCTCCCGGTGACCGGGGCATCCCTGCTTTTTATGAACGCCTGGTACTTGTGACGTCATGTGTGATTAACTCAGATTTGGGAGCGAGAAGGATCAGTCAGACTTCCAGTTGGAGGTTTGATTCACACTCAGGAGTCGGAAATATCACAGGATATTACACAGCGCCATCTAGCCCTTAACTAAGCAAGGCATTGGTATACCATGGGATACTAGACAGCGGATAATCAATCATACTTAAAGAAGTAAAACAAAAACGAAATAAAAACAAAGATAAAGGAAAAATACACTAAAGTGACAGTTAATTTGACAGATTGAGAAATCCATCATTTTCTTTCCCAAACTATTAAGAGAGCGCCGTGGCCCAGTGGTTTAAGATTCTTGGCTTAGAATTATCGGTCCCGAATTTAAATCCGGCCGGAAGACCTACTTTTTTCATTGTACAATTTGCGACTAACTTCCCAGTGAAGGAAAACACCCATTAAAACCTAAGCAACCCGGATAACGGTTAGGGGCTTGCACCACGTTAGGTGACGTCAACAATCAGTGTGCCTCTGACTATCCCGTATGGAATATAGTCGTTTACTGCAGCTAAAAGTCTGAATATAGTTTCAAGACATTGTAGCACGAAATATTGTAATATCAACACTGACCCAGGCTTAACACTAAGAGACCTCATAGTATTGTTTGTGAATAAGAAGGTGACAACCGAATTACTAATTGAACTTGGCCTTTGATCGACTGTACAAAAAGCCTTACTGAAATAATGGATTATTTACAAAAGCTAAAAATATCGTCGCCATAGCAACAGTAGGTCGAAGCTTTTGAGTTCGCGGACCTCTGTCCAATACATGTGCTAGTGATGTGATGGTGGTCAAAAACCGGTATTTATCGCCAAAAATACCGATATCTGTTTTTTTATTTTTTTAAGATTTCAAAGCACTTGTTTTGAATGACAAGTTTTGTACGTTTGATTGATTGTGCGATCTTCACACCAAAGTTTAATAAATGGCAAAAAAACTTACTAATATTATAAATGCGAAAGTTTGTATGTGTGGATGTGCGGTGTTACTCTTTCACGTAAAAACTACTGGATGAATTTTAATGAAACTTTACAATAATATAGCTTATGCACCTGAATAACACATAGGCTACAATTAATAAAGATATATCACTTTTTTTCACCTAAGTTCACGCGGACAAAGTCGCGGGCGAAAATTAAATACTATATCTTTTTGCCTTGTTTAAGGCGTTCAAACTTACTAATTTCCTAACTGACTTGACAGCCTGTGGGCGTAATCTTTATTCTATTTTTAAGAGTCTACTTATAATTACATATTTACGTACCGTTCAATGACACTGTTGGTACGTACCGACTTTGCTTAGCTAAGGGGATATTTTTTCAAAAATACACCTCTTTTTACGCCTTTTTAAGCCTAGTTGAAGGCTTTAAGGCGGCTTGATAACATTTGACATTAATGTTTTATTATTGTTTTAGCATTTTACATGCAGTACCTTTACTAAAGATCTGAAACAAAAAGATCGAATCGGTAGCACAGTGGTTAGTGCAGTCGCCCGGTTAGCGAAAGATGCGGGTTCGATTGCCGCCTGATGCCTTTTCTGGTTTTCAGATCATTTGACAGTAAGTTTTATGACTAGTGTCTCCAACATTCAGTCACTGATCGTGCCTTTTGGGTTGGAGTTTTCCTCTCACCTAATAGTTGAGATAGCCTATGCCTAGCTGGTACCTTATGGCGAACGTTTAGTTAATGCAGTTACGCCTTATTGACTCTACGTTGTAAATAATTACGTCAATTTTATTCAGACAGGTCGCAATCAGGTCACATCGATCGCACCCGCACGTGTAACTGGTGCAATGACTGCTACTGTCATTCACTTTTCCATGCATTTTTTTTTATTAAAATTCTACTTAGACTGGAGATTGATGACTTGGTGTCCGAGCCCAACATCTTACGAAAGAAGAAAATACATTTTGACGGCTGATTTGGTGTATTGGTTAAAGTCTGCTATTACCCCAGAGCTAACAGTACAAACTTTTGGGTAAAAAATCATGGTTATTTAGTTATGTTGTTTGTATTGTTCCAAAAATGGCTGCTTGCTTTTGGGCCAGACGGCGCTGTGTTAAATAGTGTCACATGATGACATCAATTAATTTTAAGCCTAATTATAATTTTGTATTGTAACTTGACGTACCAAAATTATGCAATGTAATGAAATGGTGAATGAATGAATTGAATTGAATTGAACATGTTATTTATTACAACGTCATAGTAGTGTTAGTTGTCTGGAAGTGATTGCTTCTAGCAATAAGATCGCCTAAATTGTACATTCATGTGAACATGTATTACTTACAAATGTGTTAATTTAGTGTGTAATAAAGTGTTTATCTATCTATCTAAAACATTCAGCGCGAGGTGTGTACTTTTTTGCATTTTTTTTGCGAAATGTTATTTCCTGCACCTCTTAGTTCTCAGGTCGATAAGTCAGGCTAAAACCTCGTAAAATCATACTAACAACGGCCATGGTTCATGGTAGATTGATTGATTTCCCATAGCAATTCTTACAGAACTTTTTTATAGACTGCAAGTTCTCAGCTCAGATCAGATAGCGTCAAGGCTAGTACAGCATGGCAACAGCGATCGATGCTGTCCACAATTGGGTCATATGGATTGCAGCTGCATTTTTTTGTGAAATGTTATTTCCTGCCTGTCTTAGTTCTCAGGTCGAAAAGGCAGGCTAAAACCTCGTGAAATCATACTAACAACGATCAAACAATCTACCATGATCTGAAAACCAGAAAAAGACATTTGGTCATGTTGGCATCAGGCAGAACTCGAACCCGCATCTTTCGCAAGCCGGGCGACTGCACTTCCAATTATGCTACCGAGACCATTAACATACCGGCCGAATTTTTCTGGTATATTTTACCATATTATGAGCCAGGGTGATTTCATCAATGTTATAGGCATCCACCTCTAACACTCGGAAGAAATATTATTTCAAATCAATCAATTCAATTGTTATTTCCTGCATGTCTTAGTTCTCAGGTCGACAACCCAGGCTAAAACCTCGTGGAATCATACTAACAACGACCATGGTTCATGGTAGATTGATTGATTTTCCATAGCAATTCTTACTGAACTTCTCTATAGACTGCAAGTTCCCAGGTCAGATCAGATAACGTCAAGGCTTACAGCACAGTATAAACCATACAGTAGAACATCTAAATACAAACGTATTTAGATATGCCCTTGCAGGGCGTCACATGTACACTGCCATTTCATGTAAGACCTATGTATCGCAATGTGATATGCAATAAATGAAATGAAATGAAATGAAACGTGCCACTCGGTTTGAATGTGTGCGCAGTGTTGCCGGCAGTATGAATCGAAAAAGTCCGAAATCTTTCGCAAAAAGTTCCGTTTTTCCATAAAAAGTTCCGTTCTTCATGATCCTACAAAACCAAAATTTTGAAAATGTGTAGGTAATAAAAAACATTTTATTTCACTTTATTTGGGAAGGACTTTAGTATCTTGACGAGTTTTTTTGTGTTTTTGGGGGGAGGGGAGGGGGAAGGGTAATGTGGGGAGCCCCCCTGCAAAAGGGGGGTTGCGGAAACCGCCCCCCCTCCCGAGAAAAAAAAATATTGAAAATAATGATAAAAACACTTCTTTAAAGGGAAAACAATGTCTTTTGGGGGTGGAGGGAAACGGGGAGCCCCTCTAAAAAGGGGTTTAGGAGGGGGGGGGGGGGGCGGAACACCCGACAGAAATATTATTGCAAATATTTGACTTCCGATTAAGATGAAACTAGGTTTTTTAATAGGTTATTTTATTTGTGGTGAAACAAACCTGGCTGCCAGGTATAATACACCGGAGAATGGTCTCGGTAGCATAATTGGTTACGATCCGGTTATGATCCTAAGTCGAGCCGTAATATCACTTTCGATTCAATCATCAAATGGCTTACATGATAATTTACTATTTACAATTACGAAAATATAATTGTACTCAAGTAATCTGAAAAACTAGAGGACAGTAAAACTTTTGAATATGTGTTTTTTATTTGACTGATTGATTGATTGATATGATTGATTGAATTGATTCAACGAATTCGGCGATTCTTTGACATTTAGCGTCCGTTGTTCACCTGAAATCAACTTTAATTTTGCACTTTATGCCACTGCAATAAGATCGCAGATTGAATGAATAACTGTGCTGTGCCAAAATGAGTTTGCATTTAAAAAGCTGCGTTGATGCGTTTTTTTTTTTTTTTCTGAAGTTACGTTTAGTTCGTAAATAAAATATTTTTTTGTTTCGGACTAAAGTTCCAAATAGTTCCGCTGATCCTCGAGTTCCGCAAAAGTTCCACTAGGACCTCAAAAGTTCCGAAATCGGAACAAAAAGTCCGCACCGGCAACGCTGTGTGTGCGTGAGCTTCGCGAGCCGTGTCGCGATATCACGCACACGCGATTTCACGCACACGCTAGCATAAAATAGGGAGGCATAGGGAGGCGGCAGTACGGACGGGCTGTGCCGCGTGTCTGTGTGCACGCTAGGCTAATAACTCAGCGGGTGGCCTTAGATAGCCTACTGTATGGTTTATACTGTGCTTACAGCATGGCAACAGCGATCGATGCTGTCCACAATTGGGTCATATCGATTGCAGTTGCACGTGTCGTTGCAAGGACAGAGAGGCCGCGACCGCAGAACTTTGTATTCGTTTCATTTCCGACACTTACGACCTAATCCCAAACGGGTTGGTCAGAGGCACACTGATTGTTGAACGGAGCATTCAGAAGACATTTATTCTAGAGAATTTTAACCTAACTTGGTTAGGGGCGCGCCTACTGTCGTTATACGGGTATTTTATCGGTGTTTTCCATCACTGGATAGGTAGCCGCAAATATGAACAATTAACACAAAGTAGATGTTTCAGAAAGATTTGCACAGGGTTCCGAATCAGTGTGTAACCACTAGGCCACAACGCTCTCATTCATTTAAAGTCTAATAAGTATGATCTCTTGGTTCGTCATTCAGTGAAAGTCTACAGAGGGATTTCGTTGCAGGAGGTCCTAAAAAAGGTTGAGTGAGTGACGATTTGAGCCATCAGGCATTGGCAGACTCTGGGACAAAATGGAAGAAACTGAGAGATAACTTTGCTATGCAGTGGGATGTTTTCTTGTAAGAGACAGAAAGAAAAATATTATAGATATAGAAATTCCAGCTCCAAGTCTAAGTCTCAGGCGTGATTCGAACCTGCAGGGTACAACTGAACGGATCTGAATTTTGAACCTAACGAGGTCAAACGTGTCGTTAAATTCACCTATTAACATATTATTTAAATTGTAATCCAGGGTCACTAGAAGCCAAAAGACTACTTAATATGAAAATCGGTGATAGTTGTCAAGTTGAAGAGGAAGTGACGTTTCCCATTTAACGAAATAAGTTCCCAATAGCTATTAATATCTTGTTTAACAATTGGGATACAATAGTATCTTGTTACCCTAGGGATGAAAGTAACTTATTTAGTCCCGAGACGGGGTTTGGCGCCCGGAACGAAGTGAGGGCGCCAATAGTTCGAGGGACTAAATAAGTCTTTAACCCGAGGTAAACATTGTGCTTTTCATTACAAATGCGAGGAAAGTAAAAATAAAAACATGAATTAGCTAAAGCAAAAATGAGAAAAATAAATGAAGATCGAATTGCCACTTTCCCGCCCATTTTGTTTGTTTTTTCTTCTGTGGCTGGCCCGCTATTCAGCCATTATTTTTTATTTCCATCATTGGAAAAATGGTAAATATTTTGCTCAAAGCTAAGTTATTTTAAAGAAATTGTTGAAAATAAATTAAATATAATTAAATAAATTATAAAGTCATTTAAAAAATATGTATTCTTCAATCAATACTTAACTTTTTAAGTTACTTCATTTTTACATCCTGGCTGTATAGAAAGTTGGAACATGGTTCAATAGATATGTGAAAAAGATTTTTTTTTTTTACAATTTGACTGCTGTCAGTTGAAAGTGATTCTCCCTAGGGATGAAAAGAACTACTTTCAGCCCGCTTCTCAGGTCAGTAATGACCTACTTTCAGAGTATGAGTAATGAAAAACTATGCTAATATTTAAAGATAGCTAAGTACATAGGTTAACACTAACGACTACATTAGGAATAAGGTAGTTAGCCCAGTTTCTTGTTTCCATTTTGGTTAATTTAAATTTACTAATAACTTCAAGAAGCTATTTGTGTCGAGTATACGAGTAGTTTCAGGTACAAACAACTTAAAAAAATTGTCACATAAATGTATAAATGTCGTTAAAAAATGTAACATTTTGTGATACCATTAATCATAATAGGTAGTACCATTATGAACGAATAGGAAATGTTTTTCTTTTACAAACACTTATGTCAGCGTTTGCATAAAATAAATATTAAAATTGCTTTCTAAGCGCCAGAGTTACAACGATTATTGTATGACGTCACGGTATCCAATGGACCAGTAATAAGTCATCTTCTACAAATTACATTAGCAGCGTCATGGTGACGTCACCCACCGCTCGTTCCATTAGATAAAAACTAACATTATCTTCTTTTTATAAAATGATTTAGTTAAACCTTTAACCATTTATATTTTTCCTACTACCATAATCCATTTATTAGAGAAAGGCAGGCAAATACTACAGTCCACCTAATCGGAGAAATACATTTTGACAGATGTCGGTGTCATTGGAAATAGTACTTCAATCATTTGATTGATGCTTTGATTGATTTGATTTTTATTTAGCAAAACGATTCATTAGCTGTCAAAATGTATTATAGATGTAATCAAGCACAAAATATTCCAATCCAGACAGACTTGATTTTGAAAAAAAAATAAGGTTTTTAGAGGTTTTTTTTTAATACACTAGGTAGGTTGCATGTAACAAAGAATATAGTACTCTCATTGAATAATATACAATTTGTGATATCAAACTACACTGAATTACAAGTGTGTCAATAACGAGTATTGTTATACGTCATACCTGTTGTGGAATGATGCAACTTCATGATTACTAGACGGGAAGTCAAGTGACACGTCATAGTATTTGAATGCAGTTATGACGTGATTGACAATTAGTAATCTAGTATTTTCTCAGACTTTGACCGTTTTCTTAGCGGCCTTGTTCGTACAATGTAGCTGAGCGGCCCGGTCTTTTTGACCACGAACGAGCGCAATAGGAATCCTATACTACCAACGCACACGATGGACAAAAAGTCCGCGCCGAAGATGCCCGCCGCGCACTTAAATGCTTTGTGTTCGCGGTGAGGGGTAGACGCGGTCTTCGTTACTTCGAGGACAAAAAGACCGCCGTAGTCTGCACAGCAGCGCTTTAAAAGAGTAGGAGCACAGAAACCAATTTTATCATCTAAATAAATGTCAGACTATTGCTTATTATGATGCGTTTTTTTCTATGAATTTGATCATGGAGGTTTAGAAGTGGACATTATTAACAATGACACTAATCCATAATTTTTAAAATAAACAGTTGGTTTTCTAAATCAATTAGTAATTTTGCTGCAAACGTCCGAAAAACCGGTTTTTGAAATGGACGCCATGGAGTTTGGGTTTTTTTACAGGCCATTATCAATGCTTCACCCTGTATTGCTCAATAATTAATTATGTAAGCCCACAATGTTGCACAATTTAAAATATAACAACGCAGTTGAGCCTAAGGTCAGATAAAGGCGAGCGACATTTAAGCCAAATGTCACTTAACATTTTTTAATATTAATGAACACAATAAACCATCAACTTGAGAGCATTGTATGGAGCGAGTCATAAGTTTTTTGCGGAGATTTTTACCGGTTTTTGTTTTATTTAATATGAAGTACTTCAGATTGTTAAACTTTTTTTTTATATTGTACCCAACTGCAATAGAGGGATAATAACGTTTTTTTTAAATTAACACTGCTGTTTAGCTGCTGAGGGTAGATATAAAGTATGTATTTACAAAAGAAAAACATTTTTATGTAAGTATGTTTATCCGTTGTCTAGTATCGAGAGGGATATTTATTTATTTATCTATTTAATCTGAACCCTAATATTCAAGTAATGTATCTAAAGGCACCCCAGAAGGGGCACGTACTTTAACTTAAGGCGTTACTAGAACTACGACCTGTCAGATGTTATCATGCCACCCTCAGGCCTTCAACTAGTCCTTCCCGCAACAAGATGCTTCAGTGTGGTCACCCATCCCATTACTCGACTTAGCGTGCGTTGCTTTACAACAGCGATCGTTGCCGCTACACCACGGGTGCCCTACATTCTTCAAAGCAACAAATTATACCTATGTTCTTTTCTTTTCCACAAGGCACTGCTTATTAGCGGGAGCTAGTAAATTGAGGAAGTGTCCATAAAAGTAACAATACACTTAATTGTTGACTAAAACTCGGTTCTAACAGCGATGTTATTTGGAATGGTTAGTTTTTCGTGGCAATTGACAAGCTGTATAGTAATGTAGTATAGTGAGAAGTATAGTTTTTGTAGTGTTTAATTTTTTTATTATCGCATTGGGTCAAAATTCCTGTAATGATAGTTGTCAGAGATGATAAATAAATAAATTAATATTCCAATTCACCATCAAAATACAAAAAAGAGGTTCAAAATTACGCCTAATACTACTGGTTTTTAAAAATATGGCCATAATGAAAAAAATATACTTATACGACCAGATGTTCAAAACGTCAGCTTGCACTGCAAAGAGTTTATTTTAAAACAAATTTAGACAAATCGTTCGCCAAAACGTCTTTAACTAGCATAATATAAACCTCGCTTACAAAAATTGGCAAGTACTGAATATAACCCTGTATAGGCTGTATAGGTTTTTAGTTTATAAGATCATTTCTCAAAATGGCGCAATGAAGAGTTATGACTATAAGACTTGAGACAAAGTTATCTCATTTAACAATGGTATGATAATGAAATTCGGCGCTATCTGGCGATATGCTGGAAATTTTAATGTGGCCATCCGGCTACAAAGTAAGTTAAGATAAGAAAAAGCATATAGATCATTAATTTTAAGCTAAAAACGCATTACGCCAACGACAAAAAAGACTGGGGCCTGTTATGCGAGGCAGTTCAAACATATTACAAGTTTTCATTCCATTTACAATGAAGTCGTACGTACATACGGTGGTTTGAGTCAAATCTTGTACTCATGTTGTTGTTTGTTGTACTAAGTGCCACTGAATAAATTATTTTTTACTTTTACTTTTTACTTTTTTTTACTCATGGCATACTTTTTTTAATTACTGACATCCAAAAACGACTGCGTTTTGATAAACAACATGTAGGTAAATCTTTAATTAGTTCGCTTAGCATACTAAAAATATCTTCAAATCAATAGTTTTTATTTACCGAAAATACAGGGTGAGGTTTAGTGCATAAGAAGCATTCTTGAAATTTGGAAGGCACCTTTAGTTGTGATGGGCATGCAAATATATGCATATAGGCAGTATCGTTGTCAGACCAGAAACTGTCTTGTTTTAGGTTTTTTTTTTCTTTACTATGGCATAGGATCTTTATGACCCTTCTCTTCGTTAATTTGACGAATCGGTTTTTCAATAACTGATGTCGCAATAAAAAAAAACAGTAGGCCTAGCACGAACTGCTATCGTTTTGGTTTGGTATGTCTTTAAGAAAAAAAAACTATCGTTTACTTTTCGATTACCAAAACGTTATCGGTTCATGCTAGGCCTACTGGTCAAGAAAAACAATTGTAGGTACAGTCTTGTAATCATCCTCTTTAGAGACATTAGTCAAATGGAGTTAAACTTTTTTTTTACTTGTTTCATCGTTATTCAGGTTTTTTTACTGCCTTGACAATTAGCTGACTCAGCACCCGCTGGCTCATTATAGTTAACCATTACTTAATTGCTAATTAAGGTTACTGATAACATTACTGTTCCAACATTTTTTAGGCGTTACTCTATTTTTACTATCAATGTTGTTTGTAGGTTTTTCCCTTCTTTCTTAGTTAATTAGTAAGTCGCCTAAAAGCCATTATGTTTTTGGTATTAGTTTTTTTGATGCTTATAGGTACCTACTTAAATGAAATGACGAATATTTTTTTAACACGGAATAACATGACATGTTTGTTTGTCTATCGCTATCCCTCAGCCTGTAAGCCTGGGGTAAAAGGCCAGTCAGACCTAGATAATACAGTCAACGCCTTATTGATATGTGCTGTCAAAGTGGGTTGAGGGTTTAAAAAAAGCAATTGTGGCACTAGGTAATGAAAGAGTCATAGGTAGATTGTCCTTTAAGGATCACTCAAATCTAAAACAAGTGAAACACTACTTCAATTCTGTTATGTTAAGGTTGCATTTCTAAATAACCAGTTATATTTGACCACTGTGTACAAGGATATCATTTTGATTTACCTAATTAAACACTTCAAGTTGTGGAAATAGACACAAGTAGAGTAATTGTATTTCAAGTTCGATATCTCTTGCATAAATTATTCCTTGCATATAATTAATTGTTTACAATAGCCTGTCATACTTAGGTATTTACCGACTGTACCTACCAACAATGCATTTTTTTCTGCCATTAAATCATTTCCGTTTTCCATCTTTGTCTAGGTACTATTTCTTTCTCTATCACAGCGGCCATATTGTTCGTCCCGACCCAAGCCGACTAGAAAAAGTGCCATCGCAATTTATGGTTTGGCGTTTCGGCCCCAAGCCATGTTATTGTAAACAAAAAAACATCTGGCCACAAAAAGTTACTTCACCGAAAATTTGACCGGTTTTTTTACATCGGAGAACCGGTATTCGTAACAAAAAATATTTGTTCAAGCCTGAGCGAATAAAAGGCTTTCTAGCAAAGGTTGAAACTTTTGTAGGTAATTTCTATTTAGTTGTTACATAACTAGAAGTTACTGTCTAATCTTCTTGTAAATTCATAAATTGATGATTGATTTTAGTTTTTATAATTTAAACTAGTTATAAGTAGAAACTTCAATGGTTTTAGTAATCCTACATGTGTTACTTATTATTATTTACTTTAGTGTATGTTCTCTTAGTAAATAAATAGGAGGGTAGGTAGGTAGGTATATAATGGCCAAATCGTTTCTAAAAATATATCATTAGTTAAGTAAGTATTCACTTAAAATAAATATCAGAATCTTTTGTTTAACACTAACCCAATTAACTAATTAAGTACCGAAGTCTAATTACAGAATCGTTGTTTCTTCATTAAAACACGTTATGATAGGTATTTATCATTGGATGCCACAACGATTTCATATTTTCTTTCATAACATAAGTTATTGAAAATAAATTTTAAATTCATCTGAGGCAAGCGATGGCACAATGAGCTTGAACATCACCTCAGTGACTGGCTGTGGGTTGTTTTGGACCGCAAACAGTGGGAGGGAATGCCTTTGCCCTGCAGTGGGACAGCACAGGCTCAAAATAAATTAATATCCCTGGATACTATTCCACACAACGCCATCTAGCCCAAGATGAGCTTTTTAAAGCCCGTTTTTATGGGATACTAGACAATGGATAGACATACTTAAATACTTTTTCTTTTGTAAATACATACTTAATATACATAGCAAACACCCAGACATGTTTATGCACACCCTACTGTGCGGGGATGAATAAATAATAATGAGGGAACATGGTGTCTCCTAGCCTGAAAATGACACTTTTCTACGGAATACTAACAGGTTTCATAGGTGGGATGACCACCAGGAAGATGGTTGGTTGTACTAATACAAGTTGGAGGGTTTAAGTGGGGGCAGGCCCACTTTAACCGGCTGCTTTGGCTATCTAGGGTAGGCTTATGTGTAGCATGTCATTTATCTGATGATGATTTAGAATAGAATACAGGATGTTTATTTGGCACATTACAAAACAAAATTAAATAAAATACAAAAGGAAAAAGAGAAATGCAAAAGATTTAGAACTAACAAATTAATACTTAACAATTAATTTATTAAGTATTAATTTTCATTTTTCTAAGGATCTTTCATCATGATTGTAACAACTAACAAGTAACAGCAATGTGCCATACTATACCAATTTAAGAACAATAAAAACAGTTGGTAAGCACACTACTCAACTCAATAAATTAAAAAAGTATCCAAAAGAAGGTAGAAGCTTACCCCTTCTTTTTATTATTTCTATATCTATATGTTTTATTTTCAACGTCAGTATACCAGATTATTAAGAGGATAATTACTTTAAATAAAGTACCACTGCTGTGATATAAAATTGATAAAAGGGAAAACATAAACAAATCCTTTGTTATCTTTATGTAGGTCAGTGTAACACTACAATTAGGTCATATTTTACACACTCTCAAATTATTACCAGAAAACTACTTTGTTTTTAATACACCTGCACAACACTTATGGACAAAGAAATCGATACATAACCGGTATAAGCGAATACACAACACTAACAACAGGTCTAAAGGGCTTTAAACCAAATAAAAAGGTACTTGCTCAACCCGTTATGCGATAGGGACCTGACACACAAAGAAAAAAGAAATTGCAAGTCCTTACTAACCCTACAGAAGGCTAAACAGCTGATTTCAGCACTCAACTAAACAATTTCTATTTTTTTTACTTCTTAATCTATAGTTTTTTTTAGACGGAAGTTAGAGTGCAAATATGACAACACTGCAAAATTAGGAAGTGCATATTCGAACATAAACCACTGCACTTTTTGACGTCACCACAACTTAGTAGCATTATCTTTCTACTTTCTAAATAGGCAAGGTTTGACGCTATATCAAGACATGTGAACGCTCAAATCGCAGTGAAATCTAAACATATGGCAGTAACGCTTAGAAACATACCTTTTATTTGCAGCTCACTGAATCGTCACACTCCTTAGAACCACCTGCGCTATAAAATAACACTCCGGTAATCGTGTCTTTTTCGCTTTAAATACATTATTAACTGTAACACAGAGTCCGGACAAGCTAAGCTGTCCAAAAATGTGATTTTTCCAACAATTATCGCGTTTGCGAGAGGAGCGACGTCCAAAGACAGATCGCTCAAGACTCAAACTAACTCACATCAGCTGGGCTTGCCTCGCTCCTATTGGTAAATCGATTGAATAGATACACAAATTATGCTCGCTCTCTTTCTCTCATTACTGTCTCGCTCACTTTGCATCGACCTTGATTGCGTTTTTTGGACTAATCACGAATTTAAACTTCGTTATAAAGCAATAATCAACCATTTTTGAACTTAAACTTTCATTTGGTAATAATATTTCCGATCTAACATCAGCGGTTTCTTCAAATCAAATCATATGGGAAACAAAGCAATGTGTCAAAGCGTTCTATGTGTGTGTGAGCGATAAGGACAGCTGTATATTGACATTTGAGGAACTGGCTGCGATTGGTCAGCGCACAGCTGTTTTTGACATTATGCTCGATAACTGTAAATGTTGAAAACAACACGATTGAGATCCTTATAACAATGCAATAAAGACTATAATAAGACAGAGAAAGTCTTTGTTTGTATCGCATGGTTAATTCTCAGATTAGCAGCTAGATGGCAGCTCCTTCTTATCAACAACAACCAAAAACAGCAATATTTAAAATAAATATTCATAAGTTTGGAAGTATTTATTACTAAAACCTGATTTATTTGATAAAACAAATCTTACTTTATTCTAATTTACAAAAAAACTGTAAATAGTCAAGAATATGACTGCTCGAGAGTCATGGAAAGTGTTTTGAACTACACCTTGTTACCATAGCAACGCGTTTGTTTGTTTACAATAGTGCGGCTGAATTAAAAAGTTCAATATCTTTTGCAATGACTACGCTTAGAATAACCTACTAAATTCGAACGCATTTTAAAAACATGTCCGATGTTCTTGTTACGAACCCATAACTTTTACTGAAGATTTTAAGTGAAAAATGGATTCCTTGGACCTGTTAGCACGAGAAGATGAATTCAAAAAGCTGAATAAACAGTTAGAGAAGAAAACTGAGAGTTTAATGAAGGAGATAGAACATGTAATGGTTGGTAATCTTATATCTTATTTCCACCCCTAATTGATAATCCTTATAATTTTATTATTCTTTTGGATATTCACCTTGCATTATAAAATAAATCTACGTTCTCAATTCCAGCTTATAAAAATACTTATAAATTCAAAAAAAAAATATACTAAACAGTTTTGGCTTGTCATGGACGATAAAACTTTTCAAAGTTAAAAAATATGTCCATTTAATTATGTTAACACTGAAACAATTTTTAACTTAACGTCTTCTTCATTCTGCGAAGTGATGAATATAAAATTAATTTTCATGCTGAGGGAGACACTTTTTGAAGCTAAAAAAAATGCAGCAGCCTTACTGACCTATTTTTACATAAAAAAATTCTGAGATTTATTTTTTCTAAATAATTTGCAGCAAAAGCCAGATTTCTTCTCCAACTTCTCTCGCAGTCTTTCAATAACCCCCCACAGCACCCCAAAGAAGCTACCATGTCCACCAGCTCAAGAAGTTCCAGCTCCGATACCGAAACCAGCCAAAAAGAAGATAAAATCTCCGATACACAGAACCGTTGAGACAGAGAATGTTGGAGTGAATGTATATGAAGAAGAAGAAGAGAGGATATGTGATTATTGTGCAGGTGAAAAGAGATACAGTAAGAGTGACGATGCTGAGTTTCTGCAGGCTTTTGTGGCTGTCGGGGTCCAGGAGAAAGTATTTCCTCAGGCTTTTTTAAAAGGTAACTGAAGACTGTTTAGTTTTCTTTTTTTTAATAGGGTTCTTTACTGAATGAAATATGGGAATTAATCCACACAGCTCCATCTATCAAAACTATACAATCAATACATCATACTTAAGAAACACCCAGACTGATATAATACACATATTCATCCACACCAATGTTTGAACTGTATGGGATTGAACCCACAAACTCTCTAGTGTCACAGCCAACTTCTTAACCAATCGGTTGGTCCCACTGAAAACCAGCGTCTGAGCTTATCAGGTCCAGGCATTAGCTGGGTCCATTTAATTTTGGACATCGTGACACTGCTGCCTGGTGGAAATTATTATTTGTTTTTCTATTGTATGTTTTATTTTTTTGTCTTTTCCTAACCACCTTGTTCTGTATGTTTTTATCTGTTGCAATGTTCAGAATCAATAAACGTTTTATCTTTCTTTCTTTCTTTCTTTTCAATTGTCACCAGTGAGCAGGCTGAAAATATGGTTTAACTATCAATACTATTAACTACTATACCTGCTATACTTTTTTATAGTGGGGGTGTGAGGTATCCTTAGGCTACATTCTAAATTTTCTATTTCCTTTTTTCTAGATAACATATCAGTTGAAAATATATGCAAGTTTCTATCATCTAAAGTGAAGTTATTGCAAGAGCAAATGGAAAGACTACAAGTTACCCTGGACAGGAAGGTAAACTAAAAACAATTGGAAGAAACTTTTGTATTGCTAAAACGTTTAAATTATTGGTAGAGAACGTCGTGGCCCCCTGGTTAAGAGCCTGTTCACTGTCCACTAGCGCCACCAATCGTAAATAAACCAATTTGTGCTTAAATTGGTTAATTCAAGCATAAATCACAAATTGGTTTATTTACACAGTGATAGTTTATTGTATCTATTAACATCTTAAAATAAGGAAAGTATCTTATTTTATGATCATACTAGCGACCCGCCACCGCTTCGCACGGGTGCAATAGGATGTTATTATACATATAAACCTTTCTCTTGAATCAGATTAGATTAGATTAGATTATTTATTTCTCAATATAAAATTACAATATAAATACATTAATGTCAAATTACATGAATTCATATTGAGATCGTCAAAAGATAAAAAATAATGTCAATAATAAAATAATATAAAAATGTCACAATAAAAGAAAATACACATTAAATTAAAACAAAATTACAAAAAAGATAATGTCAACTTACAAACTAAAATAAACAGGTAGGTAGTCTTATACCTACGTAATGTCAAATGGTGAATACAAATATACGGAAATGTCAAAAAAATAAAAATTAGGAATAAGAGTATAGAGATCACTCTTATCTATTAAAAAAAACCGCATCAATATCCGTTGCGTAGTTTCAAAGATTTAAGCATTCAAAGGGACATAGGGACAGAGAAAGTGACTTTGTTTTATACTATGTATTGAAATCAAAATTAAACCACAATTAACACAAAAAGATTGGTGGCGCGGGCAGTAAACCGGCTCTTAAATATTCTGGCTTGGAACACGTGTGCTCCTAAGTTCGAATCTGACCACCTACTTTGTGTTACTTGTGAAATTTGTCGTTTCATCTCATAATGCTAACTTTGCAGAATCCCAACTGCTCGCAAAATGACAACTTCTCGAAATGCCAATTTCTCACAATGCCAACTTTTGAAGGGGCACGCTTTAAGATTACTAAAATTCACACACTTTATGTAACCCTAGTGTCTCTATAGTCCGTACACTCTGTTTCTAGAATGGGTCCCAACTTTAACATTATTTTTTAAGTAAATTGCAATCACGTATAGCCGCCACTATTTTGTTTTTACATCACACAGAAACGCAGTTGGGGTTTGATATTTTTTAATTACATTTTTACATTGATAAGTCTATCTTTGCAGGCCATACAATGCAAGGCGCATTTGACCCAACATGCAGAATTGGAGGGGGAAAGAATGGCTCTCCTGAACAAGAATAATAATTTGAAATCAGCAGCGGCTGACGCCAGGGCCAAGAGTGGGGCCTTGGAGAACAGGCTTGCTGTAAGTTTTAAATAAATACTAGCTCACCCGGCGAACTTTGTTCCGCCTTAAGGGCAATAAATAAAAAAAAAAAAAAAGATAAATTAATAAAAGTATCCTATGTCCTTCTCCTGGCCTTAAACTACCTCCATGCCAATTTTCAGCTAAATCGGTTCAGCCGTTCTGGAGTTATAAGTGGAGTAACTAACACGACTTTCTTTTATATATATAGATTATCATCATCATCAACAGCCACACTACGTCTACAGCTGAAAAAATAATACATGGCATAAATCCACACAGCGCCATCTAGCGCCAAAATGAGCAAAGCGTGTATTATTTATTTATTTGCAATACATGAGACCTTATGCACATGCACCTTGATAGGGATCGCAATATGAATAGAGAAGGGCAGGCTGATGAATTATATATCACCTTTTTTTTAATTCTCCATAAATATTGTTCTCGTTTTTTAATTAGTTATTTTTATTTTTACTATAGTTACCTATACTCGTAGTTTTAAGAATATTAGGGGTAATAGGCTACGGATTAACATCTTTGCATCCTTTTTGTGTTGCAAACACATCTTAGAAACATAGGAAACACCCAGACCAATACAAACAGACGTGTTCCTGCATTCACGAATGTTTGTATCGCGCGGGGATCGAACCCGCGTACTGTGGTGTATCAGTTAACTTCTTGCCCATAGCAGCAAATCGAGTTTTGTCTACATTGTCGCTTGAAGACTTTGAAAGTGATAGGATGTTAGATTTTGTTATCAGACGTATTAGTCTGATCCGGTGACAGACTCCACTCGCAGGGGACTTTTATCTAGGTGCAGCAAATAACAGCTTATTTGACAGAAAGTCCGTCATTTTCATGAATAATATGTAATTTACTGGTAAAATCCTGACAGTGATAATTATTTATTTATTTATTACTAAAGGTATACAAAGATTGCAGTCACTTCATGTTTACAATATAGAATTATCTTCTAAAAGGCCAGACAGCAATCCAAAGATTGTATTCATAACATACATACATAAACGGCCTGTATACGTCCCACTGCTGGGCACAGGCCTCACCTCAACTATGAGGTGGATTGAGCTATACTCCAACACGCGAGCTCAGTGCCGAATGGTTGGAAGGGTGTAAGGTTAGTGAACAACCTTAATGTCAGATGTTATCAAGCCGCCCTAAGGCCTCCGACTAGGCTTAACGACTGACACCTTACGACGTCAGCCGGGACCAATTGCTTAACGTGCCTTCCGAAGCACGGAGATGCCCGAAATACACATCATCGTGTACAACGAAACGAAATTCTAGCACCTTGCATGCTTCACTTTTTTTAGTGTGATGTTACGTATGTCTTTACGTCTGTGGTTAAATCCTACTGCAGTCGGCAGACTCAAATATTCTTTACCTTTCTCATCGCTCTTTCTACACCAGGAGAAAGACCGTCTCTACAAAGAGCAGAGGAGCGAATGCGACAGACAGTCCTGCGAGCTGAAGCGTCTCCGTGCAGAGTTAGCCGGAGTAGACAGTCGCCGCGCCGCTCAGGAGGAGACCATAGCTAATCTGACGCAGCAGCTGAGGAGCTTGAAGGCTGAGTATGCGGTGAGAAGACCATTTTGAAACTAGTCTGGTTAGGAAAAAACATTTGTTCGGTTCAGAGCCTGTTCACACCTGGCGTTTGTTGGGCGATTTCACCGCGATCTTGCAGTGATAGTTCCGATATGAAATAAATCGTGCGATCGCTGTGCATTCGCGTTTGATATCGCGGCGGGTGAACGCCTCATCCATCAGTCAAATTCAAAGCGGGCTCTGCGGTGATCTCGCGACGTGCTCGCGGCGTTCTTGCAACGTTTATTTTATTGCAGTACTATCGCTCGCCGATCGCCATGCCGTGAAATCGCCCAATAACAATTAGTGTGTGTGTGGTGTAATGGTTGAGAACTTGGCTACTGTACCAGAGCTTCGCGGGATCGATACCCGCACAGTACAAACATTTGTGTGCCTAATCATGTACGTTTGTGCCTCTGTGTTTCCTATGTATATCATAAACGTATTTACAAAAAAAGAAAAGGTTTCAAGTACGTTTATCCGTTGTCTAGTGTCCCATATTGCGAGCTTTAATTAGCTTACTTTAGGGCTAGGTGGCGCTGTATGGAATAATGTCCAGGATTACATATTTACAAAGGCTACTCGTCTTTCCACAGGACTTCCGCGACTCCACCCGCAGTCTATCCACCTCGCACCAGAACGCCATCTCTTGTCTAGAAACGCGAACTAAAGCGCTAACATCGACCATAGACAAGCAGACAGCGCTCATAGACAACCTTAGGAAGCAGAACGCTGTTTTGGCAACTGAAAGCGCGTTGAAAGTGTTGGAGAAGGATTATTGTAACTTTTTGGACCAGGATTTGTGAAATAAAGTTTTTGAGTTAATTTTAAGAGTATCTGTGTGTTTTATTTTATAACTAGCTCACCCGGCGAACTTTGTTCCGCCTTAAGGGCAATAAATAAAAAAGAGTAAAAAAAAGTATAAAAAGTATCCTATGTCCTTCTCCTGGCTCTAAACTACCTCCATGCCAATTTTCAGCTAAATCAGTTCAGCCGTTCTTGAGTTATAAGTGGAGTAACTAACACGACTTTCTTTTATATATTATATATATATATATATATATAGATCAGAGAGCGTTGGGGTCAAATCTGACACTTTAAAATAAGTATTGAAGTAGGTTTAACAAGCAAGCTTAGCTTGATTTGGGGCTAGATGGCGCGTGATATTCAAACCCTACAGTGCGCGATTTTTTCAATTAGGGGACGTAAATGAGGTTTATGGTATGTACCTGATATGTCACAAAACGCAAAAGTGTTACCACCACTAGATGTCGCCAGGCGTTTCTTTCTCTCCGATAAAAATCTTTTTATGTCCTTTAATCCTCCTTTCGTGGTGTGTGTCTGATCAGATACAGGGCGCACTGTAGGGTTAAGATAATTTTAATACTAGCGGCCGCCCGCGATTTAGTCCGCGGGGACTTCAGTTTTTTGAACAATTTAAAATGTAGCCTATGTGTTACTTTAATGTCTAAGCTGTATCACTGTGAGTTTCATCCAAATCCATCGTTATTATCACGTAAAGAGTAACAACCATTCGTAATTATAAACTTCCGCAATTATAATATTATAGTATGTTCGCATTGAGAATTCAATATTTCTTTATTTCGATTCCGTTACACGGAGAAAAACTCAGGTGCCTACAAAACCGTTGCGTTTGAAAGAATGCGTTCAACTGAGCACTGTGAACTTGGCTTTCTAATTAGGTACGATTTGATTGGTTAGAGGGCGTGTCAGGTCGTAGGACAAGAATGAAATCACTGCATTCTTAACGCGAACGGACTATAGTAGGATATATTGCTGGCCCCACTGAAAATCAGCGTTTGAGCCTATCAGGTCCATTTAGTTTTGGACATCGTGACACTGCTGTCTGGTGGATTTTTTTGTTTTTTTTTTCTTTTGTTATTTTTATTTTTTCTCTAACCATTTTGTTTTGTTTGTTCATGTCTGTATGTGTACGATGTCCAAGGTCAATAAACCTTTTATCTTTCAGTCTTCTTCTTTCTATTGGCCGAGAGTCTTAAGTTAGTGGACCAAAGCAATTAAACAAAAATCTTCTTTAAATTATATTATACTTAATCATAGTGTTCATTGATACCGGTGCGGTTCCACGTATATGCCGATATCGTAGAGGAGGCCGGTGGACCTTTCACTCTTCATGCGGAGGTTCACGAAGGAGTGTCCCACCCCGCCAGCTGTGATGTTCACCGACGCCTTACTGTGCAGGTTGTCCAAGGCTTGTATACCCTGGAAATATAAATAACACTTTTGAGGTTCCGCCATCTTGGATCCTGGACAATCGAAATATTAGCCCCCTAATTCATCAAAATTTAAACAGAAAGAAAGAAAGAAAGAAAGAAAATACGTTTATTTGGTACAGTAGGTATAAAAAGTAACAACATTATGAGGCTACATTCTGAGTGAGTACCAAAAAGGTTTCCGCTCAGCAAATGTCGTGGCATGGACCATGCGTCCCTGCTACGACGCTGGTATTCTGCGGTACCTAGCAATTAATAAAGAAAAATAGAACTAAATAAAATATATAAATGAATAAAGTATAACAGGTGGCACTGCGCAACAGAGAAGAAATACTTACAATACAACAATTTCAAAAAACAAATTAAGTAGGGGATAATATGAAACTAAGTTAGGATGATGTTTACAAGGTACTATTGGATTTCTGGACATCTAAAATATACAGCTTGAGTTTATGCTTAAAAATACGAACAGTCGAGGAATTTTTAATAGGAGGAGGAATATTGTTCCAGCATCTTGTCGCAGCGTACCTAAAGCTACCACGAAATGCAGATGTTTTGTACACAGGGCAGACTAGACGGTCTCGTACTCGCGACCTGCGTAGGGTGAACTGAAGTTTTTTGAACAGATAAGGTGGACTCTGATATTTAATCACACCAAAAAGAAGCACTGACAAGTGTAGGGTGCGCCGGGACTCCATGTTCATCAGATCACTCCTATTTAGGTATGGTGTTATGTGAGCTCTACGAGGAATGGGGAAACAGAATCTCGCACAGGAGTTTTGTACCCGTTGAATGAGCTTCTTTGTACGAGCAAATAAACATTCACCAATTACGACATCTGCATAATTTAATTTTGACAGAATAAGAGTTTCACAAAGATAAATTCGCGATTCTACACTCAAGTGTTCACGAATTTTATATAAAACTCTTAGCCTATAGTAACAATTTTTCACAGTCTCCAGTACATGTTTTTCGAATTTTAAATTACTATCCATTACAACCCCCAAGTTTCTAGCTTCAGTAACATTTTCAATCTGGGTATTCCGTATTTTTATTTTGGGCACCTGACATGTAATTCCAGCGGTTTGTGTCTTTGAGCCTAAAACAAGAAACTTGGTTTTAGTTGGGTTTATGACCAGACCATTTGCCTCTGACCAATCAGCTATACGTTCTAGGTCCACATTTAAACTATTTACAACTGTTTCAGTATCACCAGGTTTTAATCTCTGATATATTTGAAGGTCATCAGCATAAATATGATACTCACTGCTTTGGATGCACTTAGGTAGATCAGCAGTGTAGAGAATGAAAAGTATTGGCCCTAGAATCGACCCTTGTGGAACACCTTTACTTACTGGCAAGCTATTAGATTGAAGTTTCGTACCATCAGCGCTAGAAACCTCTACCCGTTGTGAACGGCCTGTCAGGTAACTCGAAAACCATCGCAATGAGGGACTATCAAAACCGTAATATGCAAGTTTAGCTATGAGTAGAGTAGGGTTTATGGTGTCAAATGCACGCGAGTAGTCAAGAAGAATTAAAATCGATCCCTCACCCACGTCCCGGCCCATCAAGATATCGTCAATTACATCCAGTAGTGCTGTGGATGTACTTCTACCTGGACGAAAACCTGACTGTTTACAGGGCAAAATATTATTTGCACATAGATATTCTGCCAATTGCTTACAAACGGTTTTTTCCAATATTTTAGACATAAAGGGCAAAATGCTAATAGGGCGAAGATCTGTAAACTCCTTTGGATGGTTGACCTTTGGAAGTGGCTGAACTATAGCATTTTTCCATAGATCTGGAAAAGTACTGCTCTCTATAGACATATTCACCAAAGCTGTGATAACTGACAATGTGTGTGGAAGTGTTAACATAATCATATTTAGTGATATGCCATCCACACCTTGTGCATTGGTTGACATATTTCTTATGATTTCGAAAACTGCAGCTTCACTAACTGGTTTTAAACTGAATATTGATGAGCTAAAACGATTAAAAGAAAAGAACATTAGTAGTGATATATCAATATTTGTATTACCCGGGATCTTCAAAAAGTGTTCATTAATTAAATTAGGATCTTTCAGATTGCAGGGTAAATCCACTTGCTGCTTATTAAAATCCACAATATTACGTCTAATATTCTTCCAAAGTGCACGCGGATTTTTAAAATTTTGATTTATTTTATATTTAAAGTAAGCAGTCTTTTCAGTATGTAATGCAACATTAACAATTTTTTTGAGCTGTTTATATGATTCTTTGTCTTGATCTAGTTTTGTTTTACGGCTTTTACAGTACGCTCTATCTCGCAAACGCATCATATCCTTAATTGTTCCGGTTATCCAGGGGTAATTGTGTTCTTTGATGCGTATTGTTTTAAGAGGAGCATGAAGATCAAATAGCTGATTTAATCGCATATTAAAAGCAGCAAGTGAATCGTCAACGCAATCACCACATAGTAGTTCTTCCCATGAAATAGACTCAACATCAGCATTAAAGAGTTCAATGTCAATGTCTTTCAGAGGTCTGTAAGTTACCCAACGAGGTTTGGGTCTAGGCTTCTTCATATGCAACTCAAATGAAATAAAAGCGTGGCTGCTGAGGTCAGGTATATGGTCAACTGAAACATTTGTAACTGTCGTACTACTACAAATGACGTCTAACAGGGTTTCTGAATGGTCAGTGAAATGTGTGGCTTCTGTAACATATTGCTGAAGGCTCATGGAGTCAATAAACTCAATCAGTTTCCTTGAATTAGTGTCAGTGGACTTAAGCAGATCAATGTTAAAATCACCTACTAAAACAATCTGATCATATGCCGAGAGAGAACTAATTGTGTCAGTCAAAGCGTCTATAAATGTATCTACGCTCAACCATGGAGGGCGATATGCCGTGCCGATGGCGAGTTTATAGCCGCCAAGCGTCATACTGAGCCACATCTGCTCAACAGTAGACGATGGTGGGTGCTCTATTAGACGCGCATAAATTCCGCGGCGTAGATAGAAACCAACTCCACCTCCGCGTGAGCGCAAATGAGTTGGACGCGGCAGGTGCCGCAGCCGGTAGCCAGGCACGACGGGTGCTCGAGCCTCCTCACCCTCTCTCAACCACGTCTCATTGATGGCCATGACATCCACCGCGTGACGCTCCATAGCGACTATAAACTCGTCATGGCGAGTGCCAAGTGAACCAGGATTGAGTAAACCTAAGGATACATTTTTATGATTAACAAATTGTATGACAAAACTATAAGATATCATTACGTAATTACAGTTAGTTAAATAATATTTCAGAAAGGTCAAATGGCGATGATCAAGACTGTTAATAATTCCAAGGGCCTTGAGACCAATTTGGTAATTTGGAAACATCTCAACTACATTACGTTCATCCGTTAATAAACAAAACACATAATAACTGTGTTCTGAGATTAATATTATCATTTTGCAAATAAAAATATGAAAACAAATAAGACCCTGCTTAATATTAAATAATAATGAATGTTTAAGTATAATTGTCACTCCTTGATACAATGACACATTCATAAGTCTCAACAGTTTATAAAATAATACACCTCGTTTTAGCAAACGCTTTGAAGCTTTGCTTTGGATCAACATAAAAAAATGGCTTAGATAAATTTCCAAAATCAAAAAACAGTAAACTAAAATTAACATTCTCAAACAATTAAAAACCAAATAGCAGATGCAGTATACCACAATAAAAACTATCCTTGTTTTCAAAATAGTAAAACAATAAGTGCCGTGACTTCCAGCTAACAACAAAATAAAACTTGAAAATAAATATCTGTAAACTAAAATTAACATTCCCAAACAATTAAAAACCAAACAGCCCATGTAGTATACCACAATAAAAACTATCCTCGTTTTCAAAATAGTAAAACAATAAGTGCCGTGACTTCCAGCTAACAACAAAATAAAACTTGAAAATAAATATCTGTAAAACAAAATTAAGATAACTTTAACACTCTCTCTTACTTCTCGGTTAAGAACTAACATTAACATCACCAAAAACCTTACGAATATCTGCCTCGGAACGAAGCCTAACACTTGTTTTTCCTTGCTCTTTTCTTGCGTATATCTTCCCATCTCGTGTCCACACATACCTCCAATCGAAACGCTTAGCAGCTTCCCGCGTTTTCTGGAATAGTTGTCGATTTGGCTTTGTAAGACGTTCATTCACGTAGAAAGAACGAGGAGGGCCAGGGAAATCCATTCCTTGCGTGTTGACGCCGCGTCGCATGCGCGCCGCTTGTAGGAGCGAGTCGCGGGCGGCGCGGCGCGCCAGCCGTACGACGAGAGGCCGCGGCCGCGGTGCAGGGCCGCCCTCGACGGTTGCCGGCACAGGCCCCGCTCGGAGTGCGCTTACTACATCGCGTTCTTCCAGTTCCACGCCTAGCTTCTTAGCGACTGTCAGCAGCAAATGAGTAGAGTTTTCGTGTTTTGATTCGGGGAAACTCGCAATTTCGATGTCGTTACCCAACGTTTCCTGGTCCCGATCATGAATTTCCAATGTCAAACGATTAACTTGGTCCTGCAATAACTTGACCTCACTGTTCCCATTCCCATTTATATCAGACTTTCCACTCTCAATGGCCTCAACCCTAGCTTCTAAGTTATCAAGGCGTGTATTTTGTTCTTCAATCGCATCAGTGAGTTTTGCAATACCGTCACTAAACCTGCTCATCTCCATCCGCATGGCACGCATCTCTTGTGTGAACAACTTAACGCACGTAATAGGGTCAAGAGCTTCCTCACTATCGTCCATAGATTTGTTTAAAAAGTTTTCCTGGCTTACTTGTCTTTTAGTTTGCTTATTTCTTTGTGTTATGTAATCGTTATGCGGAGAACACCCAGTGTCAGTCTTATGGCTGCATGTCGGTGAAGTTACACGAATAGGTGTGTCAATGTTTGCTTGTTTTGGCGTTTTATTGCAGCATTCAGGGCACTTCCAATTACTTTTTCTTTCGATATTCGCAGCATAAAAGGAGCGGTAACGCTGACTAGACATATTCAAACATGTCAGATCATATGCCGACTTACATGCAGTACACCGCAGGTACTCTTTCTTTAACAAGGAGTTTGCGCACTTAGCACAATATTCTGTTGTAGCCACGGTCTTAGGATCAACAACACGTTATCTTTTGTATCGCTTTGACTCTGTCATTCTTGTTGCTGCCGCCATTTGCGAGTAAGTGACAGAACACGTCAATTGCTTAAGCTATGCTTTAGCGATGCGTTCGTTTTTATGAAGAAGGGGGTATGTTTAAAGATCTAGAGGTAGGTAACTACCAGTAAGTACCAAGGACAGTACAATTCAAAATTAATGGCGGCTCAGAAGGTATATAACTGCGAGCGCCGAGTGCGCAAGATGGACCACCTTGCGTCTCGCTGATACCTAAAATTGTGTTATGCGCAACGACTCGCGCGATGTTTTCAGCTGCCATTAAAAGCTGTCTAGCAATTCTTTAGATGTTTTTCCTGTTGTTAATTGACTTATTAGATACTTAGTTTTTATTTTGTAACTTGCAGTGGCTTTATGAACGTTTTTGTTTCTTTCATAAACACCAATTTTGTGTTCTTTGTACAATTTGTGGCTAACACTGGTGAAGGCAAACCCTGACTAAACCCCAAGCAAACCGGATAACGGTGTTACTACTAACAATGTTGACTTCAAAATTCATTTGGCGACAATCAGTGTGCCTCTGACCACCCCGTTTGGGATACAGTCGTTTTTCCGGTCAGTCCTTCCTTGCTCTAGTGCTAAGAAAAGTCGTTTGGCAAGACTTGGAATACGGAAATGGGTAACCTGATGTGCTGCTTACTGTACGTTTAACCGATCACTCAGTCGAGCATGTATGAAAGGATCAAAGAAGAGGCAGCGCAAGGTGTGTGTCAGGAAAGTAGCAAGTGGAAAAAAGTGGTTGTACATTATGTACGCCTTTAGACTTTACGAAATCGCAAATAAGTAATGCTTTCGGTTTCTTAATAGGTGATTAGTGTGTAACTGTGAAGATTCCTACCTACTATCTCGCATTAGTGTGTCTGGTCACCGATGTCCGACCCGTTAAGGTGAAGTAATATGATCTATTTTATGAATAAATCCACCATAATTAAGCACTTTTAATTAATTTTTTTTAAAAATTTTTTAATTTATTTCAGGTAAATTTTACCTGCGTTTCAAAGGGTTTCTGATGACAGGGTGATATTCAATTTGTCACAACTTCTAAACTATTTTACTTGGAACTTTGATTTTTGCTTCAGTGTTTAGGTGATGTCTTTGGGTATCCAAAAAGTTAAAAATAAATGTATGTTGACAGTTTAGTTTTTCTGAAAAAAAAAAATGTAAAAAAAACTAACAAATTCTATCACAATTTTCAAGTTCAAACATTTTTTTGAGGTATTTTAAGGGAGTTATGAAAAAATGCTTTTTTGTCAGCTTATTGCTTACTTTTGTAGCTGTCCAACGATACCACTTTTGTGACTGTAGGACCTCTAAATCGGCAGATATTGCAAACTAAAATAACCCACCCGTACTCCCGAGAAAAAAAAATTAAAATGGCGGCCATTTTAAAACAACTGGGGCAAAGTGCTTAATTATGGTGGATTTATTCATAAAATAGATCATATTACTTCACCTTAACGGGTCGGACACCGGTTCCCAAACACACTGTATATTTCGTCCTCGTAGCCACAAGCCGCTTAGTTCAGCTAGCGCCCGCTTCAGAATTGTAACTCAGTGGTCGTGGGTACATATGTAAGTACTTGTTGGAATACCAAACCTCACCTTATTTTATAATAAAAAAATGGTTTAATATATTCATATCTTTTAATAACCGTCTTGCACCACCGCATCTACTTCCTAACTTCCTTTTCCAGTTTCTCTACCTGGAAATTGTCTGGCAATGATCGCTCCCAGCGATTAGGCCGCGTACTGTACATTCCAATCCAAATATCTTTAAGCATCGTTATGTAATTTGTTTCTTTGTGCAATAAAGTACTTATCTTACCCGTATTTTCCTGTTATCAGTCTGCGAATAGAAGTACATCTTGACCCTCTTCCTGAACGGAATGGCGTTGTACTGCACCTCCTCGTGCTTGACAAGCTCACCGTTGATCTCTCCAACTATCAGGTGCTCTGTGCTCACCAGGGCGGATAGAACTGACAGCAAGAGGAGAAGGAGAATCGACTTCATCTTTGGTCTGGAAAGAAACATACAGGCTGATAAGGTACTTTATTTTATTTTTAGCATTAGGGATAATGCATTTTCATCTTACTAAAGATAGGAAAACCAGAAAAAGGCATTCACCCGGCAGTGCAGTGCGGGAGTGCAGTCGCCCGGCTTGCGAAAGACGCGGGTTCGAGTCCCGCCTGATGCCAAGACCGAATGCCTTTTTCTGGTTTTCCTATCTTTTGATAAGGTACTTGCCTTAACATTGGTGAAACAAACCTGGCTGCCAGGTAAAATATAGATACCAGAAAAAATCGGCCGGTCTGTTAATGGTCTCGGTACCACAATGGTTAGTGCAGACCGGGTAGGGAAAGACGCGGGTTCGATTTCCACCTGAAGCCATGACCGATTGCCATTTTCTGGTTTTCCTATCTTTAGTAAGATGATAATGCATTATCCCTAATGCTAAAATAAATGAAAAATGTGCAATCCACGGGTCATCAGGCTACCTATTTCCGTTTTTTCTCGTAAACAAAACAAACAGGCTAAAGGGCCTTTAGTACGAACGTATAGACGTTCGAACAGTGAATTCGAGGGGAGATTGCTTTTTGTTGTTTTGTATAAGTCAATAACTCGCGTATGTGATTGCTTGAGTGAGAAGAACTTAGTTGAATACCAGTTTAAATTAGTTTTATACAAATGAGAGAAACTGCCAATTCAAGGTGATGCAAATAGCTGGTGTTTTTTTCAGAGATGAGATCGAGATGAGATTTGGCGCTAACCAGAATTGCATAGCTGCTATGGTGTTCCGGTTGGCGCCAAAATTCACTTCGGTAGGGGTGAGTTATCTTTAAAATTCGGTTTCATTGCGACTGTGGTCGTTTTAAGAGAAAAGAACTAAGCCAAATAACTTTTTTTTATTATTTAGGTACACCCACAAACTGAGAGAAAATACGAATTTAAAGTGAAGCGTAGATATTAATGATTGAAGTAAGCGTGAAGCACCGAGTTGTGAATTGATGATAGCCGGAATACCACCTCTGGTTACACTAGGCTACCTTTCAACCATGAGGTGGTCCGAGCAATACGCGGGCACAGTGCGGATTGTTGCGGGCTAGTGAGAAACTTCGCTGTCAGGCCTTAGGCGGCTTGATAACATCTGACAGCTGGGTTTTTCACTAAAGACCTGGCTAAAGGTCTGATATCTAGACGACGGCAGACGGGACCTAACGTTTAACTACCGAAGCACGGGGATACCCAAAAAATATACCTACCACTAAATTAATTAATTATTATCACTAACCTCATGAGCACGCCAGTTTTTCTATTGCTCTTATTTATTTTATCATTTAAATACAATAACAGCAAAATGTATACAATAGTTGCACAAACATACAATGAGCTTAGTTCTTATACATCAGCTAATTTTACAGGTATACCTAAGTAAAGAAAGAAAGAAAATAAATTTATTGTCCGATACAGGTTCTTATAAAATCTATAAAACACTAGCAGCCGCCCGCTACTTCGTCCGCGTGGACTTTTCCTAAATTGTCTTTGCTATAAACCTCACGGAGCCCGAGACCTTTCCAACGAATGCAAAACCGTGGAAATTGGTTAGTGCGTTCTGGAGTTATAGCGTCAGGAAGGAAAACCTGACTTATTTTATATAGTAGATTAAAAAATAAAATACAAAATTGGACAAAAGGTGAAAGGGCTCAGCATATGCTGCCGCGGAAGTATACATTCCGGGTAGCGCTGGTTTTCAGCCCTGACCTGCTCTACGAGTTCTTGTGTGAGAGCTAGAGAGTACTCGCTGGCTGACATCTAGCATGTATTCTATTAAATTAACATAGAAATAAAAAAATAAAAACTTAAAACAAAAAAAATAACAAATTTACGTTCTCAACGGAAAGGTATACAAACAAAAAATATGATATGCAGGTGAGGGCAAGCAATTTGTGTTGTTGTGGGTGTGTAGATGTAAGTGTGTATATGTGCGTGTATGTGTGTGTTTGTGTGTGTGTGTGTGTGTGTGTGTGTGTGTGTGCATTATGTGACAGTTACAAATGAACGAAGAATGATTTAAGGCCTATATTTTTTTGTAGGTGTGCTTCCAATTTTCAGTAGACTTTTGCCTCTTTGTATTTATTTTTGAAGGTATATTCCGACATCTTACACCTTAGCGGAGGGGGTAGGTTATACATTAGGTAGGTTATATAAGTACATAACCATACCAAATAGAGTGAAGAATAAGTGAGTGACAAAAACCTAAAACTTAAAAACTTTGCTCTTGGCAAATTACAACTCTTAGCAATAGAGCAAGGAGGTCTGACCGGAAATGGGTAGCCTGTCAGGCAGTTGACCGTACAGGCGACTCTTGCCGTGCTTGCGGCAAGCCTCTTTATATCTTTTAATAAATATATTGACATCAAAACTCTCATCAATAAAGAACAATGAGAGAAAACCGAAAAAAATGATCTCACTCACGTAATATAACTTAAAACTCACTTTTAGTAAGAATCACACACAAACTACACAATTTTATCTTGCTTAGTGTTAACTTCTAAAATATGACTTCAAAACCAGCGCTCAGACGTACGACCAACTCGATAATACTTAAAGGACCAGTATGGAAGTTATCTAAGGTTAGACTACGGTGACCAACTTGTTAGAATTCTAGCGGACAATGTTCTTTTGTTATGTTTAGCCGAAGAGGATGGCCTTGAAAACAAGAGTGCAGTGACATATGTGCCATTTCTTCTTCTACTAAATAAATATCCCTGGACATTATTCCACACAGTGCCACCTAGCCCCAAGATGAGCTAATTATAACCTGTTTTTTATGGGATACTAGACAACGGATAAATACTTTTTCTTTTCTAAATACATAGATACTTAATATACATAGGAAAACCAATACAAACAGACATGCACACAAATGTTTGTACTGTGCGGATATCGAACCCGCGACCTTACGTGTAGTAGCCGACTTCTCTAAAATTACACAAATCGTCGTACTTGCGGCCCATTCCATTGCTTCTAGCCAAATTTGATTCTACATCAATGGGGAGTACCTACTTACACTTAAGCTTACAGCTTGAGCGCTTGGTAAAAGGGTCTTCACCTGTCTCTGACGAAAAAAACATCCTACACGGGTTTTAAGTTCCTCGGTTGGAGGCGGCATGCCACTAACCCACCTTGCGAGTGAGCGTTCTATGCTACGTTTGCCTCCAAATGGTCTCAATTCAGGCACTTTTCGGCTCCAACTACAAACAGTTATTGGTGCTATGTGTCCCGCTTATTGCTACTTCAACCTGCTGCCCTGCCACACTGGGTTACGTAGGTGACCAGTGACCTTACTACGTCTACGCATAACTTCATTCCAGATTTGATCTCGTAGTAAGCATATACTACATGCTATCTGAGGTACTGAACTCAGAATGTTACAAACAAAGCATCTATAGTTCGTTCGCGTTAAGAATGCAGTGGTTTTTTAAATTTGATTCCTTCGCACACAGAAAACCTCAGATCCACAACCTTTGCTTTCGAAAGTATGCGTTCAACTGGTCACTATGGACTTGGCTTTCTAATTAGGAACGATTCGATTGGTTAGGGGACGTACTAGCTCGATGGACAAGTATGAAATTACTGCATTCTTAACGCAAACGAACTGTTATTGACTTTTCAATATGACAAATGACAATGAGTTCGTGTTTAGGCATCTCAATAAATTAATTTAAATAAGTGGCCTAGAAAACACTTTGTCCCACTCAAATAATGGTCACCGTAGAGGTCAGCCAGATTGTTGAATAATGATACTTGCTTATTCTGTATAGGATTCGATGACGTGTTATACTTAGAACTGCTATTGAGATTGCCACACATGTTAAATACCAATGAGTCTGAATGAATCATAGTAATATTGTTTACATTCGCAGATTTACGCAAGAATAAGAATACAAGATATCTTTGATACAACAATGTTAACTCATAGCTTTAACAAACAACAGCTTTATACGTCCCACTGCTGGGCGCAGGCCTCACCTCAGCTATGAGGTGACGAGGTAGGTATGAGCCATCCCACTACAAATACAAAGTGTAGTCTACGGTCATGAAAAAAACCGATAAAAACCTCAGTAACCCGGATAACGGCAGTAGGCTCGCCCTTTACCACGTTGGGGTTCAAAATCGCTGTGAGCGTGTAGACTTCTGAATAATCCTTTCTACATGACTGCACAGTCAGCGTACTTCTGACCACCCTGTTTATGATATGCCTAGTTGTAAGAATGTTAAGCAATAACATGCCTTAGGTTATTTTATTTTAGCATAATTCATTATCATCTTACTGAAGATAGGAAAACCAGAAAAAGAGAGTCGGTCTTGGCTTCAGGCGGGAATCGAACCCGCGTCTTTCGCGAACAGGGCAACTGCACTAACCACTGTGCTATCGAGACCATTAACAGTCCGGCCGGCTGGTTTATTTTACTGGGCAGCCAGGATTGTTTCACCAATGTTTAGGCATATACCTTAAACACTCGAAAGAAACATTATTGCAAATATTTGACCTACGATAAAGATAAAACTAGGTTTTTAATAGGTTATTTTATTTTAGCATTAACGGAGAAGAGAAGTGAGAATGCCTTTTCAATGGGAAGCCAAGTCCGAATGTCTTTTTCGGGTTTTTCTATCTTTGATGACATGCCTCTCACATTATTATTGTGTATAAGTGATGTGGTGGGTAAGTAGGTACTAAGCTAAGCATCGTGCTAAGGGTTGGTGTATGGTGTGATGTGTATTTTCCATAGGCAATTAAATTCTGTTCCCACCTCTGCCATCCACAATCTGTCATGACAGAATTTTGAAAACTGACATCAAGTCATAAGTCATTAGAAACAGTCGCGAATCAACAGTGATTTGAGACTGGGTGACGTTCAGAAAATATTTATTGTGTTTTAGTATGTTTAGCTTTATTTTGTGGTATAATGCTTGGTTTAGTGTTCTTAATACATAGCAAATGTTATTATCCAATTTTTTATGGTAAGTCAATGATATTTTGTAACAGTAGAATAGAAAACTTGTATTCCATGTCCGGCCATTGATATTAACAAAAAAGGAAGCTCCGTTTTAATTTCGCGAAAACAAAAACTGAAACATGACAATGGCGTATGAAAGACGTGCACGTACAAATGAGCCGCTGTCATGTTGACTTGAAAGTAGGTCCATTGGACCTGCTTTTGTCTGGCCAATTTTGGTACGCGAGTGCCGTATCTTATCAATGTGTCCGACCCAGAAGTTTGGCAATTAGATAACAGATTATTTCAAGATCACATCATTCAAATTCAACCTGAGTGGCTTGGAACTGTTATGTGGAACTCCTTCGAATTTACAAACGTCAGTTAGCGTTGAACACTCATCCCTTCCTATAAATTGTCAATAGAACTGGAAGTGACAGCTATAATTGTAAGAGTTCTTAACAGCACTGCGGCACCCACCCTAGAGAGCTTCTTAACTTTGATTTGCGTTTGGAAATTCGGCGCTATGCGTGTTATACATGGCTATAGAAATGGTTTTGTTTGAAGAACTGTTAGTTTGACAAGTAGAGTTGCCACTCACTTGAAACCCGTGTGGACCTGAGTTCAGATTCAGATCTGACTAGAACACTTCCGGGAGCTGCTATGATGTCGTTCGGTTCCTGAGTTGTTTCTTTCCCAGGGCACTTAAATTGTGGAACGAACTCCCTGCTGAGGTTTTCCCGGTGAGCTATGATCCCGATATGCATGGAGTTCTTCAAAAGGGATTTGGAAAGGTTGTTGCAGGGTCAGCAACGCGCGAGTAATGCCCCTGGTGCACGTGTCCATAGGCTGCGGTAACTGCTCACCATCAGGCAGCCGGCATGCTTGTTTGCCACAATCGTAGTATAAAAAAAATGTGTGAAATAAGTAACTTGTGGCTTACTCTCCGGTGAAGAAACATCAAATAAGCTGGACGAAGTGTGTTCTTCTGAATGTTCCGTTCATCATGACGGCAACCGTCATCGTGCCTCCGACTACCCCGTTTGCAATATAGTCGTGAGCGTACGGTTTTATTCATGTTAAAATTTATAGTCCGTTCACGTTAAGAATGCCTTGATTTTTTCAATTTAATTTTGTCGCATACACAAAAACTCAGATCCACAACCTTTGCGTTCGAAAGTATGCGTTCAGCCGGTCACTGAGGACTTGGCTCTCTAATTAGGAACGATTTGATTGGTGCTAGGTCGAAGGACAAGTATGAGATGACTGCCTTCTTAACGCGAACGGACTATAGTACCTATATTGCGCTGATCGTACCACAACTACCATGTCTGATCATCATCATTATCATCAGTGTATTACTCTGGTGGTGTAATGGCCACCCACCCACCGTCTGCCACCGGGCGTAGTAGCAGTGATGCAGGCTACTGCTGCCTGCTCATAGAGGTGCCTATGCCTAAAGGTGAATATTACTTAGCAACAGCGGCGCTTGAGCCTTACTATCAAGGTTCGCTTGACCACACCAGAGGTCTCGTCAGCGGAGCCTGGATCGTTCGTGATTGCGGGCCCTGGAGAGTCTGTGGGTGCTTTTTCGTTCGGGGTAGGTGCTGAATGATGAGGGCCAGTGATCCGCGTCTGATGCCCCTGTCCCTCCACTTCGGTTCTCCCAGCGCGTGGTTGCGGGTCTACTAAATTAAAACCCAATGCTATTAGTAGGCTTATTTTTAATGAGATTAAGCACAGTGAAATTTAGGAGGTTCATTTTATTTTCTAAGGCGGTTTCTGTGTCGAATTGGTCCGTGGTCTCAGCCACTAGGCATTATCCGTATAGCACGTTGCCGATACCTTGCACATATGCTTTGTAATATAGATCTGTAAATCAAGATTAGATACAGTAAAAGTTATTGTTTCAGTTTATTTTATCTAATGGTGCTGATTGATAGCCACACTATATCTAAAAACATCGAATACGACGCAATTGATGACATAATCGACAACCTCCAGGACTTGGATTACAGAAGAGAGTACAGGCCGAGGCATGAAAAGCTACATCACAAGTACAGAAGAGAACATAAAGGGAAAAGTACAAAAGCTACAAAGGTGAAAGAAACAGAAGAGCCACGTAGAGCAGCGACTCTAGTTCAAGATAAGACTATAGCAAAGAAATTGGAATGTACGACCGAAAAGCCGAAACACGTCAGTTTTTGGGCGAAATTTCGACACAGACTGCATAATAAAAAACACAACAAGGATACTGAATCTCACAAAAGAAGAGCGGTACGTTATAGCAGCAAATATCGAAATATTCAACACTCACAACTACAATCGAAAGACCCTGATGACGATACAGATTTCACCCTGAATTATTCAGAGGGTTCAAGAACAGCCACACAAGATGCATGGAGAAGCAAACATGGTCCTTATATGTATAAGAAGAAAAGAGCAATATTGCCATCTACCGCAGCTGCTAGCGTTATTACCACTAAATGCTTTTCAACACCTATGGTCACACGTTTAGTCCTACCAGAAAACGCCCAGAAATTATCTACAGCCAAAACTTTTGCATCCTTTCTTACATCTTTGAATAGTGACAATTTGACTTCAACTTTAAGTGATCTTACAACAAAAATAACTCACTTGAAACAAACGTATGGAAACAACATGCAAAAAGAAACTCCTTTTACAAAACTTTCAAGACAATATGAAGACCCGTTAACAAAATTTTCAACAGTTACGTCAAGTTCTGCTAGTTCTAGTTCACATGCCACAGAAGAAGCAGATTTTGTTGGAACAGCTCAAATAGAAGCTTTACTGAATGATATCAAAATGAAAGCAGTTCAAAGCTTAGCTTTGGACCAAAACCCAGTGGTCACTGGCATTATAACCAACACAGTGACTGAGACAACGTTTGAAGCTGATCCTATACTCACACACGTAGGAGTATTTACTCCAGCATATGCCCTTAGCACTTTCATTTCTATTAACAATCCAAATAATAAAAGAACAGCAGATACAGATACGGACACAAAAATGAAGGGAAACGATACTGTTGTTATATCTAATAGAGAACCATCCCACCTCATAAATGCAAGATCTGTAAACGAGGACGTGTATACTATAGCGCAAAGTATAGAGGATGTTCTCCATAAGCAATTGAGTAAAGTATACAAAAAAGTCAAAGGTAAAATGTCATCTCAGATAAAAGATGAAGTTCACCAAGCTAAAACTACAATTAAGAGTAAGACTGATAAGATTATCAATAAAAAAGTAAGCGCTGGTCATCCTCAAACTCCAACACGCGTTACCAAACCTATGAGCACACCTAAAACAAAAGATTCAAAGAAACCCAAAAGTTCGAAGGCTACTGTTAAACATCGACGAACTCCAAAAACTAATAAGCATCAGAAATCGAAAGTCAAAACCACTGGTTTAACAACGCAGTCCACTTATGATGACTATGTCATGCTTACTCTGTTTGAACAGATTCTGACGAAGACTCATCAAGATAATGTGATGAAATTGCTAACGACTACAGAAACCTTAACTGACCGTGAAGGCGATCGGAATTTGAGAAAACGAGTTCGTAAATCTCCTGACCTTAAACTATATGATGATATTTTGGCAAAGGGTATGGATGTCGATGCCCAATCTGCAACACCAACTGAAAATCCTTACGCTCCTACAGACCTAGAGGTAACAGAATCTGGACCTATAGAAGATACCAGCTTGGAAGGGCTAATTGAAAAAATAGCATATAAAGACTATGTAAATGGTTACAAACATTACTTGAACTTCCAAAAAGATCAAAATAATGAACATTTTTCTAACCTAGTCAAATACCAAGCACACAGACACCACAGCGTTGACGATATTGGTAAGTTTATATTGAATAAAATACCAAAAATGCCTTCAGAACGATCAAAAAGATTCTTCGATGATGACATGATGGAAGATCAAGATGTATCTACTAAAAGTGACGATTCTTGGTTCAAGAAGCATTTCTATATGTTTATAGACAACGGCCCCCCTAAAAAATTTCACTCGTCACAAACTGTAGCGTTGAAGTATCCCATTGCTAATTTTGAAATAGGAAATACCGGTCTTAAAAATAACGGTATAAAGGGGTCAAATGAAGGGAACTCAAATGATATAGACTTGGATGAGTTGTCGCAGTCGTTGGACAGTCGTAAATCTGAGCAGTTCTCAAGCACTATGCCGCTGAAAGGTGAAAATGATCGCTTTTGTAATATTATTACCTTTGAGCTTCTTCCCATAGTTGTATTTGTAACAAAACTACAACGAAGCCTCTTTAAGTGTAACATTTCATTTTACTCTCACATTTTTAGGTGCGGAAGTAAACGGGCCAATTGCAAGTGCTAAAAATGAAAGTCGATTATTGAAGAAGCCCGAATCAAGGGCTATGGGAGGGTTAGTCGATAGACTATTTAGAGTTAAACAAAGAAGATATTCAAAACACAAGGCCAGAACCAGCGAAAATAAATATAAATTCAATAATGACAAACTTCATAAGGATTTATCCACTTTTGAAGTAAATCGTAAAAAAAGGAGCTCACACGGGCACATGGAGATGAACATGAATAAACAAATGAATACTGCCAGCTCTACTACACCTCGAACCCAACATAATAACAAAAACTTTGGGTACGTTGACATTAATTTAATTCCAGAGCCAACGGCAGTTGTTAGATTACGTGAGAATAAACAGAAAAGGAAAAGCAAATTGAGGAACTTCTTTAACAAATTTCATTTCCGAAGGCGCAGTAAAGGTAAAAAACCTGAGAAAACTCAAAGAGTCAAGCGCGAGCCTAGAGCGCAAAGATTTGATCTTTTCAAAAAGATGAAAGACATATTCAAGGTCAAGCAAATTGAAAAGCCCACAGGCAATAACAACAACTTTGATATGCGTGATTATGAAATGTTGACATCGCGTATTGATACTTTCAAGCCTGTTAAGTACAATAAGCTACACAGTATGAAGGAATTAAGAGACCAAGTTCCTAATATAACTGAAGATTTTGTGTGGCAAAATCAAAACTCATTATATGGCAAGTCACACAAGCCTATTCCTTCTGAAATGTCATTTGGTATAGTCAGTTTGCCAGATACATATGAATTGGACTCCACTCCGACCACGTATACTACAGAGGCTACGTATTTAGGTTTACCTGGTAAGCATTTTTGTTTTTATGTAAATAAGTGTATTAAGTTATACAATAAATGCAACGGTATAATTAATTTGGAATTCAATTCAAACACATATAGCTTCTAAATATTAAACAAACTATAGTGAATATACTCGTAGGTACAGGATGAATTTTTGAATGTGAAGAAAATAAATATTATTTATTAAAATAGACACCTTTTCTTTAGTTTGCGTTAAAATGTTACTTCCCAGAATTTAATCCTTACGAGTATAAGCGACACCACAAGATGGCATAAGAATTTTTAGTTAATTGTTAGGTATGTAAATCATCCGATTTTTTAAGGTACACGAAAAACTTCTACAACAAAAGGTAATAAATGGAAACCAAGTAAAACTAACCCCTTGCACCTACCTGAGAAGACTTCTACCACATCAAAGGAATTCGATGTCAATAAACCTCTTTATAATACAGCGATGAATGTTTCCATTGATAAATCCAGCGGTCTCAGTTATACCCTTTATTCAACTCCAGTGAATTTGGATGAAATAAGAAAAGAAATCGACAATCTAAAACTTACCATGGCTGAAAGAACTACAATGCCAACATCGCAAACAGTTGAAAGACATACTCCCAAGAAAATTTATGTGCCTGCCCACATACAAACTGTTCAGTTGAAAGTGAAACCGTATGAGCCTAAAGATTTTAAAGTACAAAGAAAATTGACAAGATTTGCTAAATTTCCCCTTTCCCATTTCCACAATATTCAAATAAATTCAATGGAATCACCGAGAATATATGAGCTTAATGATCACAATAAAAACATCCAAAAGAGAACAATATACGGGAATTACGAAAATGATGGTTTGATGAAATCTTTGAACAACTTCGTCACAGCCACGCAAAGCAATACTCCATTATCTAGTTTTTATGACTCCAGCGGGGCAAATAAATATAAGCCATATCCTGACTATTTCAATGAGTTGCTTATGTGGCACGGAGACTTGTTAAATAATGACAAAGTCACAAGTATACTAGGGGATGACATTCACAACGGTGTAAAGGACGACACACAAGCTTCCACTTCTGGCATTAAGGATTTAAATAGAGAATTAAAGCAAATGAAAGACTTGTTAGAATCTCACGAACCTTCAAACTCTCAAATTAATCCAAATAAGATTAAAAAATCCAAAACAAGGAGCAACTTAAGGAAGTGGCAAAATTTAGTTAAAACTGTAGCGATACATGACAGTACACTGGCTAAAGGTAACGATATACTAATACAAGGTGAAGCTAAATATTTTCAAGTGATAAAACAGCCTGAACCCAATCCTGATAGATTCGCAAAAGCTGCAAAATTAATGAATGATTTGAATAAAATGTATTTTAAATCTCCTGCTATTAAATATAACATAGAAGATAAAATTCGTGAGATGAAGCATGATGGAGACTATCGGAAGAATAATATAGGTAAAGCACATGATTGATAAGAAATAGATATTACTTTTATAAGCTTTTTTGAAATTTGATAACGAATGCTATTTTGTAGGGAAGAAACAAGAAGAAGATGTATCTACTGTCATGTTCATGGACACAACTCTGCTGGCTTACGACGATGGCCCTGACTTTCTCACTGAATATCCGAAGCTCAAAAAAATCTGTAAGTTTCATTTGTTTCATACTGCAAAAAGAGCCCTTTTCGGTGAATCGCACGCCAAGCTAAACTTAGTTACTGTTACATGTCATGTTACTATTGGTAGATAAACACGATTTATTGTAGATAAAAACATGAAATATATTTATTTTAAGGGTAAACTAACTGATTCCAGTCATTTCAAAGTGTAGAAATTACTTCTGAAAGCCCAGACAGCATTTTAAGATTGTATACACAACATGATTTGCAAATTGCAACACATCACAGAATATGAATATCACTTCTGATTTTTCATCAAAATTATAAAAACCTTTTTCTTTTTTCCATTTTCACTTCATTGTTAAGTCATTTTAAAGCAGGTCCGTAGGCCACTGGCGCTGTTTTGCCGTGGTTGAATTCTAGCTCGGCAGCTGATACAAATTGAAAATACTTGTTACCTTCTAGTTCTAAGTCTTAGAAAGTAAGGTTTTTCTTGGTGAATAAAGATTGTTATACCGGGTGGGGCGTTCCGACCGACAATCCTTGAAATGTTGAAAAGCCCTACACATACACATACCTAAGGTATTTTTATTTTATTTTTAAGTTCGATAGTTTTCGAGTTATTGAATGACAAAGTTTTGCTTCAAAAGTATGCGTTGTCAACCTTAATCAACAGCTGTTTGGGACGTATTTAGGGAAAAAGATTTAAGAAGTCGTTGACCTTTTTTCTTTTAATTATTGTAGGGAAATCCTCATGAAAAAGCCGGACTTAAGTCGCAGCAATAAGTCAACCATTAGACTAAGCAAAAAATACAGTAGGTTTGCATAGTACTGCATTCTAGAATGATACTTAAGCACTCATTTGCCCTTGAGAAGATAATAATGTGATTGTATGAACTGAGGAATACAATAACGATCTCAGCTCCTCAACTCAAGTTCCTAATTTAGGCACTTTTTTTTTAAATACCTACGCTAATTAGTTCAGCTTTTGAAACAAGAATTCAAGTTCCTATTCAAGTTCGTGCTATAACAAAATAATAAAATTAACTAACTTAAATTCAACTTTACATTAAACATAATAAAAGCAATTTACACTATCCATCTTAAGTTTAAAGCCGGCCCTGTCTCCCGCAAACCGACGCGCACACGCCGAAAGGCGATAACAAAGAGACCGCGCCGCTTTGCCTACGTGCCGCCTTCCTTTGCCGGCACCGAGCTAGTGTTGTTCTCCTCAGCCGCGTAGCCGCTTAGCTAAGTGTCGACAGTCGACTTGTCGATACCAACTGATTTATCATAACATCATTTCATTGCAATTCTAAAATCCTATGATGTTCCAACAAGATTTGATTGATTGAAAGGAATAGGGACAACTTTGCTTTACGGTGTACAGTGAATCACAAAAAGAACTTGAAACTACCACTAGAAACAAAAGCACTAATTGAACTCGCAAGCTGAATGCAAAACATTGTTTAATACACATTTCTATCTTTTCTGACAAGCTTTTATTCATTGTACTTAAAGTCGATAAAAAAACGTGTCTTCAAGGCCTGCCGGTAACTAGTTTGGTTTGTTCGCGGTTATAAGTTTTTAGATCAAACACGATTTAACAAAATAATCGATAACTTTGTTAAAGCGTTTTATCGCGTTAATAATCGAAAACTTAACTTAACACTACGAACTTAAGGGCTTTGTGTTTATTAAAAGAACACAATTTATCGACGTTGGAAACGGTGACGTCTCTACTCGCCTACTTTGCTTCTCCCTACCGGAGCGCGCTCTGCCCAATTTTTTTAGTCGCTTCGCAGATTTCAACTAGTGCGTGTGTATCAGGTGTCGTAAGAGCGCGAGTGGTTGAGTGGAGTTTTTTACAAATAATACGTAGTGCGAGTGTTTGTGTGAGTGAGTGGCAGTTTTCAAAATGTCTTTACAAGCGCAAGACTATTTGGAATTCGCTTGGTGGGAGCGTAAATGTTGTCACGTGTGCACAGGCATACTCGATTACGTCTTCGGCTGTGCCTACTTAGAGGAGGTGGGCACATCGAGCATCGTATTTAAGGTAAGTGACTGTTGTGTTATTCACAAGTGAGACGAGTGAAATGTGGCGACTTGATCGTTTCGCGGCTTTGCGGAAAGTTCAGATAGGTACTTCGTCAATAGGGTTGTCACAACGTACAAAATTGTTTTTTTTTACGACTGTTTTAATATGGTCTGAATTCACGTATTGAGTACTTAAAACGCAAGTATGTGAGGTTCTTTACACGATATTTTTGTCAATGTCGGTTATTCCGCCCCACCCTGTATATTATTATTATTATCTACCTAAACTAATATAATTATTTTAATTGATTTTTTTCTCATCTCTTCCAATTTGTAGCTAAAAACTCCCTGGGCTCACCTAAAGCCAAAAGCATTTCAAACATTGTAAGTATTGATTACTTATTACCTTACTTACTTTTCACTTTATTTCACTATAGTAAAACAGACGTAGGTAGATAGGTTATGTCATTGCTGACGTGATGTCAAAAATTGTCCCCTGGCGTACGTGATACCTATGATTTGACCGTGTGAATAGTACTATGTAATAGTATGATTATTTACTAGAGTGTAAACGAGACAGAGACATGTTGCGCAGTGTCGTCTCAAACTGTCAATGCTTGTCTCGGGTGGTCGAAGTCCTGATTTCGGGTGCCACTCTTTTAGCACAAGTAACCTATCTACGTCTTTTTATTATAATATCATTGCTGTTGACAGTTTGAGACGTCACTGCGCAACGTGTATCAGTCTCGTCTCTAGAAACTAATAATACTATGTAATACACACGGTCAACTTATATAGGTACCTACGTACGCCATAGTACAATTTTCGACTTAGCATCAGTACTGACATAACCTATCTATATTTTTTATTTTAATACCATTGCATTTATAGCAAAGCATACTTATATTGGGCAATTGCTCAATGTTCGTTTAGATGTTTCCTATCTTATTATGCCATATCATCAAATAAATGTAAGGAAAAACGTACTTCATCATATAGTTTTCTCAACTCTTCTGCCTTTCAGGCTAAACCCATAACAACGACAAACCAATCACCAACGCAATACTTCAGCACACCATTACCAATGAGAAAAAATGACTTCGAAAAATTCCTCAAAGAAAATGACCTGGATGTTGTGTCTGTAACTACTCCATTACTCTCCTTACCAAAACTTGGCAATTCAAAACCTAAAACAGATTTGCCGAATTCAAAAATCAATAAATATAAAAATGGATCTGTTCATAAAGAATCATTTATTAGTACGCTTCAAAAAGCCACTTCATCTGTTACTGAGGATGATTATGGTAAAAAACTAGTAAATGGTGCTATCAAAGAAGCAATGCTCACGAAAATATCAAATGACTTCCTTAAACCAACACTCAAAACAGCACACATAAGATCGAAAGATGTTTCATCACATTATGATAATCAGGGCGAGTATAGGCAGAAGAGGTATAGCCAGTTAATAAATCAACGTTTTTATACTTTCGAACCATCCAAAGAGAGAAACAATGGTAAATACAATGATGATGATAAACTTTTTGCCAGTAAACCCACAACTAGGCAAAGTGTTGGCACAGATGTACAATATACTGTCATATCACCTTTTGAATCTGATGGTGAAGAAATTAAGAATGGTGTTGAACTGACAATAATAAATATGGATGATTTAGACGAAGGTCCGATAAAAGATACAGCAAAATCAGAAGCAACTGGATTTGAAACCAAAGTAACAACAACAACAACTAAATGTGACCGGAAAACAAAGTCTAAAACAACGCCTAAAGGAGAACAACCATTTTGTACCCAAAAATGAAAGTGCCGGCCAGACAAAAATGAAATCCTATTGGAAATGACGCCTTGAAGTTTATTTCTAGCACAAGAACCATCTACAATGAACCCTTAAGACTGATTTGAGTTTGAAATTAATAAATTATAATTATTTCCTAGGAGCAATGGATGAACGGATTTCAGCTTGTGAGGTGTCGTTAGATTTGTGTTTACTGTGAAAGTGACACTGGGTGTTTCCAAATAAAAAAACCATAATGGCGGATTTTTGGCGTCTATTCAGGGAAATAATATTGTTTTGTAATATATTTTAATTTTTAAACTGAAATTGCAGTCTAAGAGTTAGTTAGAGACGATTTCTGCCCTAATAAGGAATCTTCAGGGCGTCATTTCCAGTAAGAAACCAGTATTATTTTTGTCTGGCCGGCACTTTTTATTTTTGGGTCGAATTTCTTGATACCTGAATGTTCTCCTTTGTAACCAAAACATAGCCCAAGAAAACAACAAAAAAAAATGAATGGCCAAGAAAAACAAAGACTAAAAACATAGAGGCAACAACTGTAAGTAACAAGCTTATGGAAACAACAGCAACTTTGTTTGACACAAAAGCAAAGTCTAAGAAAACAATAACAACATTAACTGAAGATCAAACAATTTGTAAAATCCAAGATCAGTTGGCTAAAATACATGAGAAACACCCTCCGAAAAGAGTCAAAATTTCTTGTAACTACAAATACGATATTATATTTAACGATGAGTCAGGGCAACGGGAAAAAAGAACTCGTAAGTCACATTTTCCTTACTCATAGTAGTGTTTTTTACCCTTGTTGACGAGTACCATCATGACAAGTACCTTGTTGACAGTTCCGAGTTTTTTGCGGGTAGTCAAACGGCAAGCATGTTCGATCTATTTTTTTAACTTTTAACCTCATAAACTCTACAAAACATTCAAATACTCGATAGTCGATACAAATATTTGAATGTTAACATGCAAACGCATATCCTCACTCGACATTGGCAAAATATCCTCGTCAACAGAGGGTATTTTGCCATTATTAAAAAAATCCTCAGTTTCACTATTGATATGGTTGACATACCTACTATCTACCAAAAAATATGTCTTGTCGTCCCTTTTGACTCTTATGAACCCCAGGAATATTTTGGGAACCAAAAGCATTTTTTTTGGGAAGTAATTAAACAGACTTATATTATTAGACATTACTGTTGGCATCAAGTACCAAAAGTCTGCCTTCGACTACCCTATCTGAAAAAAATCGTATGTGATCATATAGAAATCAGTTTTTTGAAATTCTATTTTCTCAACAGGAAAGCGCAAAGTTACGAAGCGCGCACTTTTGAACAAAAACTCTGGAAACGAGACACCATTCAATAGTGAGTAAGTTCAGCCTTTTTTGTTTAATAGCGTTCATATATTATAACAATTTATTTATTAAACAAATAGATATTACCTTCAGAAACTTTATAATATAAACTTTAAATAAAAATGAAATTTTGATTAATAAAAAGATCGATTTTGGAAGTGCGAGGGTAAATACCTACGGTAAGAATAACTACTTAATTTCAATTAAACCCATTACCGGACTTTTATAAGGAAATTCTGTTTGACTGACTTAAGGGATTAGGTTGTAAATGAGAATCTGTTCTAGTAATCTCTATAGTTTGTAAGAAGTATATTTCTAAACTATATTGGCTAACAAAATATCTAAATCTGTGCACTGAAAGAAACAGGCATCTAGGTAACGTACTATGTTCTACATACATTACGTTCACATTTATATTTTATAGGTAAAAAAATATAGACTGAGATACAGTCTCTGAACAGTTTGCTTTTAAAAGTTTTTATATATTTTTACAAATGAAAACAGATTTTCATCAATTTGTTGTCAACATTTTTATTTTATTGAGTTGAAAAAATCAGCCAAGCAACTGCCGCTAGAATTGATGATATTGAATTATTTATTTATGAAATACATCAAACAGGTTTATCTGTAGGACATCCAAATCAATATAGAAAAGGTTTGGAACAGCCTTATCCAATCCGTCCATAAATTCGACAGACACAGCGAAATTGTTGATATTGTAAGAGCTGTTGAAGCCGTAGACAACTTTACCAGACCAAATGTTCTGATACATATCGGTCTACCCACGTATTACATGCCAGAGACTGGACATACAGAACAGCTACCAGCAACCACACCAAAAAGCTTGTGGAACGAGTTCCTAATTAAATATTTATCCGGCATTGCCTCATTTGAACTTTTAAACAAATTTGGTCTTCTTAAAACGGATGCCAAAGTGAACTTTACGGATGGACTGGATAAAGCTGTTAATGCAAGTAAAGTTTTTAGTAATGCCGGTGAATATGGAAATGGAGACGTGAAGCGACGCGGGATGATACGACGGAATCGTCAAGGTAAGAACTTTAATATACCACAGCTAAGGAGCACTTTTTTATCAAACTCTTTAAAACATATCCAGGAGTTTGTCTGTGACCAAAAGTGAATAGTGTCCCTTGCAATACTACCTACCTATATGTATACTTCAGTGACTAAGTATGGTTAAATATAACTTTTTGACTATGGATTTCCACGGAACTAATGATACTTTTTAATAAGTGAATTTTTAAATAAACTATCGGTAATTGTCTTTAGCAATATGCCATGATCATTTTTTGCATGATATTTTTTAGTTACTCCTTCACCCAATTCCGTGGAGACTAAACATTTTGAAGAAATCAAAACGAAGATTCCAAATTTGAGAGGGAAGCGACGGTTGAAGTTATTTTCACGTAAATATTGATTTTCAAGAATTGTCATTTCCTCACACTTTCTTTGAAATAGTTACTTAAAATACTTATATACTCACAGATATAAAAGGAAAACTAAAAGCTCTTTTGAAGAGACCACAGCCTATGAAACTTACGACCCTGACAAATTCATCAAAATTAAATAAAGAAGGTATGATATTGATTGTATGTTTCGGATGAAATAGCACATAAAAAATAACTAGTTGTTTGAATGATTCAAAAATATTACAGAAAATAATAAAACTGCAGAAAATACTGAAATTGAGGAATTCAAAGTGACGGGAGAAGGAGAAGAGGGAAATAAAAGTAGCGTGAATGATGTTGACGTTGACAGGCTTTTGAGAGAGGTAAATTTTTCATTTTTATTTGAGTGTCTACTCGCATTTCATGATGTAAATAGGTATTCGTATTATCTTTTTAATTGATTACAGGCGTCCACTTCCGATGAAGATTATACACTAGATAACGAAGGAATAACAAATGTAAAAATCGATGAAAAAGTTACGGCATCCCTTCTGAATAACGCAGAAGTAAATGTTGAAATACTTAGCTAGGTTAATCTAGATTACATCTTAGAATAATAATACATTTTGCACCGCCAACAGCAATTTCGTTTGGCCCAATGTATGTCTGGTAGAGGATGCTTTTGGCATTGATTCCGCCTTTTATACTAGTTTGGGCACTTTATTAGAGATTGAATAAACAGTGTTTTTATTGAAATAACTATTTTCGCTTTCTAGTTTCCGGATTTAACTTCTCCCGAGGTGCCAGAAATAATCCTTGCTGAGGATGACATCAACATTGACTCAACTGAAGGGTATCATCAAGTTAGTGTAACAAGTTGTTAATAAAATCTTATGGGGCTATTTCTCTAGAAAACAGTATTTTGATATTTGACTTTACATTTGGATTAATCCAATCAATTATATTTAATAGACATAGGAAGGTTATATGTCAGTACTGACGCCGAAGTAAAAAATTGTCCCCTGGCGTACGTACCTATTATTTGACCGTGTGTGTACAAGATAGCATGATTATTTACTAGAGCGTAAACGAGACAGATACATGTTGCGCAGTGTTGTCTCAAACTGTCAATGCTTTGCTCAGGTGGGCAAAAGTCATGATTTCGAGTGCCACTTTTTAGCACAAGTAACCTATCTATGTCTTTTATTATAATATTATTCAAATCAATGGATTCATTTTCCACTTCAAATTCACAAGTTCAAATCGAAAGAGGCGTTCAATATTAATTGCGAACTTTTTTTTCTATTTTAAGGAAACTTCTAAACCGAATTCCCCAATAATATCCCAATACAACAGGAAGAATCTGTTTGATGATAAGAAGATTAGATTTGTAATACCTTTGTTGAACTTTAAACAGGTAAATTCTGGTTTATTATTTTTTCCATTGTCTTTTGTTTGAAAGGCAACAGTTGGAATAGAATAGAGGACGTTTATTTGGCACATACAAAACAAAATTAAATTATTTGTACGGAAATCTGGACGGAAGGTTGTCTGGAGAAGATCGTATAAATTCGAAAAAAGGTTAAATTTCTCAATTTAAAGAAATCAACAATGAGAATGCTTTTTATATCTGTCATTGGTGCATAAGTCGCTGGCGGATTGTTTAATCCGTCGTATTTTTGACAATTAGCTGTAATGTAGATGATGTGTATACGTACTGTTTTTATGCGTTATTGATGAATAAACATGTTTGTCCCGTTAATATGTTATCAAAACTTTCCAGAAATACGAAAAACATGGCACAAGATCTTCAACTCAGAAATCGAAAGTAAGCACGTTAAATCATTCTTCCAAGACGTCTGAAACAAAAGTTGGGAAGCGTGAACTGGGAAGTTCCAGCAGCTATACAGCTAAAAACGTAGCTGCTATTGAAGTGGTAGTAGATTTGGTCAAAAATAATGTAAATTATGGAGAGGCTTTAACTGATATACCTCAAATGAATAATTTAACCACAGCTCCGTATTCTACTCCCACTACTACTACAACAACAACACTAATAACGTCTACAGCTGAAACAAATGCCATTCAACTTCATATAGCGATACCATACAATCTCCAATTGGAAAATAAAAGATCTGTAGATCCCATGAGATTGAGACGAGTTTTTGCTGCTAAAATGTTTACTCCAGTTGATTTGGAATATCAAGTACTCGTACAAAATCTCGAGGACATCAACAGCTCGTTACCTCCAACAATATACTTACTTAAAGATCCAAATGGTTATTCAGCAAATGGTAACTTGCCATCAAAAGCACGCAAAGACGTCACCTCTGTTAATTCTAAAATTAAACCTAGACAACTTGTGAACGCAAACAAAGTCTTTGCAACAGAAAAAGTCGAAACAACAAGCAATAAAAAAAATCTTGGCAAAGTGACTCTTAGTAAAGACTTTGTTGCTGCTATTAATAAGCATTTAGTGCAATTGTATGAAAATCTAACAGCAATTAATGAATCTACCTTGCAACATAATGTTAGAGTAAGAAATACCGAACCTTTAGAGAGACCTCATACAATGAGCAAAGTAAAATCTCATAGAAGACATTTAAATTGGGAGGCAGTTAAAAAGTATTTTGGTCACGACAGGGTTTGTCACTGCAAGTGCAGGCCAAATAAAACCATGTGTAGAGCGTGTGCTGCAAGCAATCATGTCATTTCTGAATTGATATTCGAATTTGATAATTTAGCTCAATATATGAAAGATCATTGTACAGAAATACAGACTTTCTTCTGGATGAATCCAAGTGGAGGAAAAAAACTAATGGATGCAGTGCATAAAGTCGATCAGACTTTACATGATTACTCCAAAAGAGTTAAAGGGAAGTGTAAAGGACGACCTTGCAGTGCTTTGTCCACATACATAGACAAACGTTATTTAGTAAAGGAAAAGAAAATACCAAAAAAATACATAGGAGGTCCTCTTATTTCTGATTTGCGAACTTTAGCTGCAGACATTGAGACTGCATCAAAATTTACTAACATTGATATGACTGACAATCTCGAAAAAAGAGAACACGATTTAGTCAGTATCATATCGAATTGTATCAAAGATGTTGCAAAACGTGATTCATCTCTGAAAGCTAAAAGAGCAAAAGTGAAAAGTTTGTATGCTTTAGATAATATTAATGTTAATATTATTTGTAAACCCAGTTCAGACGTAGCTGCTGTTTCTTCAAGTACAAATGTGGACCATGCCAGTTCTTCAAAATATGCCGAATATGTAACTACCTCAGCAGCATCTTTTGGAAACGATATTCCAGATCAAACACTAGGCCCATACGATTATGAACTCGAAAATATTGTAGTCACAAAACGAAAAGGATTAAGCCGTTTGTTTCCCAAGAAGAAACTGAGAAAGTACAAAATAAATCACATTTTTAATCACTACGTAAATGAAGATTCGAATTCAATTTCTTCAATGAGAACGCATAAAAAACGCCAGACAGCAGATCAGATTGAGTCACCACTAATATCTGATACAGGAGGAGCTTTTTGGCACGATTATTTGAAAGGAAACACTTTAGTATCAAGATTGATGGTAAACTCAAATATAAAAGCAACAACTCCTATCACCACCATCCTAACACGTGCAAACACTAGCCCTAAAACAGACATAATTAATGAGAAACAACCTGAATCAGAAGAAAACGACAAAGCCATCGCACTAAAGTCTAATCTTAGGAAATATGTCTTTCCCCGTGAAGTTAACTCTAATGATTATTCTTCAATCGATACTTTGACGTATAACATCAACGAGCTCTTTAAGATATTCCATAATTTGACTGACTTGAATGAGATAAAGAATCTATCAACAAACTCTGAAAACAACGAAAAAACAAAAACTTGTAATACAAATTACACTTCTGTGCCACACAAGGAAACAACAAAGACTACAAAAGTATATAAAAAATTGAAAGCAAAACTACATTTGAAGCATAGACCTACTACTAATAAATCTGTTAGTACAGATTTGACAACACCTGTGCCTAAACCTACTCCTGTTTGTAAAGAAAAAAGCAAAAAAGAAGAAAGCACAGAAACTCCTGTTCGGCTTTCCACCAAAACTACAACTGTTGAACGAACATCTGCACCTACTATGAAATCAACTGAATCTAAAACCACAAAAATGACGACTACGACTACAGAAGTTTCAACTAGTACTAATAAAAAAGCGAAAACAAGTCCAACTATAATTACAGATAAATCAACTACTTCTGAACATCGAAAAGAAGAACTGACATTTTCTACTGAAGGTAACTTGAAAACATCAAATGAACTGGAAGCTTCCAATGAAGACGAACTAAAGACTTCCAATGAAGAAGAACTAGAAATTTTCAATACAGAATCTACCGAAGTAAATTTAGAAAAAACCGTAACTAAGAGTTATTTCTTCGATAAATTTAGAAAAGCAACTTTCGCTTTCTTTAAAGGTAAAACAAAAGCACACAAAGAAAATACGCCAGAGAGTTTAGCAGATATAGCTAGAAAATTGAGGTCACCTTCAACAGAAAATATCAATGAGACAACAGAACCAATACGAGTTAAAAATCCTGCGAAGGCTAACCTCACCACAACCACACCACAGTTTTTAAGGACCACTTTAAAAAACCCTACCATTCTTATTATTGATGAATACGACACAGAAATGGCACTTCCACTGGATCATAAATTATCTAGAAATGAAATAAAAGTTGACAGTGACAAAAATAAGGACAAGAATTTCAGAAGCCTCTTACTTTCAATTCTTGGTTATGAAGCTAACCAACTAAATGCCGAATGGGACCGGTTGAAATCAAATCAGTTAGACAGACCATATTTTGCATATATTGCCGCTGGAAATAGTAAAAGAAGTACATTTGAAAATCGTTATCCAAAGTATGTATTGAGTTGAGTAAATCCATGTGAGTAGCTAAATACATTTGCTATCCCTAATTTGCTTTTTACCTCTAGTTTTCTTTACTGTGATGCTATAAACAGCTGTTTTTGAAGCTTATTTTGCTTGATTTCTTTAAAATGTCTTCAAATAGTTTATGCGCTTGTTTTTCAACCAATGCCAGGCTGGAAAAACCCACGCAGAAAAGTGAAGATGTTGTCTATGATGTATTAAAGGAACTAGAAGAATTGGAGATACCAACTCCAAAATCTTTGGAGCAAGAAGAGAAGGAGACGAAAAAAAACTTTTCGGAAAAGTTTAAATATTGGATTGTGCCGACCCCGAATCCACTTAAGGTGCGTTTTTCAGTTCAAATAGTGTATTATTCAGTTTATTATTACCCATTTATTTATTGAATTCAAAATCCACAACCCTTAAATTATAACATGCTTAAGCACTTACCCCCTTATTACTTAATAAAAACTTAAACAGCTCAACAACACGTTAACTGTTGTATCGCTTTGTCATTTTCATTCTTGTTGCTGCCGCCATTTGTGAGTAAGTGACATAACACGTCAATTGCTTAAACTAAGCTTTAGCGTAGCGTTTGTTTGTTGACTTACAGCTAAAAACGGATTTCCATTACACAAACCTTACTCCAATGTCTGCATGTAGGTCCATGTCAGCTGCTGCAGGCTGAGCTTATCTTATCGAAAACAGGGCTAAGGTTATAATTTTTCTTCGAAGAGTTGTAATCTTGCAACTCTTCGAAGTTCATCGACGATGGTGACTGTAGGATGAAGTCGAACTTTCAGCAGTAGTTACAGTGGCAGTGGGCTAACATTTGCCGTAGAACCGATAACTGTCAGGGTAAGCGCGTTCTTGAGTGGAGACCGCTAGTGTAGATGTGTCTACACCCAGCGGTATCCCATGTCTGGGAGACTTAAGAGAGATACAAAAAATTAGATCTAGATGTGTTCTACTGAATTATGCTGAAAACAGAATTTGTTCCGTATAATAAACGGAAATATTAGCTTCTTCAACCGACCTCCAGCCAGCGGAATATTTTCTTAAACTACGTCTGATGAACTGTAAATTGATATCAACTTTTAGATCTATATGTGTTATGTTTATTTAAAAAAAAACAGTCTCCTATATTTCGTAATTCGGTCACAATCAAAGAAACCTCCATTCAGCGGACTACTTCTTCTAAGGATGTTATTGTTGCAGCTTTTACGATAAATTAATATAATTTAAACTACGTATTAAGAGCTTATTTCACTTACCTCCAAAGACCCAGACAGCAGACACAATAGAAATTCAACGTACATTCAATGTACCTATAATCCCTTTAAAATGATTTTCGGCGTTAAGACTTTAAATTACTCATTTGTGCAATCTTATGTTCAAATAAAAATTTTGTGGGTAGATTTTTATAAATAAGCTGTAAATAGTTGCAATTATAATTTAAAACTTAAGCTCCTATGAAGAAAGTTACTCTTAGAATTTATCTGCTAACAACATTTTGAATGTAGCCGGAGAACACACCCCCACACACGGACACGGCGGGCAAAAAAACAAAAAAGAAAAAAACCAAACCAGTAAAAACCACGAAAGCAGCAACTACGATGATAGTACCCACGACAGCAAAAACCACGACGACTAAAACCATTACAGCAAAAACCACAAAAGCAGAACCCACGACGACGAAAACCACAACAGCAAAAACTAAAAGTAGGTGCTATCTTCTGTCTTCAAGTCGTTTTGTAGCATTTGGTTTAATAGAGAAAAATACGTCTTAGTGAAAGATACAGTTACAGTTTTATTATGACTTTGGGCATAATATTATGATCTAAAGAAGGTCTGTTTTTTATTATTTTCAGAAATCACAACACCGTCAAACGCTTCAAAAATATCCTTAGGAGAGGAATCACCGTCAGAAAAATCGATTTTTGATGATAAAAGTATATACGAAATACCCACCACGTCGAAGATACTCTCCAAGACTACGAACAAACTTACTTCAAAACTTAACCCAAAGGTTTGTATGGCAAAGTTAACAACCTAAAATAAATCACATTGAATTCATCATTTTCATTTATTTATTGCATATCACATTGCGATACATAGGTCTTACATGAAATGGCAGTATTGGTAGACGAGTCAGTTTAATTTTGGGGGAGATCGCTTTGCAGCGATAGGACCGCCTGAATTGTACAAAAATAATGTCCTTTTATTGTCACTTGAATGTTTTTTTTGTGCAATAAAGATTATTTATCTTATAAATTTTGTTTCCAATTTGCAGTATACCACTATGCCTACACACCATTCAACGTCTACAAAAGAAGAAGTTAGCCATGATGAGACAGGTAATATTATAACAGGTACTATATCTCTAATTTAATACTGAGGGGATAAACTAGTGTTCTAAGACTTTGGTCTTCTAGTTTTATTTAAGTACTTGGGACTCTTTTTGTTATTTTTATTAATGCTTTAGTATCTTCACTAAAGATAGGAAAACCAGTAAAAGCCATTAGGTTTTGGCTTTGTTCGGGGATAAGTAGTACACGCGTCTTCTGCTAACCGGGCAGCTGCTCTCACCACCGAGCTATCCAGGGCAAGACATAATTTTTAAACGAAATTAAGTCTTAATAGTCCGATTGAGACTCAATCACGATTAAATTGAAGCGTTCTAAAATTAGTAGACTTGGGGACCAGACCATAAACAGTGGCCGAATCTTTCTGGCACTGGTGGTTGCATCCCCGCCTGAAGCCAAGACCAAATGTATTTTTCTGGTTATCCTATCTTCACCTGGTGGGACTTATTCTAGAGTCCTTGCAGTTCATGATTAAAAACTAAGGACATTATTTAGTGCGGTCCGTTTTGAGTCAAAAGTGATAATAGCGCGCTCACGTCGCTCAATCTCATAAAATTTATCGATTCGGAACGTGTGTGAGCGCGCTATTATCACTTTTGACTCAAAACGGACCGCACCCATTGTCTAACACATACTTTATTTCAAGAGGCCGTTGATTCAAATCCCGTTAAACGTCTATGTGATATCGATGCCACCTATAAACACGTCCTAAAAAGACAAGAATTACTATCTAAAGAAGACTTTGAGAAATACGTTGCGAACCTGACATGTTACAAATACAAGAACAGCCCTAAATATTACGTCATAAATCTGAACACCGCTATTGAAAAAGTTCCTAAGAACATTAAGTTTAAGGTCAATGGAAAAGATACGAAAAGTGCTCTGAAATGGAACTGGATTCGGAATAAAAGGTCTTTATTAAAGATGGATTCGAAGCAAGAAGAATCTGTAAATAACGAAATCAAAAAGTCTTTAACTTCTATACGCCAAAGAGACACTGAAGAAAATGATAAGAGAAGCACAAAAATCAATAAACGAAAGACACCGTTCAATTTCTTAAAAGCTGCTACTAAAAAGCAACTTATTGATGACGACACTGATTCAATTAAAATAAATAAAGCCAATTTTGTAACAGAAGACGGTGAATACTTTGAAACGTTTTATAGAGATGAATTTGGTATTTACAGAAATAGAAAGAAGAGAAGAAAAAGAGCTCCCAATGGTATCTACAATTTAGATACTGTATTGAACAATGCTGATACTGTATTACCGCATGAGAATAAACCAGTAAGTGTTTTGAATAATACGAGTGCTTTGAACACGTCTGAACTTGAAGTGATTTACGTAAAGTTTACTTTCGTACATAGATGTTTTTAAGCAAATAAAATTGTCACTAATTGCATCATGAAACAAAATAATGGAACTAAGTATAGCAATTAAACATTTAAAATTGTACAAAGAAAAAGTACAATTTGCAGACTTAATGCCTAAAGGCATTCTCTCCCTGGCGTTATAGTGATTAGTAAAACTGTAGAGGAAGATATGAAGCGATACAAATAAAAATGCGCACACAGCTCCTTTCATACGGATCATAATAATCCCTTTTAATCATAAACCGATTTAATCAATCCCTCTAAGTCAATGATAGAAAGACATACAATATATTATATTTCTTTTACAGAACGGTACCTACGTAATGAAGGGAGATTCGGTCATCATTCATTGTACGGTTAATGAAACCAAACGCCAAGACGTGGGCATGGACAAAATCATGTGGAAGACAAACAGACCTGAAATGCTGTTAAATAATAATGTCGCCGTGAAAGGAGATAAAGTTTTTATCAAGGATGTGAATGCTAAAAATATGGGAACTTATGTGTGTCAGAGGGTGAATATTTTTAATTATATTTATGGCACCGTCAGTGAAGACACTAGCCCCATTATTCATAAAAACTTAAACAGCTCTTCTACAACATTTAACTTTTGTACCGCTTTGTCGCTGTCATTCTTGTTGCTGCCGCCATTTGCGAGTACCTTTTTTTTTTTATTTATTTATCACATTAAAACTTAATATAAATACAGACAGATTCATTTAGCATTTAAAAACCACAAAGGTTTGTGACAATGCTACAATTTAATACGTGTACAGTAATTTGGTATCAACAGTTGGCAAAAGAATTACAAAGGACTTGATCAAAAAAAAACCTAGAATCGCCAGAAATGCCATATATGCTATTTTAACGAGCATAATGTGTAGATCAAAAATATATAAAAATCTACTGCAAAAGCTACGCGGTATACTAGATATTAATGATTAATGAAATCAATATTTGTATTTTTAAGGTTCTGAATAATAGGTAAAGGTTTTTAATATATATTGTAGCCGTGATCTATGAACTCTTTTGGGTCGGTAAATATAAGAAAAGTTGTTATTTTAAAGTTTCATGTCATATTATATGAAAATATTATACAGGGTGAGTTTTTCAAGTGGGCGCGGTGGGCCAAATCCTGAACTATGAGGAATTCAGAAAAATGTACAGGGAGTCTTTAGCCCGATTTTGACAAAAACTAAAACTGTATACTTAGTTTTTTATTTAAAACTCATTCGTAGCCGCGGTTCGAACCAGTTGTTTTTGGAAAAAAATGACATCCTGTATTACAATGCCATCTTGTAGTTTTGCTTCTAAGGGTCAAGTAATGAGAAGTAACATTATAAGACAAACTGAAGGAAAGGTCTCATTTTTAATAAAATATTTATTTTCATTACATTCACATTGACCATTTTTCTGAAATCCTCATAGTTTAGGATTTCGCCTGCCATGCCCACTTGAAAAACTCATCTTACACACACACACACACACACACACTTAAATAAAATACAAAAACTCATTTTGTTTTTTTACATTTCGTTTTTTACATACACATTCTCACACACGCATACACAAACACAAGATTATAAATTAAAGTGTATTAAAGTCATTAATATAAACAAAAAGACGAAGATACTATGCGTTCACACTTCGTGAATTCGAAAACTGGCACATGACATTGGCGTATGAATGACGTGCGATGCAAACAAGTCGCTGCCATATTGACTTGCAAACAGGTCCATTGGACCTGTTTTTTATGTGGTCATTTTTGGTACGTAGATGCCATATCTTCCTCTTTTTGTTTATATTAATGAAGTTATACAGTACAATAACTTCTTTACTGTATGGTTTAGGAGGCTGATTTTCTGAATCCGTAATAGGGTTACTTTAGTGATCCCATTTTTATACATTTCGTTGCTGGCGATTCTAGGTTTTTTGTCTATGACATTTTGATCAAGTCCTTTATGACACTAGGAGGTGAATTCATTCCTAACTGCCGTACTCAGAGACGTCAATTAACGTTAATGGTTCATTAGAGTCAAAATTTCACATTCTAAAAAAGTTCTTTGTTCAATTTGTTATAAAGTCTCTTTTGAAAAATTGAATTTTGACTCTAATGGACCATTAACGTTAATTGACGTCTCTGAGTGCGGCAGTAAGTTTTAGCATCTAGTTGCTTTAGAAAAAACCTACAACACGTCAAAATGTTTAAACAATGCTTTAGCGTTGCGTTCCTGTTTATGATCAAGGGGGTAAGCGTGCACACGCGGCGTTTTGTGACGGCACAAAACGCCGCTACTATACCTTTTTTTTTTCGTGGGGAAATCCTCATGGATACCTCTTCGCTTCCCGGCGGTTCACCCTGCCACTGGTACTAAGCCCCCTCGCCACGCAAAGGCGAGAACTCATGAGGGGGGCCGCTACTATACCTAGGTACCTTGTTTGTAGCGTTTGGCGGCTTCCGGCTTCACCGTGTGCGGCGTATTCATATACCTTAATAAAATTAATGAATACTACATAAAATCTGCCGGTGGTGGCGTTTTTTGGCGTGTGGCCCATGTGGGCGGAGGCTAATGTGAAATTAATATCAAAATTGGCACATGGGAAATTCATATATTCCCTAGTTACTGGCTGAACACAAGCACAAGGGACCGAAGTTTGTCCTAAAAAATATTTTTTGTTCATTGCAGGGAGCTTTAAAAAAAAGTTTGGACCTAACAGTTGAAGCTTTGCCAACTTTCAGTCTAGTTTCTGCGCTAGTCTATTCTTTAGAAGACTGCAGTTATGATGTAAGAAGGTTTTTGTTTTTAGAAGCTTGGGAATAAGTACCTATAATATTTAAGTACATCAGCTTTGCAATTCTGGTTAGCGTGGTTCTTGAGTTAAATCCTAAAATGAATTTGTATTCCATTACGATGGGCGTGAAAAATATACTGTGGTGAGTAAATAGGTCTGTAAATACATGGCACTGTGGCCAGCTATTCCGGTTGGCGCCAAAACTCACTTCCCTCGTGGTGAGATCTACAAAATTCAGTTTCTTTGCGACTGTGGTCGTCCGAGAGAAAAGAACTGAGGCAAATAAACTTGAACTTAACTTTGAACTTGTGCCCAACAAAAGACTGGTGTAGTGTACGATCGTATGAAGTTAGTCAAAGCTCAATTTTTGCAGGTTTTGAAAGCCATCCAGTCCCTTAGTTCTGTGATGACCAAGTATTTCTGCTCAGAAGACCAGCATTTCTCTGTAGCATTGCAAGATCCAGTCTGTTTGAAGAACACTGTAAGAAATATTTAGAGATCACACACAATAGAGTCCAGGCAACGGCACATCAGGTTATAAACCCATTTCCGCTTTTTATCTTGCTCTCGCCAAATGGCATGTCTTCACAATAGAGCTAGGACCAGAAATGGGTAGCGTGATGTGCCGTTGACCGTACATCTACTTCATGACTATTGACAAAATTTCAAACGCCTTAGCACACTTTACCTACGTCACATAAATACCTACATTTATGTGTAAAATGGTTGCGATTTTGGCCGCCATGGAAATAATGGGATACTTACCTATAATTAGGGCAAATGGCTTATCCCACTTTTTCAGTTTTGTATTTCCATGGAATTAATGAGATACTCACACTTTTTTTTTCAAATCTGAATAGTTACGGAAATATTGACCTTTCCGCGAACATCTTGAACTTGTTGAAGAAACTTCTCCTTCCAACAGTTCCATTTACCCTCGCTGTAAAATTTACTTTCGTAAAATCACTTTGATCCATTTTAACGTGATGGCCAAATCATCACAGCATTCCCATTTCAATCTTATTGAGACTCATGAAAAAGAAAAGTGTTTCTGATGTCTCGGTTTTATGACGCTTGCAGGTTGACGGCTCAGATTACGTTCGTGTGACAGCCGTCACTGAAGTGACTCCTCACATCGCAGTCAGGCACAATGGTCAGTGCCGTAGGGACCTGCATCGCTCGTTGGCGCTGCTAGCAGTTGCCAACTGGTCAGTCTTGGCTTCTGTCCCTGGTGAGTCACGAGTCCTAGTCCTGTGAAACCATTCTGTAGGATTAAACGTTCATGGCCCTGTGGCTCGAGGTTAGGATACGGCCTGTCTGAGAAGGTGACTAAAGAGGGGCCCTTTTTTTTTGTTTACGCTGAGGGAAATGCCTTACGCATACCCGCCGCCGGGGGGCGGTCGGGTTATGTCGGACTCTCCTACTTGGAAGGTTGACTCAGTGGCCTACCGACTGAAAACCTCAGTGACTCCCTCTCATCGTCCACGGTGGGGGGAATGCGGTGACTGGCACGAAGCCTACTACGCGTCCCCCCGGACGGAGCCCGCCTTACACGGCGGGCAGGAAGCGACCCCTTCCTCGTGGGAAGAGGCCGGTAGGCACAGCCGAGGGAGTCGAGCCGTCCCTACCAGGCAGTGGAGGTGGCCTGGCCTGGCCTGCGCCATGCATGCCGGCGCAGGTACCCCCGTACCACGCGCCCGCTGGGACTAAAGGGGGGCCCTGGGGTTACCAGGAGTGCACACGGTGGAAACTGTATGCCTCCATTGCACAGTCAACCCTGTGGAGAGCGGCGCGGCGGTGCCTCGCACTGCCGTAAACACCAGCGGGTGTATGAAGGGAGGCTTAACTCCCTTCGTGAGGTGTTGGAATGCCGCCACAGCGCGTCAGGGGTCCACTGGTAGAGTCGGGGATTGATCGTAACGCGCCGAAGATGGCCTCTGCGGAGTTTGATGGGTATTAACGCCCCGACCGCCGCCACACACAGCGCCACCACCTCAGAAACACTTGAGCGAGAGGTTGTTTCAAATAACCTTGTATCCCTCAAAGCAAAGCTCAAGGTCATGGAACTTACTTTAACCAGGCACACTAGCTCTTAACAAGATTTTATATTTCTTTGCAGTGGAAATTTTAAACAAGCGCAATGGTAACAAGATTTTAGTGCCTTCCAAACCGGTTGACATTGGCAATACCATTGTAACGCACACTTTACGAGGAAAAGGTGAGAAAAAAAATCATAGTTATTTATTGAAAAATTATAACCTGTGTATTAAAATGTTTACAAATCCAATTAGCGTTTAGTTCCCCTCATAGTAGTTTTTCAACAGACTCTTGGGCACGAGATCTTCGTCGATATGCTGACCTGGCTCCGGGTAGCGTCAAATTCATCGAATCCTGCCCTGCTGGGTATCACCTGATGGCTGAACAGAAGATATGTGGTAAGCATTTTTTTCTGTGTAGGCTATCTTGTGGGCCTATGCCGAATCGACGAGGTAACGTGGACACTAACGGCACGGCTGATCCACCAATTTAAAGTCATAGAGTCGGGCTATAGAGAGGGCTATGCCCAGCGTTTCTCTGCGGGATCAAATTAGATATGAGGTGATCCGTGTTCTTGAGTGGAGACCGCGTCTTGGCAAGCGTAGTGTAGTACGTCCTCTGGCATGCTGGAGTGGTGATTTGTGCAGCATAGCTGGCAGGAGCCGCGACCAGCCAAAAATCGAGTTCAGTAGCAGTAGCCTATGTCCAGCAGTGAGCACAGGCTGATGATTGTGACGTAGCGTCTCTTCAGTAACAACTACGGAATTAAGGTCGCGGCTCAGTAGGCAAGCACGGCAACTGCACGGCTCTGACCCAGCAATTATCTTGCCATTCAAATCTAAACCTTAAGTGAAAGGTTCAATATATTTTCCAATAATAAAATGAGAATGCCAACGGTGAGCTGTCAGCGGGGTCAGTGCTACAAAGTATACCACTCAACTCGCAGCTCACGTTCAAAGAACTTAAGGTTCAAATTCGAATGGCAAGATAATTGCTGAGTGCTTGTCTAGTGTGCTACGAGCTTTTTTATAAAACACTTCTAAATAAATACGTGTATTTATGATCTTCATATTATGCTCAATTTTTACAGTCGCCTGTCCAGTCGACAGCTGGGCACAGAAAGGCGAGAGTGCCTGCACCCGGGCTCTGGCCAGGTCTTCCACGGGGTCTCGCCACAAAAGAAGCGGGGTAGGTATATCTTCTATGCTATTGAAAAAAAGCTATAATTGCATAGTACTCACGTACCTGAACACGATCATTTGTATTTTTAATCCAGTTGCTAGGTATTTTACTTTTCCAACTATCTACACATAACATACCCTTACGACCAAATACTAAACAGGTTAGTCAGAAATACACTGATTGTTGCCGTCATGGTGAACGAAATAAGCAGAAGCACACAGTCAGTTGCCTCGTTTATTTCATGCCTTTTTTATCTTATTTTGGGACTAGAACAGTTTAAGTTACCACATGTGTTGTAGTTCCCGAATAATGGTAAACCCGTTCCAGTGGTGGTGGTACCCTGGCTGCGGGTACTGCGCGGCGTGGTGGGCGGTGGCGTGCGTGTGCGCAGCTGTGGCCGCGTTGGTGCACTCCAGGAGACCGAGGGCAGTGGTCGGCTGTGCAGATGGTCCCTGTGGCAATATGGCAGGTAACAGTTGCGTCTTCTAAATATTACCTGGGTCCAATGATTTTATAATGAAAAAGACGTAGATAGGGTACTTGTGCCATAAAAGTGGCACCCGAAATCAGAACTTCGAACACCTGAGCATAGACAGTTCGAAACGACACTGCGCAACATGTATTTCTCTCGTTTACGCTTTGGTAAATAATCATACTACCTTAGGATAATATCTAAGATACACCTAAAATAACATAAATAAGTACAGTCAACAGCACATCAGGTGCCATGCCAATCAGTCATTCCCGTTTTTTCTCTCGCCCTTGCCAAATGACATTTCTTCGCAATAGAGCAATAAGGACTGACCGGAAATGGGTAGTGATGTGCCATCCACCGGACATAATATATACCTACCATCATCATCATCATCAGCAGCCACATGATGTCCACTGCTGAACATAGGCCTCCCCCATAGATTTCCAGAGCTGCCGGTTGGAGGCGGCCTGCATCCACCGAGACCCTGCGACCTTTATGAGGTCATCCGTCCACCTTGCGGGCGGGCGTCACACGCTGCGCTTGGCCTCGAATGGTCTCCACTCGAGGACTTTCCGGCCCCAACGGCCATCAGTCCTTCGAGCTATGTGCCCCGCCCACTGCCACTTCAACCTGCTAACACGCTGGGCTACGTCGGCGACCTTCGTTCTCCTACGGATCTCCTCATTTCTGATTCGATCTCGTAGTGAAACACCAAGCATAGCCCTCTCCATAGCCCGTTGGGTGACCTTGAGCCTTCTTATGAGGCCCATAGTGAGTGACCATGTCTCAGATCCATATGTCATCACTGGTAACACACACTGGTTGTAGACCTTTGTCTTGAGGCACTGAGGTATGTCGGAAGAGAAGACGTTACGCAGTTTCCCGAACGCTGCCCAGCCGAGTTGGATTCGACGATTTACCTCTTTCTCGAAGTTGGACCTACCTACTTGGACCACTTGTCCTAAGTACACATACTCGTCGACAACTTCGAGAATCGAGCCTCCAACAGATACTGGAGTGGGCTTAACACGGGCGTTAGACATGACCTTCGTCTTGTCCATGTTCATTTTTAGGCCCACTTGTTGAGAGACTCGATTGAGGTCCTCGAGCATGCTGCCGAGCTCTTCCAGCGATTCTGCCATGACCACTATGTCGTCGGCAAACCGAAGGTGAGTCATATACTCGCCATTTATGTTGATGCCGAGTCCTTGCCATTCCAGGAGCTTGAAGGCGTCTTCCAATGCGGCCGTAAACAGTTTCGGAGAAATGACGTCTCCCTGTCTTACGCCCCTTTGCAAAGGAATCGCCCTCGTGCTCTGCTCCTGTACTCGGACTGACATGGTGGCGTTCGCATATAAGCACTTCAGCACTTCGATGTACCGATAGTCAATGTGGCATCGCTGGAGAGACTGCAAGCAGCACCGCCCAAGTCTCGATCGAATCGAAGGCTTTTTCATAGTCCACGAACGCTAAGCAGAGTGGCAGATTGTACTCCTCGCTCTTCTGTACAATCTGCCGCAGCGTATGGATGTGGTCTATGGTACTAAAGCCTTTTCGGAATCCGGCTTGTTCGGGAGGCTGGAAGTCATCGAACCTGCGCGCGAGACGGTTCGTGATGACCCTCGAAAACAGCTTGTAGACATGGCTCAGAAGCGAGATGGGTCTATAGTTCTTCAACAAGGTGTTGTCTCCTTTTTTGAAGAACAGCACCACCTCACCTCTGCTCCATGCCTCAGGCGTTGTGCCCTCGAACAACACGGAATTAAATAGCCGCTGAAGGACTTTAAGAGCCGGCTTTCCACCTGCCTTCAGAAGCTCAGCAGTAATTCCATCGTCGCCCGGTGCCTTGTTGTTCTTGAGCTGTTTGAGAGCCATCCTAATCTCGTACAGGCTGATGTCCGGGATGTCCTCAGTGTAGTGCCGGGTTAGCTTAGCTCTGGGATCTTTGGCCGTGCTATTAACGGATTTGGCGACAGAGGTATAAAGCTGCCCGTAGAATCTTTCAACCTCCCTCAACACCGCTTCCTCCGTCGACGCCACACCGCCATCCTCCGTCTTCAGCTTTGTCAACCGACTCTGCCCAATAGACTTGTCTCTTGCGAACACTTTGGAACCTTTGTTCCGCTCGATTGTCTCTTTAACACGGTTTGTGTTAAAGACACGAATGTCGTGTCGCAAGGACTTCCAAATGCGTCTATTAAGCAGGCGATAGTGAACAGCATCATCAGAGGACTGCAGTGTCAGAGACCGACGTTCTGCCATGAGGTCGAGGGTGTGGGTCGAAAGTTTCTGCGGTTTATTCCGTCGACCAGGCTTGAAAAACCTAGATCCGACCGCATGGACAGCTTCTACAAATCCGTTATTTATCTCGTCCACTGAAACGCAATCATCCAGACATGAGAAGCGATTGGCCAACTCGAGTTGAAAGCTCTCGGGGTTTTCGATATGGGCGCGACTAGGTCGGAGCGTAGACTTCATCAGACGCGTTCTTTCTAGTTTGACGTTCAGATTCAATGTGCCTCTTACCATTCGGTGATCGCTACCGGTTTTCACCCTGCTGATCACTGAGACATCATTGAATATGCGCCTCTTTGTCGTCATGATGAAGTCAATCTCGTTTCTCGTGGAACCATCGGGACTCAACCAGGTCCATTTCCGGTGAGGCGGCTTCTGGAAAAATGAGTTCATCGCGAAGAGTCCCTCTTTCTCCAGAAATTCGGCCAGCCTCTGGCCCCGGGGGTTCCGCCGCCCATATCCAAATTGCCCCACCTTCAGCTCACAATCGCCTCTCCTGCCCAGCTTTGCGTTGAAATCCCCCATAACAACACTGAAATGGGTCTTCGAGGCATGCATGGCTGCACTGATGTCTTCATACATAGCCTCTACCTCCTCATCTGGGTGTGTCGAGGTCGGCGCGTAAACCTGTATGACCTTCAGCGAATATCTTTTGGATATTCTGAGTATAAGGAATACCACCCTGCTCGACACACTCCCGATGGTCTCAATGTTGTTGACGAGGGACTTGTGGACGAGAAACCCAACACCACCTTGGGACTTTTGGTCGCCTTCCCGGTAGTACAGCAGGTTACCAGACTTCAGGGTTATCGAGTCCTCGCCCTCTCTACGGACTTCAGATAGACCCATGATGTCCCAGCGTAACCCACTGATCTCTTCTTCCAGCTCTAAAATCCTCTCTTCGGTCCTCAATGTGCGGACATTGTGTGTCACCAGGGCCAGTTGTCGGTGGGGGTGGTAGCACGATCCACTCCGGGGATTCTTAGCACCCCCCGCCCCGCCGTGACCATGGCTGCTACCAGGGCCAGGAATAGCGGGGCTGTCGGAGACTAGGGGCCTGGGCTTTCTTGCGACTATCATACGGGGGGATGTGCCGGTACTCGCCACGCTTGGCAGGCGGGTTGGCGAGCGCAGAAAACGCCCCCTTCGCACCGCGACGCTGCTGCCCGTCGCGGCCTGGCATTTGGGGACGCTATACGAAGATGGTTATCCCGCCATCGGTCGGTCGCCAGAGCCCCGTCCGTTATCCAACAGGACGCACCGCGCGTAGGTGAGGTTGGCTTGGGGCTCTCAAGATCTTGGTCGAGCCCCCTTACGCCCCCCTTATACCTACCTACATAGAATAAATATTCAGTGCCTAATATGTCATAAGTATAGTAAATATTTACTAAAATAAATATATTGCCAAATAATATACTTATTTATTGCTCATACTACCTCATAAGTTCCCTTATAAACTGTAAGCACACTACACCTAACTTTTGAACCAGCCAGTGTTCCCACAGGGGTGATGACGATGAACACTGCGCTTACGCAGTCGCCTCGCGCGCGCCCTCTGTCGCCGTCGCGCGTCATACTCGCGAAGTTCTTCAGAGGATCGCGATCTTCTACTAAGGCTACTGGTAAGTGTATTCATTTTATTCTTAAGTAGATTCACAGTGAAGTTAAAACTATATTGCACGTATGAAATTCATAATGGGCTAGATGTTTATCCGTTGTCTAGTATCCTATAGTACAAGTTTTGCTTATTGGGGGTAGACGGCGCTGTGTTATGTGGAATGAGCGACTTTCTATAGAGAGTAGGCAAATGAATGAATGAATAACACAGAATGTTGTTTTCAAAACCCGCATTTTCAGGGTGAACTAAAATGCGCGCTAAAACGAATTTAATTAACAGTGTCTCTGATCTAATCTAGGTTTAAAAGCACTTTCTGAAGTGTCAAACACTTCAGAAAGTGCTTTTAAACCTCCATCAATCTCCATAATAGTTAAGAGAACACAAATAACATTTTTAGCGAATGTCTGGTAACGTGATCCTTTGGGTGTATCCCACTATTTCCATTAATGGAAATATCGTTTTCCCCCACTATTTCCACGAGTCTTCAAGTCGGTGCGGCATGCGTATTGTCAAAATCTTCTCATTATTCTTTTAATCAATGCAATGGCTGCTTTACATTGTTTGTGACCAAAATTCCGCACCCATAGGGCATGCTCATTGGCATACCTTAAATCTTCACATGCACAGCTGTACCGACGGCCATGGCGCGATATGCCTTGCCGTTTTTTTTGCGTTTATTTCGTCATGGAAATGATGGTATATAATTAGAAAAAAAGAGGTTTCCCAAAGTATAAATGACTAGGTATTTTCAAGCAAATTAGTGGGATACATGCTTAACCTGCCCTGACAATAATATGGAAGGTTTTGGAAACAACGCCCTTTATTCGGAGCTGATTCTTCGGTAGTCCTATGTATGTTAGTCGAAATTACATTTTGCTGTAATTATGGAATTTTGAAATGTTAATCTAGAGTGATATTGGTCGCAGATTCTCAAGAAACCAAGTTCATGTTACGGAGAGACCAAAAACCACCACCGCCCTTACCGCCGATCGACTTTGACTTTTAAACCTATAATTGGAACGTTAGTTAAGAAAACTTGGTTGGAGTGTAGCAAAGGGTGTGCAAGGCGTTTGGGACTTAGAATAATTTTCGTCAAAAATATCAAATGTTATGAAATTCAAATGTTTGTGTTTTAATGTATAAAGAGGCTCAAATTAAACCCTTTTTATACGTGTAACTTTTTTTCTCTGACGCACTGTTCAGCGGTAAAATGCGATCTTAAAGGTGTAGGTTTTAGGACTCGCCGAAATTTTCGCCAAAAAAGATTTGTCTTCTTGAAATTCAGATGTTTGTTTTTTATCTTATAGAAAGGCCTAAAATAAACACTTTTTACTCGTGTAACTTTTTTTCTCGGACGCACGGTTCAGCAGGAAAATGCGACACAATCTTAGACGCGTTTGGGATTACTATAGCATTTCCCGATAAACCGTGACTCGAAGAGAAAAAGTGACAAGAGTAAAAAGTGTTTATTTTAGGCCTTTTTATAAGATAAAATACAAACATTTGAATTTCAAGGAGATAAATCTTTTTTGGCGAAAATTTTTCAGAGTCCCAAAACCTACACCTTTAAGATCGCATTTTACCGCTGAATCGTGCGTCAGAGAAAAAAAGTTACACGTATAAAAAGGGTTTAATTTGAGCCTCTTTATACATTAAAACACAAGCATTTGAATTTCATAACATTTGATATTTTTGACGAAAATTATTCTAAGTCCCAAACGCCTTGCACACCCTTTGCTACACTCCAACCTATTTGGTTAGTTGTTGAAAAACGTCAGCAATCCACTTAGTAGAGCAATTTTATAAACTCATCTTTTAAATTTCTTCTGGCAAATTACTTACTACTTTTGTTATGTTCATATGGAATATGCCAAAAATAACAGTTTATTTAAACTTAAAAAAGTTTTCTAAATTGTATTTTATACTTACCGCTGTTTTTAATGTTTAGATGCCATATTTCAACTTGTATAACTACTGTAGTTTTCCAAAACAAAATATATCTCGATTATTGTTAATGTACTTGTGTAAGAGTATAGTCATGTTCTATGTTTTTAGATATAGTGTTTATAGTAAGAGAGAGGGGCAATAGTCAGCCTATTTTTTAAGTGTTGTTTATTATGTAACTTGCACATTTGTCAGTATAATTAAGTTGTAATAAAATACAGTGCTTAAAAAAGACGTTTTTCTTTTCAACATTGTACATACACCTTGAAATAATAATAAGACTAAGTAGGTTAAGTACATCTCATACACAACACATGACTAATTAATAAAATAAAACATAGGGTTATGGTTCGGAATCGCCCTACGTAATATAAAACACGTTACCTATTATAGAAATATGAGCTAAAAAGAAAACAACAAATCTTAGATATGTATTTATTATGTATTTAATATACAAAAGAACACATCAACATTGGAATATGTTTATTACTCACTAGATACAAAAGCTACGACATCCATTCGTCAACACTTTACACAATTACAAGTATGTGAAAAAACAATATTAGGTACTGATTTTTTATACAGTCGCATAATTCGATTTGTGTTCTATAAACTTCCTCAATATACATGGCAATCTATTATTTAATTGTCAATTCTTTCAATGTTCTAAAAATACAAAAGCAATTAATATTTGAGCCTCAAACACCGGTTTTCGAATCAAACTGATTTATGATAGGTTGAAGATTAACCGCTTATTCACAAAAAATTGAGGTGTTGTATCCCACTATTTCGTTATCCCTATGTTATATCTCATTAATTCCACGAGGACCATAAAAGAGCGAATTTTTTGATTAATTGCCACAGTTCTATTATTACTAGTGGTGATAATGGCGAGATGCTCTTGGCCAGCGCCTCGTTAGGATAGTTAATTTATTCGTATGGTTCAACATTCAGTGTACGGATTATACTTTGCTGGCCTCAAAAACATACAAAAGAACAGCGAAGTTAAGAAACAAAAATCACGTCGCGCTCATATAGGTAATGCAAGTAAAACTATTCATTTGCGCTGATTTGAAAAAAATAAGAAGTAAAATAATTACATGTAAAAACTTTAAAAAACATACTATGATAGTATAAGTATTAAATTGAATGAAATTAAGTGAATAACATAACTTAAAATATTGAGAAACAACCATATTTGCATTATTATCTACACACAACGTCTAAGAAAATTGTATATTTTGGAAGTTTAAAATAACGTTGGAAATTGTAAGTTAGCAAGTGTTAATAATCATCTAGCTATCTCAGGATTATTTGTGATAATTCACAACTTACTCAATAATAGATCTAAATAGTTTGTATTACAAATAGATAATTTGTATTACAAATACTATAACCATCGACCACACAGCCCCCTAGACGCTTGATGTTAAATTTCTGGTATGAAATTAAGTTTGTTATCTACCTGGGGCGTGGGCGACAGATTGGTCAATAGGGTCATTGACTTACTGATTGGTCGTTGTCGCTTGACTGAAATTTAGTGTTCTATTTTTCGGACACGAAGGAAGGAAGGCACGAGAAGCAGTTGGTTCCGCTGCAGATATCAGTCGGAAAGCCTAGTGGCAGACCTTAGGGCGCTTGATAAAATCTGGTTTGGCATAAACCTTACGCCCCTTTAACAATATGCACCGAGACCGCGTGTTGGAGTATGGCTCGTACTAACTCATAGTTGAGGTGAGGCCTGTGCCCAGCAGTGGGACATGAAAAGGATGTTGTTTGTTGACAGAGCTCGCTCGTCTCTTATCAGGAGTCTAGTGGCTGTGCCCTGTGGTATGGGGCATTAGAATACTGCCAAGGTTCCCCCCCGCCTGTCGTAAAAGGCGACTAAAGGGGGGCCCCGGGGTCGCTAGGAGTGCACACGGTGGGGACCGTGCGCCTCCATTGCACAGGCGACTCCGTGGAGGGCGGCGGTGCGGGGGGGCCTCGCACTGCCGTTAACACCGGTGGGTGTAAGAGGGGAGATATAACTCCTCTCGAGTAGAGCCGGGAAGCCGGCATAGCGCGCCAGGGGTCCGCCGGTAGAGTCCCTCGCGGTGGTACTCGGGGACCTTCGGTAACGCGCGGATGATGGCCTCCGCGGAGTTTAGTGGGTAGTCCCTTCCCCATTGGGGTGGGCGAGTCCCACACTCCCCCGCTCTCCTACCCAGGGAGCGGGATAGTGCGTAAATGCATTCTCCGCGTCAAAAAAAAAGGAGTCTAGTGGCTATGATGTCAATGTATAGTTAATCTGTGACTATGTAATTTGTTCCGTGAATAATCCTATAATTCTTATAATTTTCTAACTAGCATTGTCAGAGTACAATCAGCATTTGCTATTTCTTGGTAAATGGTTAAACACCAAAAAACATATAATTATACAAAACATGTTACAGAAATTGTTATTATCAAAACCCACATATTTAAGAGCCGGTTCTCTGCCCACTAGCGCCACCAACTAAGCTAAGCCCCTAATTCTAAAAGGGGCGGGGCTAAATTGTCACTAGTTTTTAGGAAACAAAATAATTTTGTTCCCAGTAAATAAACCAATTTAAGCTAAAAGTTTTTGTTTAAATATCTTAAATTAACCTAAATTAATAAAAAAGGTTGGTGGCGCTAGTGAGCAGTAAACTGGCTCTTAACAATGAGCAAAAATTTAAACAAAGTATTTTACAAATAAAAATGGTACAAAAACTCACGCGATTTATACGTATTGCCTTTAGTTCTATCAAAATCTGGACTTTCTTCGTTATGGTTTTTTCCATTTTATCGTTGGCGTCAAGAAAATAGTTGATCCTTGCTGTCTATCAGCCCAACCCGACCCTCCGACCCATCAAGTCGCAACGGTCGAAAGATCAACTAAGCTAAGTCCCGCCCTTTTAGAATTAGTCTAAAGGGGCGGGGCTAGATTGCCACTAGTTTTTATGGAACAAAATATTGTGGAACTGATTGCCACTAGTAACTTTGGAGGATAAGGATGTATCACTATTTTTCTAATGCAAATGGACTAAAAGGTATTTTCATAATACGAATTCCTAAAATAAATCCATTATTCATTGTCACGTGTGTTTTATGACCAAGTGGCAAAAAAGGCAGAGAAAATATGCCTATACAATATACATACAAGTATTTATAAGATTATGTAACAGTAGTATATTTTTTGCACAATATATAAGTAAGTAATAGGTACATTTTTCTAGCAAAAGCATAGTGACATTTGTATTTTGTAAATGATTGGAAGTGTATTCAAAATATTTCTTACATTTTATCTGACGCACAATTTATTCTGACTCAAATATCCATTTTCATATTTTAGGCCAATTCACGCAACGGTAACCACAATCCATCTAAACGTTTTTTATTCAAATCATTTACAAAATATCAATAAAAATCATCTATCATACACAATGTGCGTTATATTATACATATAAAAGTCTTTTAACAATTCCCACCCGCCCATTCCGACCCAATGTCAAAACTTTTATTAAACCTAATAGCTACACCATTCCCAATATTCAACGATATAACGAAAACCACGAAGATATAGTTAAGTACAGTCGAACACGTGTAAATGTATTTGAACAGAACTCAGGTCGTCTGAATTCTATTTATAGTCCATTCGCGTTAAGAATGCAGTGATTTCATTCTTGTCCTTCGATCTAGCACGCCCCTAACCAATCAAATCGTACCAGTCTTTCGGAATCAAATTAAAAATACTGCATTCTTAACGCGAACATACTATATAAACGACCAGACCCAATTTGTGGAGTTAACATCCATCAAACTCTCATTTGAGTGTCGCTAAGTATCACTGGACGAAAAATACACAGCTCAAAAATGTAACGCGATTCAAATAACTTAGGCCCGTCCATGTTAAGCCAATGCTATATCTTTTTGGTTATAATTACATCCATACAATCAAAGATCACTAACATACAAAAAAAGATCATCCCCCTTTTTACAGGTCAAAAAAGTTTTATTCATTTTTATTCTTGAACTTTAAAATGTTTACACAATTCAATACTTTCAATACTCTTGTCAGACCAAAGTCTATTTATGAAAGTTTGTGAGCGATGAAATCACATATCGACACATAGACTATAAAACTCAGATTACCTACTCCATAGAAAAACTATCATGATGTTATTTGACGAAAATAGTACGGTTAACACTTTTAAAGGTTTACAGAAACTAGTTCCACGATTGAACTAGTGGTTATTTCTGGTATAATTTTATGAGAAAAGATCACCACTGTTCTTATTGCATTGAAACCCGCAATAGTTACTTCTTTGAATGACTACTCGATACGAATTGTTTCTAAAATTGCGGTTGTCCTTTGACTCAATCGCAATCAATTTATCAATGACCCTATCTATAGTTCTTAGTACAAGCTGCTACCGCTAGATGGCAGTATTGAAAACAAGGCATGTCAGAGGCTTCAAGAACCTGTGACATTAAGGTTGGGTTGCACCATCTGACTTTAACAATAACAAACATCAAAATTTCAGTTAAAGTACCGGTCAGGTAAGAAAAAATGACGTCAAATTGTCAAATTTGACAAAAACTTTAACTTTAACTTCTACTATGGTGCAACTTACCCTAAGTTAACCGAGTGGTTAACCACAAGATAAGTAAAGATTAACCGAAAGTAGTTTAACCCAACAAAATAATCATATTTGATAGATTACGATATATCTCTGACATATCGCTGCAGTCCGAAATACGCTTTAAGTGTTTAAGCGCGCCCCCGATGGTAGATGCCTACCTTATTTGTGCTCCAACATAGCGATTCTCACTGACGTCACTTCTCATCTCGATGCAGCAAGCTCACTTAAATCTTCCATTCTATTTACCTTGAAATTAGTATTCTCATCATTCGTATTAAAAAACAATCTTATGCATTTTAGTTCTTTCCACTCAAAATATCACAGGCTCGAAGTTATTGAGTTCTACAGAAGGCCTGAATCAAAGTGAAGTGAAGTGTGCAAGAGAATGACACCCCTGTAGATTTGTCCTTCATTGCATAAAATTACAAAAATATTAAAAATAGAGTACAATTGGCGGACTTAATGCATGAAGACATTCTCTACCAGTCACCCGCAAGGCGTAAGGGGGAGTTTAGGGTAATATCAAACGTCCAAACACCGTTTGATATTACCGCAAGAATCATCACAAAAGTTTTCGGACCGCAGCTAACGCAAACCCAAGTACTCAGGGCAGTTACAAACTATCGTGTACGCCCAGAACAATACGCTCATCTGTAATAGCCCTAATGGGGCTATTATATACCGTATTTGTGCTTCAACGTTGGCACCACTGTCTGTACAAAAGTTTCTAGACAGCTAGTTAAACCCAAGTAACTTAGAGCGCTCCGAGGCAGAAAAGCGCGAATAGAGCGAGGGGGCCCCCCCTCGGCCTGCGGGGGCGCGGGGGTCACTGCGGGGGGGCCTCCTCCTCGGCGGGGGGCTCCGCGCCTTCGGGGGGCTCCTCCTCGCGCTGGACCCTGTAGAATTAATAATGACAACTAATGTTAGTTGTTCTAAGTGGCAATATACAGGGTGAAATTTTATATACAGGGTGGAATTTAGAAAAATGGTCTAAGGAGTCTTTAGAACAATTTTGACAAAAATTTAAACTCAGTATAAAAATCAGTTTTTTTAAAAATCTTTTTACTACGAAGACAATCCAACCTATTATTTTTTTAAAAAAACACCCTGTATTTTGCCATCATGTAGTGTCACTGTTAAGGATCAAATTTTAAGAAGTAACAGTATATGGCAAACTGAAGGAAGGGTCTCATTTTCAATGAAATATGCTTATTTTCCTTTTCAGTTTAATCACGTTTTGACGTGATAAAACTGAAATGCCATGACAAAACCATATTTTACATGAAATACACTGCTCAAGTGTCTAGGGATATCTATTTGGGAGGCTGTAAAAATTAAAATATAGATACCAACGTAGAAATTTTTAGAACACAGAAACTGCTATATCTGCCCTTTCAGATTGTATGAAGAAATTCATTGTAGTAGCATTATTCTACAATCGTAAGGACGTTAAAAAAAGATAGATTTTTCTGTTAAAAGGTGTCAAAATTTTAGCAAAATCAAACGTTTTTTTTTGTAATATTCTTAACCTTTATCTTATGCCTCTGTCCTCGCGTTATTTTAAGATAATGTTCAACTTGTAAACAAACTTAACTTTATGAAATATTTGAAAAATGATATCCCTATGATATCCCTAGACAGTTTTGATGTGTGTACTTCGAAACAGACACACCATGCAGCTTCCATGTTAACAGTAGAGAAATATAAATATGTCGACTGGTGGGACCAGTCGACATATTTATATTTCCATTTTTTGTTTCCATGGAAATAGTGGGATACAACCGCTCTGTCATGAGATAATTGTATGGGAAAGTGATATGTATCTTATCTCACCTATTCTCCATCTCAATAGCAGGATCGGCAGTGGCCTCCGCCAGGTTCGTGACGCTCTTACTCTTGAAGCACTGAAAGTCTACATGGCGACTCTTGGCCTCCTCCTTCTCCCAAGACATATGGATGAAGGGTCGCTGGACGTAGTTGTAGATCACTTCCGCCCTTCCGCCTGGACGTTTTCGGACCTGAGGATGAAAAGAACTGTTATCAAAGGTTGTCTGGAAGAGATCGCTTTGTAGCGATAAGGCGACCACAAGAAATAAAAAAATAATAAATACCGTCATGGAAATCGCAAGTCACAGAAAAAAAACAAAGAATATAATACCCGCCAATTGAAAATGCGTCTGGCCGCCATTTTTCAAGACTTATGTTTTTACATTTCATACCTTTTCCTTGTATGTGGGGTAGCCCTCTACGCCTAGACGTATCTTCTTCAAACCTCTCTCTTTCATAACTTGCTTCGCAACATCTCTGAAAATATAAAAATATAAATATTTCTAATTAACATGTTAGAAAAGTTTAATACTTTTTACGCAATATCGTCTGTACAGTATGTGAAAAAAAAATAGCTGTAAAAATGATTTTGTATTTTCTTTATAGAATCTTTAATGCACAAAAAAAACCAACAAAAGGCAGACATGACGTAAAATCATTCTCCACCAGTCCACCAATGAACGACACAGAAATGCTGTCGAAGATTCTGGGAGGAATTCAGGGAGTAAAAACAAAGATTTTACTAATTACATTCAATGAATAAACTTTGTTTTAAACATGGTATTAAAAATGTTAATCTTTGTTGTTGTGGTTGACTCGTAGAGAATGCCTCTAGACATTAGGTCCGCCAATGGTACTTTTTCCTTGTGGAATAAAGAATTCATAAACTTAAATAAATAAACTCACCGATTCTCAATATACTTGAAGAACCTATAAAGCGGAGTGGACAGCACAGTCTGGCTGTACTCATCACCCATCTGCGGAGGATACTCCTCGTCCCACTCCACGGAGTCATCGTCCAGCAGCACTACCACGTGGCACTCCCTGTCTCCTCGCTCAGCTGACTCCACCATTAGAGGTAGGATTAGCCTCTCTAGGAAGGATTCGAATTGGCGACGAGCTCCTTCGTTGGAGAGCTCGTGGAGGAGGCCACGAAGGTTCTGAATGGGAAGGAAACATATATCATTGGAAAATTATACATACAGCAACATTTTCACAACCAATTTGGTGTAAGGTGTTTCCACCAGATATGTGCGAACTTTTACCGCTTGTTCCCAACAAGTCACACTGTGACTCATTGACACAATCTTGTAAAAAGATCCCAACCAGTGTGTGACTGGTTTATCTTACTTAAATACATCTTTCCGAACCAGTCACACTAGTGCTCGTAAGGCCATAGTAAATTCTACTCTTCCTACCACAGGACTTATTAGGCCCTTTCTGCTACCCTAGTACTTCAAAAACGAAATGTACTTTCTAAATGGGTTCCCTTAGTAACCTTATCACTAAGTATGTCATGGTAATAATATTGAAGAAACCTCTTTCAGTTTTTGTAGCCCTAGTGCTTCTAGATTGATATGCGAATTAACCGGTTAAAAAAAGGGATAAATATTTTAACAGGTAATCGAAAGGTCAGAATATAGATTTCTATGCCATCAAAAATATTATGTGGTGTGACTGGTTGGTCGTTAAGCCTAGTCAGGGCCTTAGGGCGGCTTGATAACATCTGCCATTAAGGTTGCTCACTAACCTTACACCCCTCCTCCAACAATCCGCACTGAGCCCGCATGTTGGAGTATGGCTTGTTCCACCTCATAGTTGAGGTGAGGCCTGTGCCCAGCAGTGGGATACGTCCCACTGCTGGGCACAGGCCTCAAACGTTCAGGCCTCTATATACGTATAGGCCGTTTATGTATGACTGGTTGGGAAATATTTTAAGGAAGATGTCACAACGTGTTACAGTGTGACTGGTGGGTTTTTTTCACAGCATTGTCCCAACGAGTCACAGTGTGACAGGATGCAGAGTGACTGGTTGGAAACAAGCGGCATTTACCTACCTTCGCTGAATGAAGCGATTCTATTGGTTCTTAACAAACATTTTTTTGACGTGATAACGTCTTTAAAATCGTTTTAGTCGGGTGACATGTTCAGAAACTTGTGCCACATCAAAATCTCACGAGTGCGATCGCAGGTATAACGAGAGAGAGACGGACCGATCTCCCGTCTCATCTCGAGCGCTGCCAGTCATTCCGTGAAACTTGTCACGCGGAATCCTCACGAGCGGAGGCAGGCATAGCGTTCGAGTGAGTGGACCGATCTTCCGTCTCTCTCACTCTAGCGGCATACAAACGAATGGAGATTTTCTCGTGCGGTTAAGTTTTCGTTGAATGTTCAACAGTGAACAAATCACCAATAAGACGTTATCACGTAAACATCTCGATCGTAAACCTACTTTACAAACAACCAATTTTTTTTGTCATGAAAAGAGGGTGCACCTGTGTCTAAGTCAACCAAGGCTTATTTTAACAATGAATAACCATGCATACGAACCTGGCACCTCACCGTGTTAGCATCAAACGGCACCAGCAGATAGTCACAAGCCTCCCTCAACTCCTGCACCGACACAGTCGGCGGACACCTGATGGTCCCACCGCGGTAGTACTCTAGGATCGCCCTGAACACCGTCGCTGAGATGCCCTCGGCGACTTCGTACTCGCCTCGCTCGTTAGGGTGAGTGAAGTCTAGACCTGAAAGATAAAGTTAAGAATTAACATGAGAGCATCGTGGCCCAATGCTCCAATCCAGCTCGGATGGGCAGCGTTCGGGAAGCTCCGGCATATACTCGCGTCCGAAATACCTCAGTGTCTCAAGACGAAAGTCTTTGACCAGTGTGTGTTGCCAGTAATGACATATGGGAGTGAGACGTGGTCGTTCACTATGGGTCTCATAAGAAGGCTCAAAGTCACCCAGCGAGCAATGGAGAGAGCGATGCTTGGTGTTTCCCTGCTTGATCGAGTCAGGAATGATGAGATCCGCAGGAGAACTAAGGCAACCGACATCGCCCGAAGGATTGTATCGTTGAAGTGGCAGTGGGCGGGGCACATAGCGCGGAGAACCGATGGCCGTTGGGGCGGAAAGGTTCTCGAATGGCGACCGCGTACCGGACGACGTTCCGTGGGCAGGCCCTCCACAAGGTGGACCGACGATCTTGTCAAGGTCGCGGGAAGCCGCTGGATGCGGACAGCGCAGGACCGATCGTTGTGGAGATCCTTGGGGGAGGCCTATGCCCAGCAGTGAGCGTCGTTCGGCTGACATAATGATGATGATGATGATCGTGGCCTAATGGTTGAACACTCTGGCTCGGAACCTGATGGTCCCGATATAAAACCTGGCCGGAACAAACCTACTATGTGTTCATTGTGCAATTTGCACCTAACTCTCCGGTGATGGAAAACACCGATATAAAACCCAAGCAACCCGGATAACGGCGGTAGGCTCGCCCCTAACCACGTTGGGTTCAAATTCCCTCGGCGAAATGTGGGCTTCTGAATGTCCCGTTCATCATGACGGCAACAGTCAGTGTGCCTCTGACTAACCCATTAGGGATATGGTCGTGAGGGTATGTTATGTTATTAACATACTACAGAAACTGCGTTGCGTTGCATCGTCGGAGCGTCAACGCTGCGTCGCGTCGTTTTACATTATAGGGTGATGCCTAATGATATTATAATAAAAAAGACGTAGATAGGTTATGTTGCGGTTATCTATGGGCTGAGATGATAACTTCCCATCAGGTGACTCTCAAGCTCGTTTGCTCTCCCTTTCATAAAAAAAAGATTGCTTATGTCAGTCCTGGCACTGGCACTGGTAAAATTGTCTACAGGGTACGGCGTAGTTCATTTGCCCGTGTTTTACCATGTGAACAAGATAGTACGATTATTCAATAGGGCGTAAACGAGAGAGATAAATGTTGCACAGTGTTGTCACAAACTGTCAACACTGTCAATGCTTTGCTCAGGTGTACGAAAAGTTCTGATTTCGGGTGCCACTTTTTAAGCACAAGTCATTTTTATTATAATAGCAGCCGCTCGCGACTTCGTCCGCGTGGACTTAGCTGTATGGGAAAAAAAGATTTTCACGCTTTAAATAAGATTATCCCGCTTTTCTATTGAAATTTTCCTGAATTTTCTTTGCTATAAACCTCACGGAGCCTAAGACGTTTCCAACGAATGCAAGACCGTGGAAATCGGTTCGTGCTTTCTGGAGTTATAGCGTCAGGAAGGAAAACCCGACTTATTTTCATATAGTAGATCATTGGTGATGCCCCATAAGTGCGTTGGGGAAAATTACACACCCACAGGTGGCGGTCCGAAATACGTGATTTTAACGCATTGAAACGTCTTTCCGAATTACGGAACGCGGTAAATAACGTGATTGCTAGTTCGATTATTATTTACTTCATAACACAACAAGGATGTTCTAGCTCTGAGATGAAAAACAAAGTTAGACAAACACAGAAGTGAAGATGGACTGGACACATAATGATAAGAAAGAACAACAGACTGGCAAATGTCGTAAAGGAGTGGTTTCTCAGAGATGCAAAAAGAAATTGAGGACGCCAATAGAAAAGATGGGAAGATATCCAGATGGTCGCTCGGCCACTGTGGAAAAGGCTATCATGGAACAGGAAGGAATGGAGACAGTTGGAGGAGGCCTATGTCTTAGAACAAGCTGAGGGAGAATAGAACTACAAGTGGTAACTAATCATAAATGTGAAAACTAGCAGCAATAAAGGTTCATTTATTTTATTTAATACAACAATGATGGGCATGCTTGTATTTCTAATAAGTGACCAGGAAAAGAACAATGTGTACCTTTTAATTAACACAAAATCATGCAGTCGGAAATGATTAGTAAGCACCAAGATCAGTCTGATCGCCCTATTCAAATTCTGATGGGCAATGATGACCACCAACCACCAATATCGCAAATGGGACCCCAGCCTTAAGAAACCCACTTACATGCTCATAGCTTACCGCACACAGACCCCTACAAGTTTATATATTTTGGGCAATGTGAAACTAAATTGCCTAATAATTTAAAAAAATATATGTTTCGGGAAAGCAATAGTTTTGAAGTTATGGTTGTTTCAATGATTTTTTTCCAATCATATAATGACATTGCTACACAATCTAAACTAGCCATTGGGATCCTGTTGGGCAAAGGCCTCACTTCCATGTCTGCCAGTCTTGTATTTCAGGCTTCACTTTTTAAGCTTTTGATTTTTGCAGTACTTGTACCTTTAAAATGAGTAGTTAAAAAGCCCAAAACCTTGAGAAACTTTTTCATTTGCAAATCAGCCACCCTGTATTTGTTTCCATGGAATGTGAAAAGCTTCCTGTGTTGAAGGTTAATTTTTGTGACAAAGTTTAATACTAACTAAGCTGTTATCATTTAGATTTCTCAGTAAACATATTTATGTTCCAAGTAAACATTATTCATTTATGCAATTTCAATAGGTATGCAGGTAAATCAAATACATTGATTAAATGTCTGAACTACTTAGATAAGATAAATAGAAGTTTATTTCGAACACATTTGAAAACACCATGATAGTGCATGTTTATTTATTTAGTCTTCATTGCACAACAATTAAATGGTACAGAATGGCCAACAAACTTTACGTCATGTTCTTAACTTCCATCTTTTATCAAAAATTTAAGAATAAAAACACTACTTTGCTGCTTTGAAACTGAAAAATCTAAAAATTCAATTAAAAAGGGCAGGTTCTTAGACACTTAGTCTCAGAACTTTAAAAAGTCAACACACTAAAAAGATCTTCCATAAACTGCTAATCATAAGACATAAAATCTGTGTTATAAACATAGACATAAAGTAAATAATGATTCAAGAGTCCAAACAAAGCAATGACTCACCGGAACTAAACATTCTCCCCAACATAGTGTTCGGATGTGCTGTAAACGTTGCAGGATCCACCACGAACCTAGTGTTGTCCACCACCAGAGTTATCCTGTCATCAACCATCTGCGGTTTCCCGTTTCTAGGCGGATCTTGGGCTGTTGACGTCGAAGGCGTCGCAGCATTAGAAATCTGGTTCTTGGGTGGCATACTTGGCAATCTCCCTCTTATATTCGGCCCGTTACGCTTCGAGAGCCTCTTGCGACGCTCCTCGTTATCCCTCCTGTACTCCTCGGTGTCACTACTGCTATCAGGATAAAAAAAAGGTCTACGCTGATCGGTCATGGCCTCAGGGCCGGGCACTTGCGAGTCTGACATAGGCGCTCGCTCGTCTAGAGCCCTCACATCACGCTCAAACCACAGTCACCACGAAGGCTCTGGAGCGAGGTGTTTCGTCGTGGAAAGATTGGGAAAATTGTTTGCGAAAGACGACGTCTACCAACGTCAATTTTTCTACGCGATGACAGAATGACAGTTATAAGAAATTGACGTTTTTGTTTTTTATTTGTTAATGGGCCGTGGACTATACAGTCCACAATCCACTCCTCTTGCTTAGACGAGCATGGACATGTGCTAATACTACGCGTAGTCACCGTCATTCACCGGACCCCGGACCCTATTTTACTTGCCCTTTAATGGGGCCTACAAGGCAAAGCTGATCTCAGATGGCGCCACCCTAGCACCCACCCTTGTTGAATGGTAAACAATAATTTCGATTAACATATTGCGTTAATTCTGGTTTATTCCTCACTTTCAAACATGTATTTCACTTGGAAAATATGCGCGTTAAAAGAAGAATTGAGAAAAAGAGGTGCCTCTTTACGTGGAAGGAAAACTGACTAAATTGAAAGGTAATTTGTGTTCCATAAATTCCTTCTTATTTTGTCAACTTGAAGGTCTTGTAACTTGTTTTAAAGTTTATTGAATGTTTACCTGTGATAGTCTAGCTAGTATGTAACCATTGTATCATTTTAGTGACAATTGAAAACACGAAACATCATATTTCCTTACTTTTAAAGTTTGAGGTTATAATTCAAGTCTGAACGTTTTCAAATATACTTTTCGTATTACAGATTAGAGTCATATGACCAAAACTTCAATTTTGGGCAACCTGAAGTTGTGGACGGCGAGCCTTCAATGGAACTTCCACCCAATGAGTCTTACAGAGACATCAACAGCAACACCAAGCTTTCTCCACTGGATAAAGTTCAAATACGGCATTACTTATCTATGTAAGTCTTATTTCGATTATAAGGAGCTATTTAAGCAAGCAAAACTACTTCCATCTGGGCTGGGAAGTCAGAATCAATTTACTGGCATGAGAAAATACTAGATTTTGGTTGATGTAAGTAGGTATATCAACCTGTTCAGGCGTTCAGTGCCGCAACCTTAAACAGTGTTAGCCTACACCTTTAGAACAAGGTAGACAGTGGAGAATGTGTGGCGACCTGTTTAAACTTTAAACATGAACCACATACAAGTCATTAATTAACAGATTTTTTTTTCATTTTCTTACAGCTCTGACAAGAAAATGGACAAAGTATTGCAGCAGTCCAGACTTGAATCCGATCGAGCATTAATGGGACCAGTTAAAACGAAGAGTACGAGCCAGAAATCAAGCCCCTTCACGGTAGAAGAATTGAAGACAGTATTGTTGGAAGAGTGGGATAACATAACTCAAGAGGACGTCGAAAAGTTGATCAGATCAATGAAGAATCGACTTCAAGCGGTGATAAGGGCTAGGGGGGGGAATACCAAGTATTGATTAAATAAATTGTTATGTGTTTTCTTAATCATTTTTCTTTTATTTGTAAAATACCCAACCACAACAACCTCTCCCAAATTCCTGTTTTTCCTGTATTTCTGCAATTGCTCTGTAGAGAATAATCTCAAAATATTACAAGTCTGTCCCTTTTGTACAAATTTCTCCAGACCCAGAAGCTAGATCCGAGCTTGAGGACTGAATTTCAGTTGCATCAACACTGTGGGAAACATTTGCATCATCTAATTCTTCAAGTGGCTGAAAATGATTGAAGTCCGGAGTAGTTAAATTCTCATCTTGAAACAAGCTTTTTTCTCAAATTACGTGTCCTCAGGCGTTCTTCTCTTAATGTGGGGCCCTGCGTTACGTTCCATGGAAACACTGAAGGGATGACAGACTTCTTCAAAATTTTGTGCTGGTTTATGGTGCCTGAAAAAGTGAGAAAAACCTTAGCATCTAAGTAACCTTTAAATCAAAGAGAATTAAGTGAATTTTTGGTGGACCCAAAAGGCCAGACTTGGCCACAAATTTAGTAAGGCAGACTATTAACCATTCAATTGTTTATTTTTATGGGCTGCCTGTTTCCTGAGGTTTATTAAATTTCACTTCAAGGTGGCGAGCCTCTCTGTTACGCACCAAATAGACAATAGTTTTGTGCCTTCTAGACAAACAGAAAATAATCAATTTGAATCCTTATGTATGTAGGTACTTTACCTGAGTATTTACTGATTATTTCATAATCACTGGCCTCGAAGTGGTTATGACACACCCTCGCCCCGGTTTTAGGCTCGAACTTGCTCGCCTTATTGCTTTTAGCCCCATTTTTTTAAGTTGCTCATCTCGAGGAAAGTGGTGGCCTCCAGTTTCTCTGCACTTTGGGACACAACACCTGGGCATTTATTTGATAATCGCCTCTAATTAATTATTTTCAACAAATTTCATACAAATCCGTGTTTGTTATGGGTCGGTGCTCTGCTAGCGCCAGTTTGACAGTTGCCCGCCCCATTGTCATTGAAATTATTACATTCTCCAATTTAGGACTTGTCAAGAATCTAGTTATACCGTGCGTGATCTTTCTATCAAATGAAGAAAAAAATTACTTCTGCTTCCAAGGAATTTGCTAGAATTGAATTCCATAAATTTGTCAATTTCTCGCAGCAGGCACAATCACGCCAAGCAAATCGACAGCTGCGCTGCGCTCAAGGTGGCTCAAGGCTGCGTTCGCGTTGGTGCCTTGTGCGCAAGTTTAGGCAAACAATCTCCAAGTTTGGCGTGCGTCAAAATTAAAAAAAAACCCGATGAATGGCTGTGCGGTCCGTAATGCGATTACAGGTCAATGAGCGCTCACGGCGATAACAGGCGTCCCGAATTGAAATATCGCGTCAACAGCGCTCACAGCGCTATCAGCGCCAAAACCAATTCGGACCGCTAGATAGTGACACATAACCTAACAATTTTTAACTTTTAATTTCTATCATTCCCAGGTTAAACTTGCGGTTCTTGTAGTCAAACTTTCTGTTACGTTATTACAGAAAAAGATTTGTCCCAGCAAAGATTTATTCTGAGGAATTTTGACAAAAATATTTTTACGCGAAAATGTCTGTTTGACGTTTCATCTATGAATCTGACATAAGGCCCACGGTGATATCGCTCTGGAGCATTATCGTTGTGAGCGCAATATGGCGCCGTTAGTGACGTCACCCATGACGCACAGCTGTCTGACGTTAGATGGCCCGTTGGCGCGATATCTCAATTCGGGACGCTCTGTGAGCGCGCTGTAATCGATTTCGACTCAATTCGGAACGCAGGATCGGTTCGGCTCACGGCTGTTGACCTTTTCCACTGTCAAATGCGGAAATTGGTTAATTTTTTAATTGTTTTCCTAGAAATGGGAATTTAATATCTCTTTACGTATTTATTCGTTACATAAGCAATAATTTAGTGTAATAAAACCATTAAGTGCCCGTGTCGTGTAGTGAAATAAGCGAAAATCATAGAAACATTTGGTGTGACGCTGTAGGGCGTTGTTGCGATTTTCTTCTCAAAACCGTGTCTCAAAATAGACAGAAATGGATCCAAAAGAGGAGTATCACGACCCGGACTATCCTGGGACTTCGGCGCCGGTCAAGGAGGAGACCCTGACGGCGGAGGAGGAGGAGAAAACTGAAAAAATCAAAACAATAATTCACCGGGAGTTTTTGAATGAGTTGGAGATGCGAGAAAATGAAGTTATGCTTATAGAACAAAGGTACGTGGTATTTTAGGGGTGTTTATAGCCCTAAAGCTCTTATTTGGAGATGTTTTTAGCGTGTGCATGGTGAAAATGAGGTTAGACACAATGTGTTTATTTTTGTCGCTCTTTAGGCGGCGAATTCACCGGCCGCATTGTCTTAGGTTAAGGTCAAGGGTACTATTTACTAACGGTCACATCAATGAGCTTAAAATATAAACATACTTATGCACAAATGCATAAACAGTGTGCATTCATTTCTTTTCTAATGTGTGGTATATTCATGGTATTAAACTCACTTAATGGTTACTTAACTGCTAGGCTATGTGATCACTTCACTGTTGTGTGTTGCTGAGCTAAAAGCAACTGCTGAATCTGCTTGCAGATCATGGCATACTTGAGATTATATCATCGCTGCAATAGCTAATATTCTTCTTCTTCTTTTTTGGTTTGATGGCAATATCTGTGTTTACCACAATTCTGCCAGTATCACGTAGTTAGCCATTACACGGTACGGAATTGTTATTTTACCGAGTGAAGTTATTTAAAAACTTAGGCGAAATCTAAAACAAAGAGACATCACAAATAAGACGACACAGTTAAAACATATATAAAAATATATATATATAACACTAAGGGACAACAAAGACGACATGAGTGTTAGTAATAATGATGAGTAGTCTAACGCAAGAATAAATAATAGAATGAATAATAATTACAATTTGATTTTATTATGCCTGATAAATTCTGACAGGACTTTCAATAGGGGGGAGTTAACCAAACACAGGATACAATTAAGATTACACGGACGGGGGAAATTTTCGGGTAAGTGGTCATACAATGACGCACCTACCCTAGGACAGTTGAAGAAAATGTGGTCAGCTGAACCCTCGTCAAGCCCGCATTCACATAGTGAGCTGTCTTTTACCTTTATTTTCGCGAGGTGGATCGGCGTACAAGAATGACCTAGATGTAGGCGACTAATTACAGAGACAATTGATTTCGTGATATTGAGATTTTTAAAGAACCATGGACGGGGAGGGATTTCCTTTTGGATCTCAAAGTAGTGTTTACCTGCTAGCCTTCTGGTGTTTTGCCAGTCGGTTCGCCAGGAGCTAAATAGGTGAGTATGGGCCAAGTTTAGAAGATCGTGGGAAAAAAGTATAAAATGGTCTAATGATCCTGTAGATATGGCGTTCTTTGCACAGGAGTCGGCAGTTTCATTACCAGGAATACCAGAGTGGCTGGGTATCCAAGCAAGTACAATTTCCATATTTTTGTTCTTGCACTTTAGTAAATGTTCTTTGATCTGTAGAATATAAGGGAATTTTAACTTTGATTTGAATGGGTTGGATAGAATAGATTGAAGGCAACTTAGAGAGTCAGTGAAAATTAAGCTTTTAGTCAAATTATGAGAGTCAGCATAAAGAATTGCTTCCAAAATAGCCAAAGATTCTCCAGTAAATGTTGATGTTAACGGTGGACACTTATATAAGGGGGCGGTTTTGTATTCGGGTATCCATACCGCCGAGCCAACGTCGCCATCGTCCGTCAGCTTGGAAGCGTCCGTGTACAAAAGGTGCCAGTCTTGCCAGTGTTCGGAGACTTGTTTCGCAAAATCATGAGGAGCAGACGGTGAATCCTTGATAATACCGAAATTCAAAATGATATTAGGGTTAAAGACTAATGAGTCGAAGCTGTTTAAGTAGAGGGGGTTTTGAGTAAATTTTTTAATAGGAGCTGGAATTCGAGACAATTTTTCGCGAGAGAGGAGGATACAAGGGAGGGACTGAGAGGAGCGGGGCAGGTTTGCGAGGTAGTCGAGTTTACCTATGAGTGGGTGATCAGGGGATTGGATGACTTTGGCAAAATATCGGTCGCTAAGAAATTGTCTACGCAAATACAGGGGGGGGTCGACACATTCTATTTGTAGTGCGTTAATAGGGGACGATTTCATTGCACCTAAAATTATGCGGAGACATCTGGATTGGAGTTTCTTTATCTTGTCGAGCGCCGACTTGTTGCATGGATCCAGCAGAAAGGAGCCGTAGTCTAGGTGACTGCGTACTATTGCGTTGTACAAAAGTTTTTGAGAGTACGGGTGGGAGCCCCACCAGACACCGGAAAGAGCGCGGAGGACATTTATGCTTTTTTCTGATTTTTCAACAACGTAGTTGAAGTGCGGTACGCCAGACAACCTGCTATCTAAAATCAGACCTAAAAACTTTACCTGGTTATTTAACTGTATAGGATTCCCACCTAGGTGAATATTTGGATCAGAGGTGTTTCGTTTTTTAGTAAATATAACCGTTGAACATTTTGGGACCGATAGATCAAGACCGTGATTGTTGAGCCAGTCGGCTAGGTAACTCAAAGCTGGATTTAGGCGTGCTGTGGCTTCTGAGATAGAGTCTACTCGAACATACAGAGCAATGTCGTCCGCATATTGAAGAATGTCTACCAAAGGGTGGACTGTTCTCTCCAGATCGCACGTGTAGATATTATATAGGAGCGGGCTCAGAACTGACCCCTGGGGGAGGCCCTTCCATACCAGTTGAGGAGGCAACATGTCTAATTGGGATTTTACTAGAATACTTCTGGACATCAACGCGTTGAATATGAAGTGGACCATCTTCATCGAGATACTCAGATTGAGCAATTTTTGCCTGAGCACTGGAAGGAGGACATTATCATAGGCGGAGGAAATATCTAAAAATACGCCAACTAGGTATTCTTTTCTGTTGAAAGCTGTGCGGATGTCGGTCGTCAGTATGCTCAGACTGTCCAGAGTACTGAAACCTTTCCTAAATCCGTATTGCGACTTGGCGAGAATATTCTGTGACTCTACGAACCATTCTAGTCGATTCCTTATCAGATGTTCCATGACTTTAAGTAAAACTGAGGAAAGCGCAATGGGTCTATATGAGTTGTGATCTGAAGGATCTTTACCTGGCTTGAGAATTGGGATGACGATTTGCTGTTTCCAAGACTCTGGCAGCGAGCCATACTCAAAGAACAAATTGGCTAAGCTTAAGAAGTACAGTTTTGTTTTGTTTGATGCTTTGCATAGAAAGGAGTAAGGGACACCATCAATACCAGGGGAGGAATCCCTTAGTCCATTTAGGGCGCATACAAGTTCTTCAAATGTAAAGGGGAGGTCTAAATTATTTGATGCAGAGGAATTTAAATTGGAATTTGAGGGTAAGGAATCTATGTTTGGGACAAAAGGAGGAGCTAATTTATCTATGAAGGAATTAAGCCAACTGGAAGAGTCATTACAGGTGATGTTGGGGATATTCAGGGACTGTCGCAATCGTCTAATTTGCTTCCAGACTACGGAGGAGGGGGATCGTGGGGACATGCTTTCGCAAAATTTAATCCAGCCAAGCTTTTTCTTCTTGGAGAACATTTTTTTTGCTTCTGCTGCTGATTGTTGGTATTGTAGGAAGTTATCGGAGGTCATCGAAGCTCTGTATTTTTTTTCAGCTTCCTTTCTTTTATGGATAGCAGCAGTGCATTCAGAATCCCACCAAGGGGGGGAGATTCTGTTGCGGGAGGCGTTTTTATGAGGGATATGAGAGTCTGCTGCTGTGTTTAGAATCTTTACAAAATCGGTGTAACATGAGAGGGAATTTTCAGGGGAACAAATTGGAAGGGAGTCTATTTTATTGTCTACCTCTTCAGAGTAGGCTGACCAATCTGCTTTGTTAAGCTTATATTTAAGTAGCGGAGGAGGTTTGCAGGTCATGATAGTCCGATTAGGTAGAGTTATTAGGATGGGATAATGATCACTGCCGTAAGTACTCTTTAGTACAGTCCAAGAAAGAAGAGAAGATAAATTTGAGGATGAAAATGTTACGTCTACGGCAGAAGCTGGATTTTGAGAGGGGGGGCATCTTTTGGTTGGGCAGCCATTATTTAAAACGCATAAATTTAGGTCATCTAGAAGGTCAACCATCAAGGAGCCTGCGGAGTCGGAGTGGTAACATCCCCACGAAGTATGGTGGGCATTAAGGTCTCCCATGACGAGGACGGGGGGAGGAAGAGCGGATATAGCAGATCGTAGTTCAGCAATAGAGGAGGGGGTAGGACGACGGGAAATATACGCGGATAGGAAAGATATATTACAGAACCGCATAGCCACAACTTGGATGTCCTGACTATGTGGGGGAAGGGGAAGTTGGGAAAAGGTAGCAGAGCGCCTCACTAATAAGGCGCTACCTGCGTAGCCATCGGACCTGTCATCCCGCAGACAGGAGTAGCCTGACACGCGAAAACGCGAATCTGGTACCAACCATGTCTCCGAGATGGCTAAGACCGATGGAGAGTATTTATTTATAATGTTCATTATTTCGTTTTTTTTCGGTCTAATGCTTTGGCAGTTCCACTGAACTACTGAGACCGCCATTGATAACAGCAAGACTAGCAATTTGATCAAGTTTTTGTGCAACGTTGGGCGGTAGGGAGGTTTTTTGGGATGTGAGGATGGTTATCAGTATTGACAGGATGTTTTCCAGGAGGGTTTCTGAGGAAGAGAATAAAGGAGGAGTGGATTCCTGATTGAGGGCGCAGCCATTGGGGAGGGAAGAAGGACAATTTCCGACAATTGCTTGATGGGCTTGGACGTCGTAGCCTTTCCCCAGAGGGGCATGGGTGGGAGATGGACGGAAGATGGTTTTACGGTAGGAGAGGGATTGGGAAGTAGATTGTGAGGAGCACGGTTGGGATGGATTAGTAGCTGGATTGGTAGAAGGAGATTTTGCGATGTCAGCGAAGGACCTGCGAACAGCAGGATATCGTGACGAGGCCTCTTCATATGAAACATTTTCTTGAGACATCACAGTTTTTATTGATTTCTGCCTTGAAAATTCAGGGCAAGATTTGTCAGTGGCAAAGTGAGTGGTGGAACAATGTATACATGTAGCCTTGGATTCTGGCACATCGCAGCTGTCCCCTGAATGTGGTTGGGAACAGCGGAAGCATCTTGGCTTAGAGCGGCACTGAGCCTTCACATGCCCGAAGCGGCAGCAGTTGTTGCATTGTATGGTGGGATACTGATATATCTCTACAGGTAATGAGGTGTGATAACAAAAAACTCTATCCGGTAAAATTTGACCTTTCAAGGTGATGACAACAGACTGAGTGGGAACCCAAGAAGTTTTTCCATCAATTACTTTTTTGCGGTTCATGCGTCTTGCTCTTAGAAGGATTCCAACATTGTCTGGAACTACCAGGCACTCTGCTAGCTCTTCCATAGACCAATCCTCAGGTACTCCTCTGACTACTCCTGTGCGCGTAACATTGTAGGTTGGAATAAATGCAGTATAATTATGAGTGGCTAATGAGCTGTTATTTATGAAGTTGTTTGCACTGCTGGGGGTTTTGAATTCGACAGAAACTTTGTTTCTGCCCACTTTTTTGACGCCGTCTCTGACTATATTAGGGATTTTGTTTTTAGAGAGAAACTGACCGAACCTGACAGGTTGCAGGTATGCACCTGAAGATGGGTGAGATTCCATACGAGAAACCATTACAATGTATGGGCCTTTGTCAACGTCATCATAAGTTTTAGGGGCAATAACCAAAGATGGGTGGGTGTAGGTTGTCTGGCTTTGTGAGGGTTCAGCTGACGGCAATGATTCATCTGTCACTGTTCGTTTGGCTGGCTCTGACGGGATGATATCTTCTGCAGACCGTTTTTTCCCAGATATTCGAGAGAAAACCGGCGGAGATAAATCCATCGCGGTCCCGTCCCCATCCGGAGGGTCGGGAGGGTCAGGGGGATTAGAATCCATGGTATTAACTACTCACCTGCACAAGTAATATCCACCACCTTATTAATCACTACAATTTAGCTTAAGTCCAATAAGTACACCGAAAAACTATGAAGTTTTTCTACAAATCCTTTCGGCACGTGTAACAACTACCCTTCGCAAAAGCAGAATCCCAATAGCTAATATGCTCAGTAATTTTCAAGTCATTTGACATTTACATAGAAAGTTAGAGATATTACCTTCATTATAAATTTTATTCTCTAGGTGACCCATGTCATTTTACAGTTTCAATTACCTGACAACTGCTCTCATGTGGTAATTTTATCACTTCAAAAAAGGAAAATCTAGTAATTATAATAAAGCCAATTTGGTATTTGACTTACAGTATCATTTACTCAGTAAAAAGTATGTTCAGGGCATGTGTTATTTATTTGTTGATATGCTCGTCATGAAATAGTTCCAGTGGATGTTTCCTTTAGATAAATAATCTGTAAAAGATCAATATTTAAAAAAAGTTACAGTTTAGATATAGAAAAGAAATACAATTTGAATAACACCACAGTCAGACAGTCAAGTCTTACTAATATTATAAGATAATGCCAAAGTTTGTATTGTTATGCCCTGTTGCTCTTTCACGTTAAAACTACTGGATGAATTTTAATGAAACTTTACAATAATATAGCCTATGCATCTGAATAGGACTGGCTGCAATTTATGAAGATATCAACTGTGAAGAATCAATAACGGCTAACTTGCATTTTTGGCGAAAATGACCTTTGAATGTAGTTCTACTCAAAGTTGTTTTTTGCATGTCATGGCAGAACACCTTGGTCAAAAGCCTTAAAATTGGCGAGTTAGTCAGCTGTAGAATTTGCGGCTAAGTCGAAGTGCGTATGTTTTCGCTGCCAATTGGGAGATGATTATGAGTCATTAACCAAATTTTTTTTATGTTCACCAAAAATAATAATTGAATTCAAATCATTGTGAAACCACAATTGAAATTTGTTTCAAAATGACGAAATAATAGGCTTGCAAACTTGGGTGAGCAAGTCCATTTCAAAAGTGTAAAATTTTTGTAAAACATGACACTATTTGGTAACCCATACTACTATGAAGCAATTAGATTATGAGACCATTTCCATAAACTCAATATTTAATGCTGCTGTCGAAAAAAAATCTTACACGGTCCTTACGAACGTGACGTCATAATCACTGTCACGTTTGTATGAAGTGTTTCGAGGTAAGTCCAAAAATGTGCATTTCAAATTGTGATATCTTAGGGAGTATTGATCCTTATAAAGTGATTCTTTTGGGATTGTGTACATAAATGTAAGGTCTTTCGGAAATAAACAAAAAAAAATACAGTCATCTAGCCTATTTCATTGAATGGGAAATATTGGCCCATAACAAAGCATAGTTGGAGAGCTTTGGGGGAGACCTTTGCCCAGATGTGGGACACATCAGGGTCAATTAAAAAAATAATAAGCCTATTTCATCTATCTCAGTTTACTGAAAGCAGCGCAGTGGCGCACCTTCGTGAGCTAGTGTCGCACTTTATTACTTCATCATCATCATTATCATCAGCATGTGGACCTCCACTGCTGAACTTAGGCCTCCTCCATAGCTGTGTCCATAGATTCCCAGAGCGGTCAGGCATTCGGCCTCTACTTCGCATGCCTCTACTCTATAACTTCATACAAACCATTCATCCACAGAATGTCTACGTCCCGTCGAATGCTGCACCGCCTCCGGTACGCCCTGGTGAACGGCTACTACAACGAGCAGAAGCTGCTCATATCCAAAAGTCAGATTGATGATGACGTGGCTGCACAGAACGAACCCAGGGCTAGAGCTGAGGTAATTAAATTTTTACTGATCAAACAAAACTGTACAACATTGATTTAGGTATTTTGATTTTGATTCACATGCAGGTTCAGAGGTGCACGTGGCGCAGTTGTGACAGCGATCGGTGAAGATCGCTGTTGTAAAGCGACTCACGCCGGGTCGGAAATGGGATGGGTGACCACCCCAACCGAAATTTAGTTATGTGTATTTCGGGCATCTCCGTGCTTCGGAAGGCACGTTAAGCAGTTGGTCCCAATTGAAGTCGCTAGATGTCAGTCGTTAAGCCTAGTCAGAGGGTGGCTTTATAACATCTGACATTAAGGTTGCTCACAAACCTTACAAAAAAAAATGTTTATTTAGTAACAGTTAACAAATTAGTTGTGGACTCCATCTATTAAGTACAAAATAAGTGCCTGTGTCAGAGCAAGCCACTCTTCCTTAGCATCATTAATACCTTAAATCTAAGTGCAGTCGTTAGAAACTAACATTTATTTATTAATTTAAACTAAAAATATAGGGATACAAATATGCAAATTCTATCCCATGAAAAGTTTTAGAAAACAAATGATAAATTAAAAGGAAGAAACTTAGGTGTATGTGTGTTCGTGCGCGTAGCGTGTGTGTGTGTGTGTGTTTGTGTGTAACAGGTAGGTTAAACTAAGAATCCTAATCAACCAATCAACCTTACAACCCTCCAACAATCGGCACTGAGCCCGCGTGTTGGAGTATGGCTCAATCCACCTCATAGTTGAGGTGAGGCCTGTGCCAAGCAGTGGGACCTACATAGGCCGTTTATGTTGTATTAAGGTTTATAGGTTATAATAAGACAATCATAAAATCCTTCTACCCCCAGGTGTCAACACTGCTCCGTGATGGGCAGCGTCGGCTCCACCCGTCTGTGCGCAAGTTGCTCGGCAAGCAGACCGCTGACCTGGCTGAGATATTCAAGATACGAGAGCCTAGGAATAAGACCAGGAAAGACTACTCGGTAAGTTACTTCAAGGGTTCAATGTAATGATATTGTAATATAAAGAGGAAGATAGGTTCCTTGTGCTAAAAAGTGACACCAAAATCAGAACAATTAGTATATTTCCTGGGCCCCAAGTCTGCTAATTATAGAATGCTTCAATTGAATCGTAATTGAGTCTCAATCAGCTAATTGGACACATTTTCTATGATAGATATGTCAAATTAGACGATTGAGACTTGATTCTAAAATTAGCAGACTTGGGGCCCTGGAGTTAGGTAGTTGAAACATATTATCTTAAATAAAAATGGATTGCTGTTCGTTAGTCTCGCTAAAACTCGTGACGGCTGGACCCATTTGGATAAATTAGGTTTTTAAATATTTGTGAAGGTCCAGGGAAGGTTGGAAAGGTGAGTAAATATGAGAGGAAGACTTATAGTGAAAAACAACAATTTAGTTTTCTCTTAGCAACCGTTCTACCTGTCACGTGATACTAAATGTTTGATAACAGAACGAAGTATGTCGGAACAGCTAGTAATAAATTAAACAAACCAAAGCATGCTATAATTTTGATTTCCTAGAGTTAAGTTGTTGAATTATGGTTATTATTGTTTTTAGCATTTTCCATGCAGTATCTTTATTAAAGATCTGAAAACCAGAAAAAAACATTTGGTAGTTTTGCAATCAGGCCGACTACCAAATTTCTTTTTCTGGTTTTCAGATCTTTTGTTGAATTATGTTATTAAAATATAACTGTACTTCAACAGGCCATGATCCAAACCCGAAACTACACAATAGCTGCAGACGGGTCCAAAACCCTCCGTCCAGAGAAGGAAGACGAGATGCCCAGCCCCAGTCCCAGCGGTGGGCTCGTGAAGAAGACGCCGCGGCACCTCGAGCCCAAAGTGGGCAATGTGGTCACGTTGGACGAGGCGACTAGGAATAAGTGCAAGCATAGATATAGGCTGGTTATTGGTGAGTAGCGTTTTGTTAATTAAATTATTCAGTATATTTATTGTATACATTTAATATTATGGTATTCATGTCTATTATTAATTGTATTTTGTTTGTCAATTAGATTTGATGATTTGAAAATACTTGTAACAGGTCTATTTAAATAAAGTTAGAATTGTTTGTTTGTTTGTGGATGTATTTTATTTCAGACAATTATTGGAAGTGTGATAGGATAGTGGATCTTTAACGATGCCTATTAGAAAGTAATATTTGAAAACTGATTTTAGATTCTTATTCAAAATATGTCTTAATTTCAATATACCAGTTACAATTACTTTCAAATCGTCAAAAAATTAACTAAATGTGAATATCATTTCATATGGATATGTCACCGGAAAATAACAAAAACCGTAATTTTTTAAAATTCTTAGGAAATTTATCAACTTTCGTAGGATTCTAAACGAGAGATAAATTATATTATTTTACGCCTTAGGGATGTAAGGGGGCGAACCTCCATCTATCGCCCCAAGTCAACCTCACCTGCTCGCGGTGCATCCTGCTGAGTAACGAACGAGGCTCTGGCGACCGACCGACGGCGGTATATCCGTCCTGAATAGGCGAGCTAAATACCACAGGCCGGTGACGGGCAGCAGCGTCACCGGTGCGAGAAGCTTCGCCCTGCGATCGCCAACCCGCCTGCCCAGCGTGGCGATTATGGGCATAACCTCCAATGAAAGCACGACAAAGACCACGGCCCCCAGTTCCCGGCAGCCCCACTATTCCTGGTTATGGTGGCGACCATGGTAACGGTGGGGCGGGGGGTGCAAAGAATCTCCGGGCTACGGGAGGCCACCACAACCGACTGACCCTGGCGACGTACAACGGACGCACGCTGCGGCTCGACTTGCATCTGGCGCAACTTGAGGTGGAACTTGGGAATATCAGGTGGCACATACTAGGGTTATGTGAAGTCCGAAGAGAGGGAGAGGACACCATAACTCTCAATTCAGGCCACCTGATGTACTTCCGAGAGGGAGACCAAAAATCCCAAGGTGGCGTTGGGTTTCTGGTTAATAAGTCCCTAGCTAACAACGTTGTGGAAATGTCCAGTGTGTCGAACAGGGTGGCGTACCTCATCATCAAGCTCACCGAGAGGTATAGCCTCAAGGTGGTGCAAGTGTACGCACCGACCTCGTCACACTCGGACGATGAGGTGGTGTTCGATGACATATCGAGGGCCCTCCACTCCACTACCAAGACCCATTTCACCGTTGTTATGGGGGACTTTAACGCTAAAGTGGGAGTACAAAATAGCAGTGAATCGGTAGTAGGATCCCATGGATATGGAAGCAGAAATCATAGGGGGCAAATGCTCGTCAATTTCCTCGAACGGGAGGGGCTCTTCTTGATGAACTCATTCTTCAAGAAGCAACCCCAAAGGAAGTGGACGTGGCAAAGCCCCGACACTATGACAAAGAATGAGATCGACTTCATCATGGCGGACAAAAAGCACATATTCAGAGACGTCTCCGTGATCAACAGGTTTAATACCGGTAGCGATCACCGACTCGTCCGAGGCTCTCTGAATATCGACTTCAGAGCTGAACGAGTCCGCTTGATGAAGGCCAGGCTCCGACCAACTCTGCTTCAAACTATGATGGGATCTGAAGCGTTCCAGTCAAATCTGGAGAACCGATTTGCTGCCGTGGAAACCACAACTGACGTTAACCAGAACCTTGAAAATGTGGTTCGAGTCCTCAGGGAGGAAGGTACGAGATTTTGTAAAATGCAGCGTAAAGGCAAGAAGTCGAAGCTTTCCGAAGAGACTTTAGGGCTAATGAAGAGACGACGGGAAAACCCACCCGTCACTTCGTCAGGGAAACGGACTCTAAACCGAGAGATTAGTACGCACGTGCGACGCGATCTCCGTTGCTCCAGTACTCTCTCTATTGAGAGAGCGATTGAGCAGAACCGGGGTTCAAAAGTGTTCGTACAATCTCTTGGAAGAAGCCACCTGACGAAGTTGACCATAGAAAGTGGAGCAGTCGTTGTCTCGAAGCCGGCAGTCCTTTCGGAAGTAGAAAACTTCTATGGCCGGTTATACGCTTCGCATGCATCTCGACCTGACCCCGGAAATGAGGACTCTAGAGCCACTCTAACACGCCACTACACCGAAGACCTGCCAGAAGTCAGCATTGACGAAATCGAGATCGCTCTTGGGCGGCTTAAAAATGGAAAAGCCCCTGGAGAGGACGGCGTTACAACAGAGCTGTTAAAAGCAGGAGGCAGACCCGTACTCAGGGAGCTCCAAAAGCTTTTTAACGCTGTCCTCTTTGAAGGGAGAACTCCAGAGGCGTGGAGTAGGAGTGTGGTCGTCCTGTTCTTCAAAAAGGGAGACAAAACCCTACTGAAGAACTATCGACCCATTTCCCTTCTAAGCCACGTCTATAAGCTGTTCTCAAGAGTGATCACGAACCGTCTTGCGCGAAGACTCGACGAATTCCAACCACCGGAACAGGCTGGGTTTCGGAGCGGATACGGCACCATAGACCACATCCACACAGTGCGGCAGATTATACAGAAAACTGAAGAATATAATCAGCCCCTGTGTCTAGCATTTGTGGACTATGAGAAGGCCTTTGACTCGATTGAAATCTGGTCTGTTCTGGAGTCCCTGCAGCGATGCCAAGTAGATTGGCGATACATCCAAGTGATGAGATGCCTTTACGAAGCAGCCACTATGTCCGTCCAAATCCAAAATCAGCAAACAAGTCCTATACCGTTGCATCGAGGTGTGAGACAAGGGGATGTTATCTCCCCGAAATTGTTCTCAAATGCAATGGAGGATATGTTCAAGACGCTGAACTGGAAAGGACGTGGCATCAACATCAATGGCGAGTACATCTCTCACTTGCGATTTGCTGACGACATCGTCATTGTAGCAGAAACGCTGCAGGACCTACAACAGATGCTGAATGACCTGGCTGACTCTTCTGTGCGCATCGGTCTACGGATGAACTTGGACAAAACCAAGGTCATGTTCAATGAACATGTACTACCGGAACCGATTGCGATACACGGCGCCGTTCTCGAAGTTGTTCAAAAATATGTGTACCTCGGGCAGACATTGCAGTTGGGTAGAAACAACTTCGAGGACGAGGTGAATAGAAGAATTCAGTTGGGTTGGGCAGCGTTTGGGAAGCTACGTCGGGTCTTCACATCGTCGATCCCACAGTGCCTAAAGACAAAGGTCTTTAATCAGTGCGTCCTACCCGTCATGACATACGGAGGCGAAACGTGGACACTAACGGCACGGCTGGTCCACAAATTTAAAGTCACTCAGCGGGCTATGGAGAGGGCTATGCTCGGCGTTTCTCTGCGAGATCAAATCAGAAATGAGGTGATACGGCAGAGAACCAAGGTTATCGACATAGCCCACCGGATTAGCAAGCTGAAGTGGCAGTGGGCTGGCCATGTTAGCCGTAGAACCGACAACCGTTGGAGTAAACGTGTTCTTGAGTGGAGACCGCGTCTCGGCAAGCGTAGTGTAGGACGTCCTCAGGCAAAGTGGAGTGATGATCTGCGCAGGATGGCTGGCAGGAGCTGGATGCGAGCAGCCGAAGATCGAGTACAGTGGCGTGCAAAAGGAGAGGCCTATGTTCAGCAGTGGACTACAACAGGCTGATGATGACGCCTTCATTTCCGGAAGTTTATCAATTTGCGACGACTCGTGGTAAATTTATCAACTTACGGATATCTCTTCGTAAGATTCTTAACGGTTCGACTAATCACAGAAGAGCTTTTAATTTTACGCTTTTTTAAATTGCGGAAAATAACACACTGCTCTTTGATTGGTCGATGATGACAGTAGCAATGCTTGTGTTCAAAGATTATGAGAGGCGGAGGAGAGGAAGGAGAAGGAACACCTGACTTATTCGACCAATCAGAGCGCACATGGCGTTTGGTTACTGCTCACATATTATTTTACGGATGCGTTTTGAAACTTTATCAATTTCCGGGAATGAGGGCCTAAAATAATACAATTTATCTCTCGTTTAGAATCCTACGAAATTCACGGTTCTTGTTATTTTCCGGTGACAGATATACAGAACACAAACAATAATAGCTTAAATAAAAAGGTATAATTATCATTGCAAAGATCCAACTTAATTTGGTCGCATATTAGCATAGATAGTTCTTATACATCAGCTAATTACAGGTATACATAACCTTACCAAAACAGTGAAGAATAAAATAAGTGATACATATGTGGTGTTAGAACTTAAATGACGGTATGAGTTTTCGTGTTTTATTCTCTGGTGAAATTACTGTGTATATCCGATAGCGACTCTATCTCTACATGTTTCTCCCCCCAGGTAACACATCAAAGTACGCCCCCCCAGCGTCGCGCCTCGACCGTTCCACCCACAAGTGGCTGCTGTACGTGCGCGGACCCCCCGCGCGGCCGGACCCCTCGCCCGCGCTCGCGCACGTGGTCGCGCGGCTGCACCACTCGTATGCGCCTGCGCACACCGTGCATGTCTAGTGAGTTGTCTTACTTTACATGTTCAATTGTGGAAATTATGTGTTTTTTTCTTATGTTAAACTGTCAAAATGATGTATTTTTAGGTGATTTTGGGGTTTTATTGTGTGAATCATGTGTTTTTAGGTGATTTTTCGATGACACTGTGGGATTTATGTGTTTTTGAGATTATACTGTGGATTTTTTTGTGTTTTCAGACGATTTTGTAAAAATATCAAGTTTTTAGGTTCAATCGATGTTGTTTCTTATTAGTTTCGTCGTTTCTAGAGCTTGCATCCACCGAAATCATTAGAATGGTCTGTTTTAAACTGTGAAAATGATGTTTTTCAGCCGATTTTGTGAAAATAGACACTCTTTTTTATAACAGTCATTGTTTAATACTGTGGAAATGGGTTCTCTTTGCAGATATTTTAATAAAAATGACAATTTTTAGTAAGGTTAGAATCAAAATGATAAAAGTTGAGTTTCACTTGTTTTCGATTTAACGACGCATCTAATAAGAATAATAAGAATGTTGATGGGTTGTATGATATAAGCATTGCTGTTAAAAGGATGGATGGAAATCATAATAGCAACACACATTCTCGCTTGTTGTCTATGGACGTTGTCTATGTCTACTAAGTAACTGTGTATTGTCACTTGGTTTTGAAGTTGTCTAAGCTATATAGTTGTGTAGTTAGTACCTTAGGCTACGGTACAGAGTGTGTCTAGTACCTCGTGGCTGCTGCACGTGCGCGGACCCCCCGCGCGGCCGGACCCCTCGCCCGCGCTCGCGCACGTGGTCGCGCGGCTGCACCACTCGTATGCGCGCTCGCGCACACCGTGCATGTATAGTGAGTTACTTTACATGTTTTACATGTTTTGATGGAAATTGTGTGTTTACCAGGCGATTTTTGGATTATATTGTGGAAGTTAGGTGTTTTTCAGGCGGTTTTAGGATTTTACCGGGATTATACTGGGTAAATTGTGTTTTAGGGCGATTTTGTAAAAATGGACACACTTTTGTTGTTACTCATGGAATTGTTTTGTGGAAATGAGTTTTCTTTTCAGATATTTCCGTAGAAATGAACATTTTTAAGCATATTCAGTATCAAAAAGATGTGTGCAAAGAAAAAAGCAACTCTATCACTGAAGAATTAAAACAGTTTTTACTTTTTTTAGATTTTAGCGACGCATCTAGTGACATTTGACTCTGTCATTGTATTATTAGGGTAGAATAGAACAAAAAATCCATAACCAACAGTCCGTCCTTTCAACAGTGTTTTCATCATGTATGTTAGACTATCATCGGTCTTAGTAACACACATCCTTCCTAAATGTCTATGACGTTGTCTTTGTCTATCAAGTTACTATGTATTGTCATAGCCATTGTTTTGTCATTGTGACAACCGATTTGGTTTTGAAGTTGTCTAAATAGTTGCGTAGTTAGTACCTTAGGCTACGGTACAGAGCGTGTCTAGTACCTCGTGTCTGCTGTACGTGCGCGGGCCCCCCGCGCGGCCGGACCCCTCGCCCGCGCTCGCGCACGTGGTCGCGCGGCTGCACCACTCGTATGCGCCCGCGCACACCGTGCATGTCCAGTGAGTTACTTGTTTCTTGTGTTATATTGTCAAAATGATGTGTTTTTAGGTGATTACTGTGACAATAACGTTTTTCAGGTGATTTTGGGATTTTATTATGTGAAATGTGTGTTTTTAGGTGTTTTTTCGATGACACTGTGTGGGATTTATGTGTTTTTAGTTGATTTTGGGATTATACTGTTGAAGTTTTAGCCTTTTTCCGACAATTTTGTAGAAATATTAAGTTTATAGGTACAATCAATGTTGTTTTCTTATTTATTTCGTTATTGACATGGTAGTACTACTGAACATAGGTTTCCAGTGCCTGCATCCACCAAAATCATTAGAATGGGCCTTTACTGTGAAAATTTTGTTTTTCAGGCGATTTTGTAGAAATGGACACTCTCGTTATTAAAAATGGAATTATACTGTGGGAATGAGTTTTCTCTTCAGATATTTTAGTAGGAATGAGGATTTTTTGGTATAGCCAGCAGTTTTCTTTATAGATATTTTTGTGAGATGGGTATTTTTAGGTACAGCCAGCATCAAAATGACGTACGCACGAAAACGGCAACATTGACGATTTGGAGAGCTCAGACAACTCGAGCTTAGGCACTATTGATTCAGGGTCATTCACGAATGCTTAGAATTAAAACATTAATGATTCGGGGTTATAAACTAATGATTTGGGTTATATTCTGACGATTCGGGGTTATACATTGACGATTTGAAGTTATACACTAATGATTCGGGGCTATACACTATTTTTTCGGGGTTATACTCCGTCGATTCCAAGCCAAACCTTGGAAAACTAACATACAGAAATCAATACTCAGAAACATCTCCATTTATAAATAATAATGACTTAAAATTACCAGATATATTTATCTAAAAGCGTATATTTGTCCCACCCATAGCAAGCCGCCGTTCCACATCTCTCGTCGCGGCTGGGGCGAGTTCCCGGCGCAGGTGGAGCTGCACTTCCCCCTGCCCGAGGTGAACCGCCCCGCCACCGTGGAGCACACCATCAAGCTGGACAGGAACTACACGGGGCTTCAGACATTGGGTGAGACTTGTAGAATTTACTGTGGGAACTTTTTAGGGTGTGGTGAGCTTGAATCTCAAATATGGGGAATGTTAAAGAATGAGAATGATGAGAGCGTCGTGGCCCAGTGGCTAAACACTCTGGCTTGGAACCCGATGGTCCCGAGATCAAATCCTGCCGGAACACACCTACTTTGGGTTCATTTTACAATTCGCGGCTAACTCTCCGGTGATGGAAAACACCGATATAAAATCCAAGCAACCTGGATAACTGCGGTAGGATCGCTTACCACGTTGGGTTCAAATTCCTTCGGCGAAACGTGGGCTTCTGAATGTTCCGTTCACCATGACGGCTGCAATCAGTGTGCCTCTGACTAACCCATTAGGGATATGGTCGAGAGGGTATGTTTAAAAGAATGCTCGAAGGAATATTGATGCTAATTTTAACAAAACTAACACTGCATACATACATTTTTACTCTTGCCATGGCTTCGGAACTCCCCCAACAGCTCATAGTGTCGCTTGAAAAGATCAAATTCTATGATACATCAAATGGCAAAATTAAGGGTCTAATTAATGAAAAAAAAAAGTGTACATAACCTCAAGTCTATGTACTTTTTGAATTGATTTCGTTAAATTATGGAACAAACAGTCAATGAAGACATGAAAGTCATGTCTACAGCAAACAATTAGTCATTTCATTCATTCCATTTACAGGTGCTGAAACAATAGTAGACGTCTGGCTCTACAGTACACCAGAAATGCTAGAATTCGAGTACTTCGACCCGGTACCAGACGCGATCGGCCCACCAGACACTGAACCCCCGACCGAGCCGGACCAAGAGACACCCACCGTGCCAGCAGGACTTAAAATGGAACCTGTGGAATACGATAGTCAAGACCAAAGTGAGAATTGGATGGAGTTCTTCAGCAAAGACACAACTGAACTAGATGTTGATGAAATGATAATTAAACCAGTCAAGAAAGAAATAGTCGAAGAAACTAATATGGAAACAGAAATCGATAATGACCATTGTATCGTTAATGATCAGAAAATGGACGAATGGGAAGTCAAAGATGAACCTATAGAAACAGACGCAAAACCGACATCAACTTTGAAAAGAATAATGAAGTACATAGACTCCACAACAGGGAAGATATATTACTTAGAAATGGACCGGACTTTAGATCTAAGTAAAGTGCAGGAAATAGTCATTAATAATACAAAAGCTAAAATAAGTCCAATCAAATCTAACGGTCTGAAAACTTTCAGAAAAAAGAAAGGTGGAGTGTCATTATTGAAGCCGGAGGTTAAAAATCAGTTAAAAGTTGAAAATAAAGAGGTTAAAATTAAGAAGAATTTTACTCATATAGAAAATGATCATTGCTATTTAGGCACAGCGTGGATGAAAGACAGAGTGATGCCCAAAGAAGAAAATTGTGAAGTGATAGTTAAAAATGAAACGTCACATTATGACAGTTTGTGTGCGGTTATGTGTAGATTTACATGTGTGAAAATGGCGGTTAATTATCTGTTGAAGAAGATACCGTTAATTACAGACAGAGTAAGAGATCCTGATTTTGTGAGGAACTTTCCGTTTGTTGTAGAAAGTGATGATAAATATTGGAAATTAGATTTCGCTAAGAGAAGAAATATAGAGGTGAGTTTTTGGTTACCTGTTCGCTTTGTAAATGTCTGAATAGGTGCATTAAGCACACCGTTAAGCAGTTGGTCCCGGCTGACGTCCCTAGATGCCACTCGTTAAGCCTAGCCATAAGACTTTAGGCAACTTAAGGCCAATGATATCATAATAAAAAATAGGTAGATAGGTTATTACTTGTGCTAAAAAAGTGGCACCCGATATCAGAATGATCGTGCACCTGAGCAAAGCATTGACAGTTTGAGCCGACACTGCGCAACATGTATCTGTCTCGTTTATGCTCTAGTAAATAATCATACTATCTTGTTCACACGGCCAAATTATAGGCACGTACGCCAGGGGACAATTTTCGACTTCGCATTAGTACTAACATAACCTGTGTACCTCATTTTTATTATAATGTCATTGTCTATCACTCCCTCCAACTAAGGTGGGGCCTAAGCCCAGCAGTATTGTTTGTTTGTTCGTTTTAATCCTATCTTAAGCTGTCGCAAAGTTAATAACAATTACCAAACATTTCTCTATTATTGAAATTTGAAAACTTCTATTTCAGTGGTCAAGAGCGAAGCTAATAAACAAAATGCTATCAGAACACCTAAACTCCAACAGCGCCATCTGGCGAACGAAACAGATCCTCATATACTCCCGTCTCCACGGTTTCCACCCAATCCGTCAAGAAACCGCTCAAAGAGCACCAGAAACAGACGAATGGTCATCCTGGAACGATCTAGAACATTCCAGAAAGGTCGAAACGAGCATCAAAGAAGTATATCCCAACGCTGAAGATATAAACAGTTTAACATTATTCAATAGTGAAGAAATAATGAACAGTACGATGGAATCTTTAGAATTGACCGAATCAGACGAAGAGGTGGATATAGTCAGTAGTAATATACAAGTGAAGGTGAAGACGGAACCTGTTCAGGATGTTGGGAACAGTTTGACAGTGTTGCCGGTGGAGAGTGAAGAGGATAGACTGAGGTTTTTGTTCTTAGAGAAGAAGTGTGCGGATATAGGTGTCGAGCTGAGGAATGAAGATGTTGGGAACGGGTATTCTTATAGGTGAGTGAAATTAAAATTCATATATCATAATGTTTTCTAATATTTACGCGAACACTATACATCGAAATAAAACAACTTTACGGATTCTACTCGCGGTCTTATACAGGGTGGCCCAGCGACAGTGGTCCAAAAATTTTTTTTAGGTAGAGGGCATCATAACAAGTCATTTAAAAAAAACATTAGTTCCGCGAAAATCAATACTTTAGAAGTTATGATTTTTTCAAGTTTCTTTTGAAATTTCTCAACTCCAATCACTTAATTCACTCTTGTTTGGGAACTATCTCACTGAATCAGTTCAAATTTGGTATAAATGTACAATAGTAATGTAGAAATCATATTATGTACGACTTTTGAGTTTATTCTAGGACAATTTGTTTTTTTTTAAATTTTCGTCAATAATTTTTCGCCATTTCAAAAACTAATACAATTATCAAAAAATCATAGCTGCAATGTTTGTGCACTTGATGATTTGTTTATGATCTTAAAAACTGTCCATAAGTATGATAATAGTCTATGCAAAAACTTGAAGTGATGCTGCCTATGGAACACTTTCAAAATTAACATCATGTACGGTAAGTCGCTAAAACTCAGAATGGGTCATTTCTGCACTGACCCTAATTTTAAAAAAAAAGTAGCCATAATATTTTTTTTCGGATAGAAGGCATCATAGCAACTCATTTTAATAAAACATTAAATAATCTAAAACCAATAGTTTAGAAGTTATAATTTTTTAAATTTTGGGCCTAAGTGGTTGAACTTCAGAGACACAGCTCACTTTTGTTTGGAAACTATCCGACTAAGGAACTTTAAATATGGGATGACTTAATAATTAATCCCAAACTTCAATTGGCTTCGCTTTATTTTATGTTGACTGGTAGATAATGCCTCAATAGCATTAAGTCCGCCTTTTGTATCACTCATTTTATTGTAATGAATAAATGAGATAAATCCTTTTTCACTTTCTTCTATTCTTACTCATTTTGAAGTTCCTCAGTCGGATAGTTTACAAACACAAGTGATCTATGTCTCTGAAGTTCAACCATTTAGGCCCAAAATTTAAAAAATTATAACTTCTAAACTATTGGTTTTAGATTATCTAATGTTTTATTAAAATGAGTTGCTATGATGCCTTCTATCCGAAAAAAAATATTATGGCTACTTTTTTTTTAAAATAAGGGTCAGTGCAGAAATGACCCATTCTGAGTTTTAGCGACTTACCGTACATGATGTTAATTTTGAAAGTGTTCCATTGGCAGCATCACTTCAAGTTTCTGCATAGACTATTATCATACTTATGGACAGTTTTTAAGATCATAAACAAATCATCAAGTGCACAAACATTGCAGCTATGATTTTTTGATAATTGTATTAGTTTTTGAAATGGCGAAAAATTATTGACGAAAATTTAAAAAAAAACAAATTGTCCTAGAATAAACTCAAAAGTCGTACATAATATGATTTCTACATAACTATTGTACATTTATACCAAATTTGAACTGATTCAGTGAGATAGTTCCCAAACAAGAGTGAATTAAGTGATTGGAGTTGAGAAATTTCAAAAGAAACTTGAAAAAATCATAACTTCTAAAGTATTGATTTTCGCGGAACTAATGTTTTTTTTAAATGACTTGTTATGATGCCCTCTACCTAAAAAAAAGTTTTGGACCACTGTCGCTGGGCCACCCTGTATTTGACCTGATACCTTATTGAAATATAAGACCGCGAGTAGAATCCGTAAAGTTGTTTTATTTCGATTCATTTATCATGTCAGCCGAACAACGCCCACTGCTGGGCATAGGCCTCCTCCAAGGGAGGACAACGATCGGTCCTGCGCTGACCGCATCCAGCGGCTTCCCGCGACCTTGACCAGTTCGTCAAATGAGCCAGTATGCCTAAGTGCTGAATAGACAGATTTTTAAAATCCATTTGGTATTATGAAGTAGAGTTTTAGGAACTCAAGTCAAAGTGTTTTTTGTGAACTTTGGTACGTATTTGCTGAAAAATATCAAATTAAAACTACAATACATATTTAAATAGCGTGTCAAAGCGCTACTCTGACAATATGGTGCAATGGGTTGGATGACGTCATTTGCCTGTATTCTAATCTGTGAAACATATCCACTACGAGTTTTAAAACGATGCTTCCAAGCAGGTGATGTCATAATAAATTCGACCAATCAGGAGCGTTTCGTGTCACGTGACAAACTTAATAGGGAATTTCTATTTACGGTTTTTCAAATAAATCTGTTAACTTGTTCAATGCCACAGCACGCACCCGTGCGTTTTAACAACTAATTAGCTATTGTATTTTTTGATTGGCAGTGAATGGGTTCATATTTACAACTTCTTACAGTAAATAACTATTTTTTTTATTATTTATTTATCACATTAACACTTAATATAAATACAGACAGATTCATTTAAAAACCACAAAGGTTTGTGACAATGCTACAATTTAATACGTGTAAAGTAATTTGGCATCAACAGTTGGTAAATAAATATTACAAATTTATGACACTAGAAGGTGAATTCATTCCTAAGTTTTAGCATCTAGTTGCTAAATAATTAATACAGAGAACAAGAATTGACACTTTAGTTTTCGTATTGTCTAATAGCCATACATTATTCTAGTGCGGTGCACGCGGTGCTTCTCTCAGCGATGAAGAGTTTCGCGGAGGAGTTGTTGCGCAGCGCCGCCGCGGATCAGCTGGCTAGAGACGACGCGCAGCCTTCTGTGTGGACCGGGTATGGACACTATCCTACTAATATTTCATGCTGCTCAATGACTGTAATGCCCGTTTTTCAGCAGAGCAACAGCACCGTCTATTGGTCTCTTGATTCGACTCAGACTCAGGACTCATGACTCTGGCGATGCCAATCGCCAACTTCCTCAGCCGTCTGTATTTATTGAGAAAACGCAATGCTTGCACGATTCATTGACGGATAACGCCATCTAGCTGTTGCATTCGTACATTAAACATAATTTATTAAATTATTAATAATTACAAAATTTGGATAATTAGTTTAATTCGGCGCGAGTGTGTCGCACCATTATCTGTAGGCTGTGCGTTCCGAAGCCGCGTCGGTAAAGAAAAAAATAAATAACTAAGGAGGTAGTGTCATGGCCGGCGGGTTTAAAATCTTTTGCTGGTCATGCCTAGCAGTTTGTATTTTTGCTGTGTAATTTCCCTTTGCAGTGTTAGAACCTCAGCAGGGTGTTTTAACCGAATAATTAGTGTGGTTGGTGCGGATATTTGTGCATTTGATGGGGATGCGCAGTTACCCATTTGTTTTTACCTAGGGTGTAGGTAGGCTGTGCCACCCTCTCGGAAAGGAGATATTTAAGGGATATTTCCTGATTTCATGTTTCAAGTGGTGCTTACGGGCTAGGAACAAGCGCATCTTCGCCGTTCCTCCCTGTTTTGTGGTGAACTTGCCCCAAAAGGGTGCAAAGATGTCTAACTTAGATACCCCCGACGGGCCTAGAACAAACTGTCCTCCCTAACCCTTACTTTCTCTGGCTCAATTCCCCTCTTTACACCCACTTTACAATAATGTTGCTTATACATCTGAATAACACATAGGCTACAACTTATGAAGATATTGTGTATAAATTGTTGAAAATATCAAGTAAATATAAAAATGTACGCGGAATCACGTGGTATGGCATGACAGACGGCTGCTGTCATTAGCGTAATCATGGGTGCGTTCCGAATTGAGATATCGCGCTAACGTCCAACTAACGTCAGACAATTTGACGAATCCGTTCATTTTAAGTCCACGCGGACGAAGTCGCGGGCAGCCGCTAGTACTTAATATTTTAGTGAATGTAACTAGCATTTAGCCAAACTCAAGTGTGACTGGGCATCTTCCCAGAATGAGTCAGGAAAGGAAAATTGTTGTCAATTCTGTTTTAGTTCAAATTCATCATTTCATCAAAAAATGTTAGATCTTTTTTGTGTTGCGACACTGTGAGATAGCATTATAAATAATATAAGGGACCTTTTTTTTCAAAACCACCGTTTTCCCAGGTTTTTTGCCAGGTTTAGCGATCATTAGTATTTCTGCTACTTTCCACTGGGGAGGCATATATCCTCTCCAGAGAATCGCGTTGTACAAATGAGTCAGGAAAGTAATGCCAGCACTAGGGAGCTCTTTCATAATTTTGCCAGTAATGAGGTCGTAGCCAGGGGCCTTGTTTAGGTCAAGTTTCTTGATGGCAGCTTCGACTTCACTTCTCCTCAGTCTTTTAATTGGTGGTTCGAGTTGGTTTATACTGCCTAGTAATCCCATGACAGACTGAACCTTGGAAGAGCCCTTATCGGGGTTGGGCACAAACACATTTTCAAGATGGTTAGCAAACTCTACCGCTTTTTCCAAGTCGCTCTTTGCCCATGTACTGTCTTCGCGTCTTATGGGAGGTTGGTGGATAGCAGGACTTTTGAGCTTTTTAGTTGCTTTCCATAAGGAATAGTTGGTCGAAGCAGTAGCGTCTAGGTTTTCCAGGTAATGCCTGACGCTTTGGTTTTTCTCGAACTTCAAGAGGTTTTTAAGCTCCGATGCTAGCTGGTTATAAACCGTTTTGTCCCTTGGGTATCGAGTTGTCTGCCATTTCTTCCTGGCCTGTCTTTTAAGTCGAACCATATCTCGGACCGACTTTGAGGATGTGTTGAGGATTGGCTTGCAAGGGACTGGAGTAGCTTCCCATGCTGACATTTGCACCGCAGAATTGAATACCTCAACAGCTCGATCTATGTCCTCGTTGGTCTTGAGCGGGACATTGTGTATCAGACTCTTCTCAATGAGCTCCCGAAAGTAGATCCAGTCCGTTTTTGTGCTATGCAGCTTGCAGGGCATAGATTTTTCAGCAATTCTGCATTCCAGCTCAACGAGAACCGGCGTGTGGTCAGAGGACAACTCGTAGCAAGACTTGCAGGAGATATGCGATATTGGTAGGCCTCTGACCACACAGAAGTCGGTCAGGTCAGGTGTTTTCTTTACACTTGTAGGCCAGTAGGTGGGTTCCTTGGTAGATGCCACATTTAGCTGGAGCTTTTGTACTGCAAGCAATAGCTGTCTGCCCTTTGGGTTGGTGGTTCGCGAGCCCCAATCTGTGTGTTTGGCGTTGTAATCTCCCCCTGCCAGAAATCTTGAGCCAAGAGACTTGAAGAAGGCTATATAGGAATCACTTTTGATTGAGTGTTTGGGAGGAGTGTACAGAGCGCAAATGGTAACTGGTCCTCTTTTGTCTTCAATGATTAGGTTAGTAGCTTGAATATGCTCGTCGCGGAAGTGCGTGGTTTCATAGTGCTTGATGTTGTCTTTTATAAGGATAGCGGAACCACCGTGTGCGGTGCCGTCAGGATGGTCAGTACGATACAACTTGTATTTTGGTATTTTGAAAAAGCTCTTCGCAGTAAAGTGAGTTTCAGCTATCATAAGTATATCAATGTTATGTGTTTTAAGAAATATTTTGAGTTCCAAAATATGTTGTGGCAGCCCATTGGCATTCCAAATTGCTAGATTCAACGAACTGAATTTTGCAAATTTGACATGAGTTGTACTAGTAGGGCGTTCATTGCAGAAATTTGTTGTACAAGTTGGTTTAGCAGATTCAAGATTTGCTTGTTTTCGGAAACGGTTTCATGTGTTAATTCAGGTTGATTATTTTTTTCCGATATATCTCGTTTTTCGCGTTTAGATTGGAGGACCTCCTTGAAGCTCCTTCTCTGGTCAGGTTTCGGCTGGGCCATAATCACTGGCTTTTCAGGGGCGTCAACTGTTTTTGTAGGGTCTGGTACGGCGTGTTTCAGTTTTAGTGGCGGGCGGAGTGACGGATATTTTGTTTTTTGCAGATCTTTATACACCACACATCCTTTGTAGTTAGCGGGGTGGTTACCCTCGCACAGGACGCATTTGACAAGGTCTGATCTTCCCTTCCTCTCACAGGTCGATGAATGATGTTCTCCAGCACATTTAATACATTTTGGCCTTCTGTGGCAGTATTTTTTAGTATGTCCATACTGTTGGCAGTTGGCACATTGGGGTATTTCACGTTTTGGTCTTGGGGGTTCAAACACGACTTTACAGTGCTGAATGGTTTTTATATTATAAATGTCCTTGTTGTTTTGCCCTGATTCGATTTCAATGAAGAAAATGGGTAAAGGTTTTTTGGTGGTCCGCTGTTTGACATTCCATATATTAGTTACCACATGACCGAGTTCTTTGATTTCCTGTTTAATGTCATCTAGATTGGAGGATGGGTGTATGTTTTTTAACACTACTTTGAAACAATCATGCGTCATTGTTTAATTTATTAACAATAATTGAATTACTTTAAGATTTTATGACGTACAGATTATTGTAACGGATGTAATATTTTTAAAGTGGCGCCACGGTACAGACGATTATTATTGTGTTGAGTTACGGGTTCCCACCCGTAATGCTATAAAATAGAAATGTCGGCGCAATGTTAGTTATCATTTCTGATTGGAAAGTAGTGCAGAAACTTTGCCAGGGTAATTAGTGTGTTGATTACAGTGAAAATAATTACATTGAATACCTAATTGGGTACTTAACTTTTTTGTAAGCGGATAATTCAACTAAAACTACCACTTCATTTTACCACCTGATCCTTATAGTAGCAACTTCTCAACCACTACATCAAATCGGTCGGTTAAATATAATAAATGTTTTATTCCCAGCTGGTCCCGGCCCCCGCAGCTCCACGGCGCGCACGTACACTCGGCCGCACGTCGCGGCAGGCTCGCGGCGGTCGCGCGGCTTGCGCTCGGCACCCCCGCGGCGGACCACTCGGAGGCTTTATGAATATACGAGATCTCGAGAACTTTGTGTTTTATTTTATTTTTACTTGTTACAATAATCATCACACACTATAACACCAAAAAAAGTAAATCATTGAGCAAAACAAAAAAACGCAACGCTAAAGCATAGTTCAAGCAATAGACGTGTTATGTCACTTACTGGCAAATGGCGGCAGCGACAAGAATGAAAGAGACAAAACGATACAAAAGTTAACGTGTATTTGAAGCGCTGTTGAAGTTTTCATGAATTATGGGCTAAAACTTCACGACTGGTTATCATATTTTTAACTAAAATTTACACGGTACGCTCACAGAACGTCAGGCATATTATTTTGGCAATATCCTGGGGCTTGTCAGCAAAAAAATCGCATGGTGCTGTTGCCAGAAACTGATTCAGCTATTAACTCAAAACTAGCAAAAATAAAAAATACCAATCAAAAGACCAACCAAACCAAAAAATATATATATTTAAATAGTTCTTCTAAATCGTCTAGAACTAATCAACCAAACATAGGATACTATAAAAATGGACAAAAATAAATTCACAATGCTGTTTTCTAATCAAAATATACAGATTGTGGAAATCGAACCCTATGAGCTTCTTCCAACTCGCTGGTCAGTTGTCTGTCTAATTCATTAGCCATCAAGTATAGTATAATAGTGTTGTTTGTATTCAATAAAGTACCTACATAATATACATAGAAATCAGATGCAATCATGCACACACATTTTTGTTCTGTGCGGGAATCAAACCCGCATCAGAAATATACTTTTCTCTGTCAAGTTGAACAACTCAAACGCCTCATAATTATGTCATAATTTTTTTTTTTTTATTCATGGTAGGTAAATAACAACAAAGGGATGACTTCATAAGTGTTTTATTTTACTAATTTCATATTCGCGCTATAGTTAACATATAATATTACTCTTCACTCTTAGTACATCTTTCCACCGAGTATAGACTCATACCAGTGGCTTGCTTCATGAACTTGGTCGAAAATATCGGTAAATTTCTTTGAATTCAAATTCCTCGTTCACGTTCAATTATTTAAAATACCGCCGGAAATACATCATTATGGCATAAAACTTAATATCTGTCACTCAACGGATAATTAGACAGTCTAACCTATTCAAAATCGTTAGTCAAAGTTAAGCAGCCCTTACAATTATAGCTGTCACTTTTTCTTTTATAGATACTTTACGGGAAAGCAAGTGTTCAAAGGCGTGCTTAACTTTGATAACATCAAACCTCGACAAAGTTACTAAGCTTTTAACCTAATGCTGTTCTGTCAAAGTATGATCATCATTTAACAGGATAAAAAGTAACGCCCCAAATTCCCAAATGTAGTATCATAGTTGAATAACTGTTAATTTTAGTTTTACTGATAAAAGGACAGCATTCGTTTAAGAGCTTGTAACTTTAAGTGTTGTTTGTGAACTTGAAAATGAAAGAAAAATAAGTGGGCTTAGGCATTTACTTGGTACTCGAGGTGATATTTAACTGTTATAAGCTTTGATTAAAACAAAAAGAGGAAGATAGGTCACCGCGTACCGCGTGGTGCTACAAAATCGAGTCCAATGGACCTATTGAGTTCAAGCCAGCAAGCGACTACGTGCACGTTTTTCTGAGTATTGTCATTTCCAAGTTTTTGAATCCGCGAAGTAATAACGTTACGTATCTCCCTCTTTCTGTTTCAATAAAAGGTTACAAGTCATGTTTAATATTATTATGGTATTTTTTTGTTATTTTTGGGGTTTGTTTTAATGTGAGCGTTTAAAACGTTCCAGTCAACAATACAAGACTTTTAACGGTAGGTAAGTGTGCCAACCAGAAGAAGAACTAGTGACGGGAACCGTCTGGGTATAGGAGATTGTAGAAAGGATCCTAATTATTTCTGGTATTCGGAAACCCTGTGTAGTATTTGTAACTTAAACTACAAATTAGATAGTCAAAAGGCAATGCCTGATTAAGTTACCTTTTTGCACTGTTATATCGACCTGAACTATTTTCATTAGTTCAAAATGATTTATAGACAAAATCTCATTGTAACAACTCTATAGTCCGTTCGCGTTAAGAATGCAGTGATTTCATTCTTGTTCTTCGACCTAGCACGCCCCCTAACCAATCAAATCGTTCCTAGTAATAAAGTCAAGTCCACAGTGACCAGTTGAACGCATTCTTTCAAACGCAACGGTTTTGTACCTGAGTTTTGATGTGTGTAACGGAATTAAATTTAAAAATCACTGCAATTTTAACGCGAACGGACTATAGTCCAAACGCAGACCGACCCTAGGTACTTTCACCTCTGTTCAAACTGCGTTTAGAGGTATAATTCTGGCACCACTGGTGTATATAAAGCCGGCATTTCCCTTTCCATTGAATTACAAAATCAATTTCACATTTTAACCTAAAATGAGTTGGAAGAGCAGGATAACGAAATTGTCTTACAGCCACCCTCAACTGCCTGTGCATAACTCATATTATTTCTGAGACGCTGCTTAAACTTAAGCATCATTCATTATTATACTGAGGGCCTGTCAACTGTCAGATAAAATTTATCAGACGATTATATTACTATTCGGCAGATTAGAATATCAAAATCTTTAAAAATGTCCTCTAATGACAAAATGACATTTGGACATACATTTTGAATAATAATAATTAAATAGTAATTTACTCGACTGCCCATTGAAAAATCTGCTTGTTAATACATGAAAATATTTTCAATTGTACGGCTTTTTATTCCTGCCTTTGGTGATAATTAAAAGTTTTTTATAGCTTGCAAACACGATATATGGCTAGGCACTAGTATTAAAGCACTTTAGTTAACGAAACCCGATTGTAACGTATCATATTACATATGAAAAGTTGACAGAAAACAATCTAAATATCTTGAAACATACAGTACAGTCAACGACAAGACATGCTATCTATTTCTGGTCAGTCCTCCTTGCTCTGTTGCAAGATAAAGAGCGAGATAAAAAAACGGAAATAGATTTATAGGCCTTATGAGTTATGTGCCACTGGCAGTACCCTTAAGATAGTTTTTTTGTGTTTTCTTTAAATAGGTAAGGATTTACAGAGGGCCCAAAAGTGTAACATAGCAGTTGGAATGACCTTTACTTTTATGCACTAAAGATACCAAATCACAATGTTTATACACTTGCCTGCGACTATCTGTACATAAAAAAATACTCACGGCGAATTTGAGCGAAATCATACTACGAGATATTAAAAAATCTGTTCATTTAATCAATTCAAATGATTAAGATAGATTTTTAATTACATTTATATTCCTTTATCAGAATTTTACTAATATTTTCATATCTTTGCACTTTGCATAATATCGTTTATTTATCTAAATGTTTCACATTCATCAGTACATAATTACTATAAAAAACCGAGTTTGCAAGCCATTAGCAAGTCTACAAAGAAAACTCTATAAATATATCAGATTTTACTTATTTTTATTCAATTTATAAAGAACCACTGAGAACTATAGTCTGCCTGCAAAATTTTCAAAGTCACTATCCATTTTGTACATATCACCGATGGTCGCGGGACTCGCTCGCTGTCATAACTCCAAAATTCTGAAATAAAACAGAGTTTAATGCTATTGAGTGCTTCTTAACGAAGAAAAAATACTATAGTAACACCTTGCAGAATCCTGTATTATTAAGTTAAAGATTCAATTCCATGGGGCCGACAAGTGAAAGCTCATCTCAGATGGCGCCACCCTAGCATGAACCCTTGTTTATATGTGACAGTGTGATAAACAATAACAATTGCTTTATTTCTTGAAAATTCCATACCTTTAAACATATATTTCACTTGGAAAACATGCGAGTTGAAAGAAGAACTAAGAAAAAGAGCCGCCTCTTAACGTGGGAGGAAAGCGGCGCTAATTAAATGGAAATTTGTGTTCCATCTTATTTTTTCAATTTTAGGTCTTTTTAAGTTTATTGAATGTTTACCTATGATAGTCTAGCTAGTGTGTAACCCTTTAATCATTTTAGTAGTAATGAAAACGCGAAACTTCATACTACCTAGTTTTAAAGATTTTGAGGTTATAATTGAAGTCTGAATGACTTCAAATAACCTTTCATTTGTCAGATTAGAGTCATATATGAGCAAGTCTTATTTTGTATGTACCATATCTGAGTATTTACCGATTATTTCGTAAGCACTGGCCTCGTAATGTTTATGATACATCCTGGCCTATAGTTTCTTTGCAATGTGTTACACATCACCCGGGCATTTGTGTGTTATTCGTCTTCAATTGAGAATTCTCTATAAATTTCTTACAAAAACGTCTTTGTTATTGGTCTTTGCTCTGCTAGCGCCACTTTGACAGTTGCCCGCCCCATTCTTTATTGCATACCAAGTGAAAGATTATTTAAATGACCAGAATTTGTGGTCATCATAGGATAATCTGCTCCACTGCACATTTTATTATGACTGCTCTGTTACTGCAATAATTGTGAACAAACCATGTATGTTGAAAAGAGTAACCATCGAGTTTCTTGCCGGATTCTTCTCGATAGAAACAACTTTCGAACCGGTGGTAGAGTAACATTAAGTGTTTCTTACATATTTTTAGTTTACTGTAAGTTATTTTCATAAACACCTGTTTCAAGTTAGGAATGGAATGATTACCTATTAGCAATTATTAAAATAATCGTAGTTGCTAAAAGAAATGATTGCTAATGCCTTCGCGAACTGTTGCTAGTTCGCACCGCGGCGCTAAGTAAACGGATTCTCGCTGCGTGCTATGCTAATGCTAAATGAATGCTCATGTCATTTCGCGTCCGATGCGAGCGGACAGTTCACGAGTGAGTAAGAAGAGAATACGAATCAATTTCTTAAAAATTAAGTAAAATGCTTACGTTTAGAATCTATTAGGTATTCTAATAGTTGATTTTGTTAAATAATGATTTGCTTTCACACTTATTGAAAACTTACATACGCTTGTTGAATTAATTGTTGCGAGCAAGCTTATCATAACCAAATCAAAATTATTTTAGAAAATAGCATAGCATTAGCAGGTAGCATGCTAAGACTGGAAATTAACATGCTAATGAAATTAATGGAAAATAGCATTCATTGCCATTACTACACTGCTCAAAAGTGTCTAAGGATAGCTCAAGCATTTTCATACAAAGTATAGCTATTTGGGAGGCTGTAAAAATTTAAATATTGATACCAACGTAGAAATTTTTAGAACACAAAAAACTGCTATATCTGCCCTTTCAGATTGTATAAAGAAATTTATTGTGGTAGCATTATTGTACAATCGTAAGAACGTTAAAAAAAGACAGATTTTTCTTTTAAAAGGTGTCAAAATTTTAGCAAATCAAACGTTTTTTTTGTAATATTCTTAATCTTTATCCTAGGCCTCCTTCCTCGCGTTATTATAAGATAATGCTCAGCTTGTAAACAAACTTAACTTTATGAAATATTTGAAAAATGATATCCCTATGATATCCCTAGACAGTTTTGATGTGTGTACTTCAAGTGTCGTTTGCAGTTTTGTGTACCTACCAAGGTTGTCAACACTGAGCACTTACCCCGACTTCCCCTACGCGGGCTGGGGTTGAGGTTGGGGCCCGAGCAGCGCGGGCGCGGGCGCGGGCGCCGCTGAAGGCTCCTTAGCGCTTCGCCCCGACTTCTCCAACTTTAGTTTGTCACCAGTCATTATCGCTTTTATGTCCTCGGCGTCTAGGGTTTCGTATCTGTTGATGACAGAGGAAGAATTTATTTTATTTTTTATTTTATTTATTCGGGAAACAGACAGTTATTATAGATCACACAATAAACACAAAAAAATGCTTAAAAATTGCTTAAACCAAATAAGTTTCCACTTAAATTATAAACAAAAAGTGAGCAAACTATGGTACCTATCTAACAAATGGAACAATTACAAAGAATAACAGTAAGTCAAATTAAATCAAATCTTATTTGAATAAGAGCTGTTTTTTTCAATAGTCAGTAGAAATTGTGAGACCAATAAATTACAACACGGCAGATTTTAAAATTGCAATCAAAGACACAATTATAAATTTTGATATCCAACATTTCCACATCTGCCGCCTTGTAAATTTAATTGTTTTAATCGTTTGTTTAAGTAGCTTTAGTTAACTCACTTTTTTGTAAAATAGTTAAATGGAAATTGGTTCAAATGTAAAATATTTGCATTGAACGTTTCATCTGTAATAACTGTTTCACAAATAAATTTAATAAAGTCCAACTGACATAATTAATACAGTTTGCCAGCTGCCTGTGTCATTAGAAATTGAACTTTATGCAGTTCAAGTGTTCTATCAGGTTCAAAAGTCAAGCCACAACTCATGAATCGTATTTCTATTTTGATTTTATGATACATTGTTTTTTTTATTTGTATCATTTAATTTTTGACATTTATATTTGTGTAATTTGTGCATTTATTTTGCCATTTACACATTAACATACCTGTATTATTATTACTTTTTCCTCAATGTGTACATTGTATGTACTAGATATTATATTTTATTGATTTTTGTAATTGACATGTAATTAATAATTACCTATGAATAACTGTTGAACTATTGTACTAAAATAAAACCGTAAAGTTTTACGGATTCTACTCGCGGTCTTATATTTTTTTGTTTTGTGACAAAGAACATCTTTGTCATCCCGTGATCACGGCTGCTGTAAAGTAGTCGAAACGTCGGGTTAGAAAATGAAAGAAAATATAACACCGCGAGTAGAATCCGTAGAGTTGTTTTATTTCGATGTATAGTGTTCGCGTAAATACACTGCTCAAAAGTATCTAGGGATATCTCAAGCATTTTTATACAAAGTATAGCTATTTGGGAGGCGGTAAAAATTAAACTATTGATACCAACGTAGAAATTTTTAGAGCACAGAAACTGCTATATCTGCCCTTTTCGATTGTATAAAGAAATTCATTGTAGTAGCATTATTGTACAATCGTAAGGACGTTAAAAAAAGACAGATTTTTCTTTTAAAAGGTGTCAAAATTTTAGCAAAATCAAACGTTTTTTTTGTAATATTCTTAATCGTTATCTTATGCCTCTGTCCTCGTGTTATATTTAGTGTCCGACCGAACTTTCGGTTTCGGTTTCGGTTTCGGCCAGTTTCGGCCAAAAAATCGAGTTTCGGCCACAGTTTCGGTTTCGGCCAAAATCGGCCGAAACTTTTGCCGAAACCGAAACTCACTTCGGAAGATGTCGTGCGCGCTCGTATAACTTCGTTTCTCGCGGCAACGTTACGGCAGAGCCTGGCGACCTCCACACTCCTCGGGAATTGTCGTGGGACATTCGGATGGCCCCGTAGCAACACAAAAATTGGTCAGTGCGTAATCGCCAGACGCTAAATTTCTTTAGAGGTAATATTTTGACGGAACTGATTACATTTCAGTTTTCGTTGAAACAGTTCTGTTGGGAGCTCGATTCTCGAAGTTGTCGACTCAAATATGTGTGTTGTATGTCTTGGCCAAATGATTCAAGTAGGCAGATCCACCTCCGAGGAAGAGGTTAATTGTTGCATCCAACACTGCTGGGCACTAAGGAAGCTAGGTTGAAGTGTCAGTTGGGAGGGCACATTGCACGAGAAACTGGGCCATCAGTATGATATCGAAAAGTTCTCGAGGGGATATCGTTTGAAGCCAAACGCAGCGTGGGACTTCCACCAGCAAAGAAGCAGAATGAAGAATGAATATGAATGAATATGAAGAAGCAGAAAGACCAGATAGAGATCGCAGGGTTTGGGTGGATGTGGGTCACCCATTACTCTGTACTTGAATGATGTAAATAGTTCAATATTGGATCACTCAGATTATTTATTATCGCATTGGCGGAAGTTCTTAGGCAATTGACAAGACCCTTGTCTAATGAAGGAGTCGATGTCTACTTATAGAAATCGACTGATCGTTATGCCGACGACATGCGTTTTTCGCCAACACATCCACCGAGTGGCAGGGCAGACAATGTTCAAAAAACTAAGTGTAGAGTGCTATCGCATTGGACTGGTGATGAACCAGACAAAAACGAAACTGACGACAAACGAAGTAAGGAAGTGGTAGACGTCAGACAATGCAATTTTGATGAGTATATTGACTTGGGCTAGATTGTCTCCTTTCGCCTTGTGGTATGAGGCGTTAGAATTCTGGCACGGTTCCCCCCGCCTGTCGTAAGAGGCGACTAAAAGGGGGCCTTTGGGGTCACTGGTAGTGCACACGGCGGGGCCTGTGTGCCTCCATTCCAAATGGCCCCGAGGAAGGGTGGCGGTGTAAGAGTGACCTAACACCGCCGGACACACTGGCGGGTGTACAGGAGAGGTGTGACTCCCCTCAAGGTGGGCTGGTTAACATAGCGCGCCAGGGGTCCACCGGCACAGAGTTCTTGACCAGAGATCAAGCGGATCTCTGGATACGCAATGAAGCCGGTCACTGAGGGGTTTAGTGAGTAATATCTACCGCCTCATGGCAGGCGAGCCTCACACACCCCCGGCCTTCCCCCTGAGTCACGCCCTCTGGATCATCCATAACCAGTCAGATAGTCTTCTTCGAGAACAGGCAGGATGAGGAAATCAAATGCCGAATCACCTAGATGAGCTAACTTTTAAAGGCATACTCGTAAGCCTTGAAAAGTTAGCTCAAATAAATGAAGTGCCACCTTCCTTTAACTTGGAAGCGAGAACTTCTCGACGTTTTCATTCTGCCCACGGTGCACAAGCCTGGTCATGGAATACTCTAAGTCAAAGCTCGGAATGGGTCCAAGGGTAATGGAGTGGAGTGTGTTAGGCAATAAACACACAGACAGAAAAGGGTCACCACGATCCGTGCCAAAACTGACGTTCAAGACGTAGGCCATAAAGTCGCTAAACTGAAAAAATGGGAGTGAGCACTGAGCATTCTGTAAGATGCATCCGGCCCGAATGACAACCCAATGGCTCCTCAAAGACAGATACCATTGAAAGAAGAGGCCTAGAAACAATGGTGCACCCACCTGGTACATTATTCTGGTGAATGGCTGACTTGAGCGAAACATAGGGGTAGATCGAAAAATTTGGGGGAGACCTTCGCCCAGTAGTGGGATCTTGTGTTGAAAAAAAAATGAGTTTGTAACTTAGTTTTGCTGTTATTAGCAGAATGGGATTTTTTTCTCAGAATTTAGTAATTGTAGGTATTTTATACTTGACCACGTGAGTTTCGGTTTCGGTTTCGGTTTCGGCCGAAACTGAAGCCTTGGCCGAACATTCGGTTTCGGTTTCGGTTTCGGCCAGAAAACCAGTTTCGGTCGGACTCTAGATATTCTAAGATAATGCTCAACTTGTAAGCGAACTTAACTTTATGAAATATTTGAAAAATGATATCCCTATGATATCCCTAGACAGTTTTGATGTGTGTATTAGAAAACATTATTGTATTAAAGTTCAATTTCCAATGACACTGACAGCTGTAAAAACGTATTTCTTAAATCGGTAGGAGTGTAGTGTAACTGACTTGAGTAAGGCCTCGGCCAGCGCCTTGTGTTCCTTGGCGTGCGCGCGCAGGATGCTCTTGGCGCGCTCGTAGCTATCTGAGAGGATCTTCTTTATCTCGCCGTCCACCTGATTAGATACAATACATCTTGTTTTATTATTGTTTTAGCATTTTCTATGCAGTATCTTTACTAAAGATCTGAAAACCAGAATAAGACAGTTGGTCATGTTGGCTGGCAGGACTCGAACCCGCATCTATCGCAAACCAACAACAACCAACATGACCAAATGTCTTTTCTGGTTTTCAGATCTTTAGTAACAAAACATCTTGTTTTATTTATTAGATACTCCAGAGCAGAGATATCTAGCGAAAAAGAGGTAAGATAGGTTACTTGTGCTAAAGAAGTGACAATCAAAATGAGAACTATTAGTATACACTAGCAGCCGCCCGCGACTTCGTCCGCGGGGACTTAGCTGTATGTGAAAAAAAAGATTTTTCCGCTTTTCTGTTAAATTTTCCTGAATTTTTTTTGCTATAAACCTCACGGAGCCCGAGACCTTTCAAACGAATGCAAAGCCGTGGAAATCGGTTAGTACGTTCTGGAGTTATAGCGTCAGGAAGGAAAACCCGACTTATTTTTATATAGTAGATGAGCAAGGTTACTTTTGGTAAAAAAGTGGCAATCTAAATCAGAACTACATACAGAAATACATTTTGATATTTATTCATTTAGATACTCCAAAGATATCACTGTACATTTAGATATGAAAATTATCATAATCTATGAAGTTTTTAAGTGAGGTAGAGGTAGTAGGCCAAATTCTAAATTATGCGAAATTTTAAAAAATCTGCATTGTTAAATTTAAGCATTTTCATGATTGCCTCTTCAGTTTAGGATTTAGCGTGCAGATGAAGAACTCTAAACTTGACCCTGTATAACATGAGTGATTTACTCATCAGCTCGTCGGTGTACTAGCCTGTACCGGTGGTGTACTCACCACATCGTTGGTCTAAGGGCATGTACCGGTGGTGTACTCACCAGCTCATTAGTGAGAGGGCCGAGCGTCTCCCCGCCGAGCTGGGTCCGGGGGGCCTCGAGCGCGCGGAGGCCCACCTTCTCGGACATGCCCCACTCGCGTGGCAGGCTATGGAGGTCGCCTGTACCGGTGGTGTACTCACCAGCTATCCTACAGTGTCGGTGGTGTACTCACCACCAAGGTCCAGCGCCGGTGGTGTACTCACCACCAAGGTCCAGTACCGGTGGTGTACTCACCACCAAGGCCCAGTGCCGGTGGTGTACTCACCAGTTCATTAGTGAGAGGGCCGAGCGTCTCCCCGCCGAGCTGGGTCCGGGGGGCCTCGAGCGCCCGGAGGCCCACCTTCTCCGACATGCCCCACTCGCGGACCATGTGGCAGGCTATGGAGGTCGCCTGTTTTAGGTCTGAAGAGGCCCCTGGAGGTAGATAAATAACTCAGTAACATTTGAAAGAAAGAAAAAACGTTTATTCCGTCTGAAAATCGCAACTTAAATGATGAAAACGAACAAAACTGAATTAATAAAATAATAAATATCCCTGGACATTATTCCACACACCGCCATTTAGTCCCAAGTGGGCTAATTATAGTCCGTTTTTATGGGATACTAGACAATGGATTAACATACTTTTAAATACTTTTTCTTTTGTAAATACATTTGAATTTTCATAGGTGCAGGAAAATATACATATTATTTCAATAAAAATAAGACCTTTTTTCTACTTTGCCTTAATTTTACTTCCCAGAAGGTGATCCTTGAATTTTCTTTGCTATAAATAAACCTCACCAAGCCCGAGACCTTTCCAACGAATGCAAAACCGTGGAAATCGGTTCGTGCGTTCTGGAGTTATAGCGTCAGGAAGGAAAACCCGACTTATTTTTATATAGTAAGAAGATGGCAGGCCAAATCTGTTGGCACGTAAATTTGGCAATACCGAAATTTTATATAATTTTCTCTATTTGTACTCTAAAAACTGAACAAACAAACAAATGCTGCTGAGATATATTCCTAATTTGCACACCAAAAATAACAGTTATACACAATAAACAAATATAGATCAACGTTAATGTACAATTTGAGCGGCAAGATTAGAAATGAAATAGTTGTAACTAAAGAGTTTACACAGATACAGGTAGTTAGAAGCTAGTGAAAGCGATTCACTCACCTGACGTGATTTTCTCCGGTCCGAAGATGAGTTCTTCGGCCGCGCGGCCACCCATCATGGTGTCCATCATCGCCAACAACTGCTGTTTTGTCACGTGGTATCTACGGACATGAGAAACAAGGTCACACAACAGCGACTAACTGTTGTTAACATCTGGGAGTTGTACCCTTATTATTTTGTTTACAGTCCAACCAATCTATGAAATACGTTTTGACAGATGTCAATGTCATTGGAAATTGTACTTCAATTCAATAGAAATACAATTCATGAGCAGTGGCTTGACTTTTGAGCCTGACAGAACATTTGAACCCTTTTAACATTACATAAAGTTTAGTTTGGCAGCTGCCAAAATGTATTTCATAAATTAGTTGGACTGTGGATATAGGTTCCTTATTAACATTAAACTTAACTTAAATAAGCCTTACTTTTGTTTGATTTGAAGTGGTAATCATTTATTTCCAAGAATATGGTATGGTATTATGGTGTGACTTTTAAAGTTAAATTCAAAACTTTGTTTTTCTTTCCATTGTTTAGTACCTAGTAGTCCATTAAAATTATAATTGAGTAACTATTTATTGTACCCAGAGAAAAATGGTTAACTGCTGAGTTTCTTGCCGGTTGTTCTCATTCAGAAACAAGTTTCCAACACCAGTGTAGCCACATTATGTTTGTGTACAAACTGTGTATTTTGTGAAGCTGTATGAAATAATAATAAATATCCCTGAACATTAGTCCACACAGCGCCATCTAGCCCCAAGATGAGCTATTTGAATCACGTTATTATGGATACTAGACAACGGATAAACATACTTAAATTTTTTTTTGTTTTGTAAATACATTCTCAACATAGACATTTAGGAAACACCCAGACCAATACAAACAGACATGTCATTGCCCACAAATGTTTGTACTGTGCGGGGATCGAACCTGCGACCTTTGGTGTTGTAGCTGACTTCTCAACAATCACACCAAATCGGTCGTCCCTTGTATAAAATATTAGGTAATAGGGTGGTAAGATTGTACAATACCTTTCTTTGGCTGGTATGTATGCGGTGTGCCCCAGTGAGGGACCTCGTGGGATGATCGTCACTTTATGTAGAGGGTGGGAGTCCTGCAACCAATTAATGTTAGTAAATATCTTAATCAGCTTAGATTAGGTTACTTTATTTTTAGCATTAGGGATAATGCATTATCATCTTACTAAAGATAGGAAAACCAGAAAAAGGCATTCGGTCTTGGCATCAGGCGGGAATCGAACCCGCACCTTTCGCAAGCCGGGCGACTGCACTACCAATTATGCTACCGAGACCATTAACAGACCGGACGAATTTCTCTGGTATATTATACCTGACAGACAGGTTGGTTTCACCAATGTTTAGGCATATACCCTAAACACCAAGACCGAATACCTTTTTCTGGTTTTCCTATCTTTAGCTTAGATTAGGTTCACGTTTCAGGACATTATAATCGACAATTATTGTTTTTTTTTTATTAAAGCGTTCGTTCAGCGTAAGAGTTGAATTTTCTGCTTGTGTGAGTTTGCAATTTTATTACATTCAGTTATTGAAATTGCACAATAACTTTCTAATACATTATAGAAAGCTTAATCGTAATATGTTAATACTAATTAAGAGAGGAATAATTGTAACCTATACATATTACGTCTTTGTAAACATTATTGTATATTTTATGATCAAAACAATATATCCAATTAATATTACAAATGCCAAAGTTTTTATGTGTGGTTGATCTTTCACGTAGAAACTACTGAATGGATTTCAATGTAACTTAACAATACTATTGCTTATGCATCTGAATAGCACATAGGCTACCATTTATAAAGTTTTTTTCCTTTTTTATAACCTTAGTCTACGCGGACGAAGTTGCGGGCGGCCGCTAGTAGTCATTAAAAAGTCAGTAGTCATTATTGTAAAAAAGAGAAACAGTTGAAAAGAGAAACTACTGAGTTTCTTGCCGGTTCTTCTGAACAGTACAGAAACAACTTTCCGATCCGGTGGTAGCATCACATTTATTTAAGCACAGTATATTTATTGTTCAAATTTAATATTATGGTATTCATGTCTATTATTAAGTATGTTTTGTTTGTTAATTAGATTTGGCGATTTAAAAGTACTCTGTAACAGGTCTATTTAAATAAAGCTATCTTTGATTTTGATTTTTGATTTTTAAATTACAAAAGTAATGAACTACGCCCAACCCTTTTACATACCTTAGTATAATAGGCAACGACCGCATGCCCCCCTTCGTGGTAAGCAGTGATGGTGTTAGCTTCCTCGTCGGGGAGCCTCGAGCGCCTCTCGGGGCCCATCAGGACCTTGTCTCGAGCGTCTTCTAGGTACTTCATTGTTACTGTTTTGGCGCCGTCGATGGCTGCCCTGTGGGAGACACAATTATAATTGAAAACCAACAGGTTCGATTACCGGCTAAAAAATAATATGTAGTTTTTGTTGGAATCGGCCTCGAGACTCATTTGAGCATTTTTGAAAGAAAGAATAAACGTTTTTTGACTCTCATCATCATCATTAGCAGCCGCAAGAAGTCCACTGCTGAACATAGGCCTCCCCCATTGATTTCCAGAGCGGCCGGTTGCGAGCGGCCTGCATCCACGGGATCCCGCGACTTTCATCAATTTGTTTGGCTATATTGCAACATAAAAGATATAAAAAAACAAACAAAATAAATACTTCCTAACAGAAAAGTGAACAAAAATTTGAGCGCAGCCACTCGAGGTTCAACTGCTCACCGATAGATGGAGTTATCCTCCGTTAGCACGCGGTAGCATTGTGTTACCTCGATTGTGTATAGGGTTATGCCAATATAATACCAACCATAAACAAAGTAAGTCCAAAAAACATGTTGTGGACCTAATATGGCTGCTTGAAAGGGTAAGTAACTTCGGATATAACCTGAAACATTGGTTATTAGAATGTATGTCTGTGTCAAGTACTAACTAGAGCGCGGCCTGGTTGACCTTCAAGAAAACCTGAAATATTGCCGTATCAGTATGTATGTATGGGTGACTATGTCTACTACTTACTTGAGTGCAGCCTGGTTGACCATATTCTCTAAGTCAGCGCCGGTGAAGCCGGTGGTCCCCCTGGCTAGTATGTCGCAGTCGACGGCGGGGTGCGCCGCCACTCGCGCGAGACACAGTTGGAGGATCTCGCGCTTACATACATTGGACATCAATCATGATGATGAAGCTAGAAATGGCTAAATTTTACTAATATTCTAGAATGAACCTGAACTGGAACACCAATCATGATGGCTAGAAGCTGGAAAAGGCTCAATTGAGCGCAGCTACTCGAGGTCTATATCTTAGTTCAACTGTTCACTGCTAGATGGAGTTATCCTCCGTTAGCTCGCGGTAGCATTGTGTTACCTCGATTGTGTATAGGGTTATGCCAATGGTTATCCAACTATGAACCGTGAACGTCCAAAAAACATGTTGTGGTCCTAATATTGCTGACTAAAAAGGTAAGTAACTCCGGATAAAACCGGAAATATTGGATATTATATGTCGGTGTCCAGTACTGACTTGAACGCGGGCTGGTTGACCTTCCTGAAGACCCGAAATATTGGTTTTTCAGTATGTCTATCTGTCTATGTCTAGTACTAACTTGAGCGCAGCCTGGTTGACCATGTTCTCTAGATCGACGCCGGTGAAGCCGGTGGTCCCCCTCGCTAGTATGTCGCAGTCGACGGCGGGGTGCGCCGCCACTCGCGGCAAGTATAGTTGGAGGATCTCGCGCTTACATACATTGGACATCAATCATGATGATGATGCTAGAAATGGCTAAATTTTACTAATATTCTAGAACTAACCTGAACTGGAACACCAATCATTATGGCTAGAAGCTGAAAAAGGCTATATTTCAATGATATTCCAGTACTAACTTGAGCGTAGCCACTCGAAGTTCAACTGCTCATCGCTAGATGGAGTTATCCTCCGTTAGCTCGCGGTAGCATTGTGTTACCTCGATTGTGTATAGAGTTATGTCAGTAGACTAAGTATTGCTGCCTGAAAAGGTAAGTACCTGAAATATTGGTTTTTCAGTATATATGTATATATGAATGAATGAATGAATGAATGAATGAATGAATGTTTATTTGCATAAAATACGGTACAATAGAGATGTTTTTCTTACATAATAATAAGTGGCAATTTCATGCGTATTTTACCGATTTATCGGTAGGCAAATATTCAAATAGAAACAATAAAAATTACATTAAAAAAAAAAATTAGTATATAATATTATTATTAATATGTCGTCTTTGTCAATAAAGTCAATTACATCAAAAAAATTACAATATAACACAAGATAGTCGATTATTCAGAATTAGATAATAAAATATAAATCAGAAAACAAAATACACAGCAAAATTACAGGCAGATATGTTTTCAAACAGCGTTAGACCAGCCTCTCATGTTACCTGCGCTACAGAGCCTGACAAATTCATCAACGCTATAAAAGCAATTCTCTAACAGAAATGTCAACACAGACCGCCTAAACGCTCTATAAGGTAGATCCTGAATTGAATTTGGCACCAAGTTGTATAAGTCGATACACATGTTAAAACTGTTTTTTTTGTAGCAAGTAGTAGAACATGGTGGTCTCACTAACCGGTTCGGGTATCTAGTTGGTCGTGTGGATATCTCCGATTTCCGTTGAAAGAGACTTGAATTTTTCCTTACAAACATTATGGTCTCAAATATGTACATTGATGGTAAGGTAAGAATCCTTAGCTTTCCGAAGAGTGGTCTACACGGCTCCAAAGGATCAACACCACAAATAGCTCTAACACACTTTTTCTGTATTATGAAGGCTCGATGCATGTCACACGAGTTACCCCACACCACCAGACCATACCTCAGAGCAGAGCAAACATATCCATGATATGCCGTCAATGCCGTCCCTTCATTAGCCACCTTCGTAAGGCGGTAAAGTGCATATGCAAATCTGTTGATCTTGTTGCATACCATGTCGACATGATGTTTCCACGACAGGTTTGCGTCGATGAGGATACCAAGGAACTTAGCATATGTGGTTTCCTCAATTGGTTCACCGTGATGGCCAACATTTAGTTTTAGAGGGTTTCCATTTTTATTGTGAAACTGCATGTATCGCGTTTTAGATATGTTGACGCAAAGGTTGTTGTTCTCGAGCCATTCTACTATCCTAGAGATTTCCCCATTTATTTCGCTTTCGTAGTCTAAGCCTGGTTGTCTGTGCACTATGACCGAAATATCATCAGCAAACAGGGTACAAGAATATCGAGTACATTCCGGTAAGTCATTTATGTACAAGATAAATAGTATTGGACCCAAAATGCTACCTTGAGGCACACCGTGGCTGTTTACCTTTTCCTCCGATCTATAGGTTATGTTGTGAAGTTGGGTATTCAACCTTGATATTTCAACAAATTGTTTTCTGCCGTTGAGGTAACTTTTCACCCAATCATAGGCCAGTCCACGAACGCCATAAAATTCAATTTTAGCCAAAAGGGTTTTATGACAAACAAAATCGAAGGCTTTACTCATATCGAACAGGATTGTAGAAACCGGTATTTTTTTTATCCATGAGTGTCGATATGTTTTTAATGAGTGTGAAACATGCAAGGGCCGTTGATTTGCCTTTTTGGAAACCATTTTGTTCATTTCTGATTATATGGTATTTTGCAAGAAATTGCGTCAGTCGGGTATGCATGATTTTTTCAAAGATCTTCGAGAAAATTGGAATAAGTGCGATTGGCCTATAATTGTTTAGATTTTGCTTTTCGCCTTTTTTGAATAACGGCTTGACTACTGAAATCTTGAGCGCGCTGGGGAATATCCCCTTCTCGAGTGAACCATTGACAAGGTAGGTTAGTACGGGTGCCAACTCATCAGCACACAATTTTATCACAGCAGTAGTAATACCGTCGTAGCCAGTCGAGTTTGTGTTATTTAAACATTTTATGGCCTTTTTTATTTCACATTCGTCTGTAGGAGTTAAAAATATGGTGGCAGGGTTATTCTTTGATAATTTCAAATTGATGCCTTGCGATTGTTTGTTCGCAGTGTCAGCTATATTGATAAAATGATTATTGAAACTACTAGCAATTTCTTGGGCATTATCTATTCTTAATCCATCTATCGTAAGATTCTCGACATAGCTTGCTTTTCTCTCACTTTTGTCGTTAATAACGTTCCAAGTGGCTTTGCATTTGTTTTTTGCGTAATTTATGTATTTTTCATTACTAGTCTTTTGAGACATTTGGATACATTTTTTAAGTATCTTAGAATAAGTTCTATAATGTATCTTGTTCTCATATGATTTATTCTTATAATAGCGTAAGCGTAGTTTTCTTTTATTCTTGCATGATATTTTTAAACCCAAAGATAACCATTTTGACCTGGAAAAAGCCTTATTTAGGACTTTGACATTGTGTTCTGGAAAAGATAGCCCGTACATTAGCACAAATTCGCTGTGAAAGGTATTAAATACATCATCAATATTTCCATCACCCAAAATGCTAAACCATGGATAGTTGGCCAAAAGGTTCTTAAACTTTCTGATGTTCTCAGAGTTATAGTCTCGCCTCGTCTCGAACCAGAATTTCACGGGAAGCTTACGAATCTGTACAGGGATGGACAAAAATTGAGCTGTGTTGTGATCCGATAAACATACTGGTTCCGTATAGCCAACTGCTTGTTCAATATTGGAAGCAAAGTGGTCTATACAAGATTCCTGACGTGTAGGTGTGTTTATGTGCAGATCAAGATTATGGCTTTGCAACATTTCTACCAGTTCCCGTGACCATTTGGTTCTTCTGATATTGTCAATGTTCCAATCACCTGTTATGACAATTTTCTTCTTTAATCGTTTTAATTTATCAAGAAGTATATTTAGTTTTTCAAAAAAGATTCTAAGACATGCTTTTGGTGTTCTGTAAATACATACCAGAATGATTTTGTATTCTGTAACTTCTAAGCCACAGCATTCGAAACTAAGTTCTGATGCAAGTTCTTTAACAAATGGAAGTTCTTTAACTTTAATTAGATCATTATAAAGTATACATACCCCTCCCCGTTTCTGTTTCATTCTACAGAAAGATGTTCCCAAATTATATCCTTTTATTTGTATATTAGATTCACTATGTCGCTGGACAAAAGTTTCCGTTAAACATAACAAATCAACAGGAACTTTACCTTTTTGAGCAAAGTCGTTAAAAGTAATTTCTATTAATTCGGATTTGCTAAGAAGACCTGCTATATTCTGGTGCATGATACAAATTGTTTCATTATTCATAAAAAAGACTGAGAGGTTTGCTGTTGTGAGTCATTGTGAGTACCAAAATAAGTATCATTTTTTAAAAAGTGGACATCATCTGTTCGGTTTTTACTTTCAAGCCTGTGATACAAATGGGTGATTTCACGACATATAGAAAAACATAAATTTGACAAGAAATGTTTTGATTCCAATTTAGCGTTCCTATAACTCATGTTGACAAACGTACCATGAGAGAAGCCATTACATATTAACTTTATTTCCTGGTTCATGGATTGAGTCAGATAAGAACTACACGGTAGACCACAAACGACGACGTTTGTATGGTTCATTGCGCCTATCCATTTCAGAAGGCAAGTTTTTAATTTTAAGGGGTTGCTATCGTTCATACCCGCAACAATCACAACAGTATCGCGCAATGTAAGACCAGACAATGCTTTCGGGCAAGTTTTAGCAACATCACTTAGCGTGGCTTCACTCTTCCAGAAACACGTAACTTCATAGTCCGATCCAAGTAGTACCTGAAGTGCCTGTTGTAACCCTTGTCCCTGATCATCGGCAACTACAAAAACCCTTATTTTTTGTGTGTTTACCGTATTGCTTCTAGGCTGAGGGGGACTAGCATTCAATTCGTTAGGAATTGCATGTTCATCAATCTCTCCACGTTGTATTGTTGCTAAATCTTCTTCATTTGATTCTATTGCTACCTTATTTGTATTTACTTGACAACTCTGGTTTTGAAAGTTTCTATAAATTTCTGTTTTCCTTTTCTTTGCTTGCTCTTTTTTGTTGAAATTCCTCATTTTATTATTTGGCGTAGTAGTACATATAGTTATTAAATCGTTTATCCTCCGGTTTTGCTCCTGAATCTTCCTATCTTTTGATTTAATTTCTAATACTAAGTTGTCCATTTCGTTTTCTGTAGTTTGAAGCTTAAGTTTTAGGTTTGTTATTTCGTTTCTCATTGTTTCTAATTCTTTAAATTGAAGAGTAGACAGGTCAGGTAAGCTTCTACTTGTCAAATTGCAAGAGTCCGATCCTGACAGGGGGGATTCCGAGCCATCAATACTCTGCATGGAAACATGTGACAATTCACTCAGGGTCTCCGTCCTACGTTTTGTTACATTATGAACATCATCCATTGAAGTGATGGGTAATAGGGTTGGTGGTGAAGGCAAGGTAGGCATATTTACGGCAGATGGTGATGTCAGCTGCATATCTTGAAGTGGTGACTCGGTTGTTGGCAATGGTGTCATTTTAGGTATACTAGCACCACGCATAGGTGCCTCTGCCTGTGCGACCACTTCTTCATCTAAAGATAAGCTCTCGACAGTGAAACCGATTGCTTCAGGAATGGACTTATTTTGAGCTTCCAGCGCGGTCGTGGAGGAGCTGCGTGGCCTCTGATCACACACCGCGCTAGTAGGTGCAACGGTGGCAGGCAGGGTTGCCAGCTGAGCATTTTGGGGCAATTTATCTTCGCCTATAACTTGGCCGACTTGGCCGATACAAGAGCCTCTCGCAGATTGCTTGCCCTGCACAAGCGTTTCCTTTGCCAAAGTAACGGTCCTGGCAGAAATTTCGGTGTTTTCGGTGTTTCCCTGAGCTGCAAGCGTATCCGCGGTGGAGCCCTGCAAATTTTGATCGCCCTTTTTCGGCAGCAGATGTCGAGAGTGAGTCCTTAAAGTGGGTGTGCTAGTTGCAGCAGGGCGTTTTTGCTGTTTTGTACACTTTTTACAAGTCCATAGACATCTGCGATTCAGGTCCATCAAATAAAAGAGTTTCTCAGACATGTTTGCACAATTGATGTCCAGCGTTCTCTTACAAGAGGCACATGTTAAATAACGCCTGTCAGGTATTTTTACGGAACATTCCGCGCAGACCCTTGATGCAGCCTTAGAGGATACTTTCGGCATCTTAATAGATGTTACAGTCCGGCCCAAACAATCAAGCAACAAACTTACTTAGTGACGCTTGATTTGAAACGATGCAGAGCTCGCAGCAACACTCGTACAAAACTTCAAACACCGCGCGCGCGCAGTAACACGGCACGACGCGCGCATGAATCGATGAATGACGGATAGTACTACGCAGACTCCGTACCTACACGCTGCGTTGCGCTGCGTGACTCACCGCAAGCGGGCTCGACTCGACGCGCTGCTGTAGCCGTAGTAGGTAAACAGCTCGGCCGTTATTATATTTTTTGAAACACTTTGGCTGATATCTTTTGATATAAATGGAATATCAAGAAACTTTTTTCACTGTTGTGTGGGATTTTTGATTGTGCTTCTAAGTATCCAAAGTGACGCGTTGAAAATTATTTTTTACTGTAGTTTACGAATAAAAACTGGGGAGCAAACTGACATAGGTGTTTCGAACTTGACTTGCGCACGACGACCCTTGACTTGCGCACGACGACCAACTTTTTATGTGCCAACGCAGCATATGATGAGGTGCACTGCACCTCATCATATGCACCTGGTGCAGCCTTTTAGTCACTTTCTTGGAACTGCTTGCTGCAATAAATGTTATTTCTTTTTTTTCATTCTTAGCTACTAACTTGAGTGCAGCCTGGTTGACCATGTTCTCTAAGTCGGCGCCGGTGAAGCCGGTGGTCCCCCTGGCTAGTATGTCGCAGTCGACGGCGGGGTGCGCCGCCACTCGCGCTAAGTATAGTTGCAGGATCTCGCGCTTACATACATTGGTCATCAATCATTATGATGAAGGTAGAAATGGCTAAATTTTACTAATATTCTAGAATTAACCAATCATGATGGCTAGAAGCTGAAAAAGGCTAAATTTCAATGATACTCCAGTACTAACTTGCGCAGCCACTGGAGGTTCAACTGCTCATCGCTAGATGGAGTTATCCTCCGTTAGCTCGCAGTAGCATTGTGTTACCTAGATTGTATAAAGGATTAGCTGACGTTGGTGGACGTAGAGCGAAATCTTGATGCCTGAAAGAGATACAGCTCCAGACCAAGCCCTGAAATGTTAGGTTTGCACTATGTACGTATGTCTGTGTCTAGTACTTACTTGAGCGCAGCCTGGTTGACCATGTTCTCAAGGTCGGCGCCAGTAAAGCCGGTGGTCCCCCTGGCCAGTATGTCGCAGTCGACGGCGGGGTGCGCCGCCACCCGCGCTAAGTATAGTTGGAGGATCTCGCGACGACCACCGTAGTCGGGGGTTGGGACGTTCACCTGGGGGGTGGAGCGAGCATTAGCAACTAATAATAAAGTAGTATTACTGAAGTAAATGAGACACACAACTTTCCTGAACACTCGTTTATTACAAGAAGACAAGACAAGTCGGCGCAATCACCAAACCACACATCAAACAGTCATAAACATAAAGGTTGGTAGTAGGCTCTTAAAGCAATACACATCAATTACTCATGATCACAAAACCAGAAAAATACATTTAGTTATCTTTCATCAGGCGGGAATTGAACCCACATCTTTCGCATTCTGGGCGACTGCACTAACCACTGTGCATGTTTGTATTCTCTTTGTGTGTGTGTGTGTGTGTCTGGTTTTGAGATCTTTAAAGATACTGCATGGAAAATGCTAAAAACAATCATAACCATAGTATTACAAATATTTCAATATTGTAATTTACGACCTGATCATTGTACAGAACGTAAGTGCCAAGTTCTTACAGTAAGGCAGCTACTTGTATTCCATCTAATTGTAAAACAACATAAGATTACTCCATATGACAAGGGGAAATGCCAGGGTAGGCGAACTATCCCGAATGTGCTTGTGCCAGTTCAGTACAGAACAGCAACGGCTAGACGGCAGGGTGATTATCTCAAGGTTTTCCTGTATAATAAGATTAATAAATTACTGAATATATATCCACTTAGAATACGTGAGGTTAAAAACAAAATGCGCTCGTGGCTTCTTAGTTTGAATTACGATCAAACAGAAGAGTTATTTCTCACAAAAATATAAAAAACACAGTTTACCTACTATACATATTTACAAACTGAGTTGATTTGCAAAGGTTTCAGTTTGGTTCAAGTAATGTAAACATTCTAAATTCTTTTCAACTAGGTATTAGCGTTATTGATCACTCTTATTACACATTCGCTCATAAAACACACACACACAAACATATAATCATAACACGCACACACACGCACACACACGAACACACACATACACACACACACACGCGCGCACGCACGAACATACCACACCTAAATTCACCCATTTCTATTTATTATTTTTTTCTTAATTTCTAATTTTAAGCTAGATTATAATATGGCAATGTTAACATTGAAAATGGGAGAAGACACTGATTTCTGTACCTCAGGTCTACTACTGGCCTAGCACAGCGATCAGGGACTTCACAAAATTACTTTGTAACTGATATGTCCAATAAAAGATTTATTTATAAAAAAAAAAAAAAAAAAGAACATACTGAAAAGAGTAACGGCTAAGTTTCTTGCCGGTTCTTTTCAGTATAGAATCAACTTTCCGACAACGGTGGTTGAGTCACATTATGTTTGTATACTGTGTATTTATTTATTATTTTTAGTATAGATTTTATACAACAAAACAAGCGATCGATTTAAAAGCGCTTGTAACATATCTATTTAAATAAAGATACTTTGACTAAGAAACTAACCCCCTTATTCATAAAAACTTAAACAGCTCTTCAACAACACGTTAATTTGTGTATTTCTTTAGCTCCAGTAAAGTAAAGTAAAAATAGTCTTTATTCATGTAAACTTATTAAAAAGCACTTAAGACAAGTCACAACATAAAAATTAAAAAGTAATAATGTGATTCTACCACCGGTTCGGACGTGCTGATTCTAACGAGAAGAAACCGGCAAGAAACTCGATAGTTACTATTTTTTAATATTGTTCGTCTTTTATTCTTGTTGCTGCCGCCATTTGCGAGTAAGTGACAAAGCACGTCAATTTCTTAAGCTATGCTCTAGCGTTGCGTTCGTTTTTATGAATAAGGGGGTAAGTATAAAGTAGCATCTACAGTCCGACTAAAATAAGGAATACATTTTGACAGCTGCCAATATCAGTAGAGTTGACATTGTTGTTATTCTAATATTATTTTTTAATTAAAACATAATTATATTTAAGTATTTCAACCTGACCTTGACTGAACTCGATTTTTATAATAATTCTTGTTAATATTATACTTTTATTGTTGTGGGGACCTTCAAACGTTTTTAAAATTATTATTTTAATTTAAGCTTTTGACATTTGGATTTTGTCATTTTATTTTAGTTTGATTAAGAAATAATTTATTTTCTAGTTAATTGATATTTTTTTTGATGTAACATTCTGAATCCATTGTATGCGCTTTGGTTTATTCTGTAAGTTTACAAGTGTTATAAATAAATCAATCAATCAATCGAGATCGAAAGAGCGTAGTGGCCCAGTGGTGTGACGCTCTAGCTCGGAACCCGGTGGGCCCGAGATCAAATCTAGCCGGAACACACTTACTTTAGTGTTGGAAGAGGAGACATATTGCCCATTACATACATACATACATACCCTCACGACCATATCCCTAATGGGTTAGTCAGAGGCACACTGACTGTTGCCGTCATGGTGAACGGAACATTCAGGAGCCCACATTTCGCCGAGGGAATTTGAACCCAACGTGGCAAGGGGCGAGCCTACCGCCGTTATCCGGGTTGCTTGGGTTTTATATCGGTGTTTTCCATCACCGGAGAGTTAGCCGCAAATTTTACAATGAACACAAAGTAGGTGTGTTCCGGCCGGATTCGATCTCGGGACCATCGGGTTCCGAGTCGGAGTGTTTAACCACTAGGCCACGACGCTCTCCCATTTGCCCATTACACAATTATTAAATGTTTTCTAATATTTACGCGAACAATATACATCGAAATAAAACGTGATCACGGCTGCTGTCAAGTAGTTGAAACGTCGGGTGACAAAATGAAAGAAAATATATGACCGAGAATAGAATCCGTAGTTGTTTTTTTTCTATACACAATTATTATAAAAAAAAGGAATTATTCAAATTATTTATTTATTATTGTTTATATCCCTTCCTATGTTAATCAGTAAACAATTTGATGTTAATAAAAAACAACAAAAAGATTCAACTAGCAGAGCGTAGTTTCGATCTACGGACCTCTGGGTTATGGGCCCAGCACGCTTCCACTGCGCCACTCTGCTGTGTTTGAGACGGACGAAATTATCAACTGCTTTCGGACGGAAACATTTCTACGCACGAGTAGTTACACACAAAAATCAAAATGTGTATGTTTTGGTGCTAAGAATTCGATTATAGCTAAGCCTGCTCGGCTCAGAACCAGCAATTATCTTGCCATACAAATTTGAACCTTAAGCTGTGAGTAGTACAATGTATTTTGCAATGATAATATCAGAAAGCCAACGGGGCAGTCAGCGAGCTTGCCGTTACTATACCACTCAACTCACAACTCGCGTCCTTACAACTTAAGGTTCAAATTTGAATGGCAAGATAATTTCTGGGACGGCACCGGTGTTACTTACCGGTGCCTTGCAAAGAGTGCAAACCTTTGTTTTTATTTTAAATTTCGCACCTGACAGTGTTGCCAGTCGGTAAACATTGCTTTCCGTTCAGAAATCGAATCTATGACAATCCTAAACAGTTTTACTGAGCTACTTGTAATTTTTAATTATTTATTTAGTCAGGTGGCGGTTTATATGAGGCCTGTGCCCAGCAGCAGGACGTACATACGTCTTTAGATTTATGTGACCCATCTAAGAACACAAGATTCAAAGAAGATCATGGGGGTTGTTTGGAAGAGATCGCCTTTTAGCGATAAAGCCGGACAAATTGTATATTAACGTTAATCTTAGGCCAGTGGATATTAACATTAAATTCGCAAAGCACGATGTAGTGCTGCATTTTTGGTATGTTGTTTGGATCAGTTAGGGTGATGTAAATCCCAATTTGCAACTTCGAAAAAGTTGTGCTCGCTGCGCACCGCGTGATAAACTGCGAAAATTTTGGACTTTTTTCACTTTTTGCTCTAAAAGTCATAAACTATGCGTTTCCGACAAGTAACATTCACTACACAAATGAAGGTTATTAAATTTGCAACAATTTGAGCCTGATTGCAGCTCTCTAAACCTTATAACGACTAAACTGTGGCTATTCGAAGATGGTTCGTTATTCCCGAAATATTAAAATTAATGCCACGTTTTTTTACAATTACCACTGTACTGTCACCTTCCTTGAATGCCAGCCGACACACAAAGCACACTCCCGGTGGAACCGACATTTTTATGACTATTTAGCCTGACTTCGTTCGCGTTAATAAGATAATAGTTTATTGGCTGCTCCCCTGCGTTAGGCTACTTCCAATTACTATCTTGTGCGAAAATCAAAACCAAAACATAAGCCCGAAGGCATTTGTTTAGTTGATGGGAGTTTTAGCCAGTTTACACTGTTACCGCCTTCACCGCGTGGGGTACTCCCAGCTTATGTTTTGATATGCATATCGTGAGTGATTCATGTAAAAATGTCGGTTCCACCGGGAGTCTGCTTTGTGTGTCGGCTGGCATTCAAGGAAGGTGACAGTACAGTGGTAATGGTAAAAAAAGTGGCATTAATTTCAATATTTCGGGAAAAACTGACTATCTTTGAAAGACCACAGCTTAGTTGTTATAAGGTTGAGAGAGCTGCGGTTAGGCTCAAATTGTTCCCCCTCATGGGTTCTCGCCTCGGCGTGGCGAGGGGGCCTAGTACCGGTGATAGGGGAACCACCGGGAAGCAAAGAGAACCCAGGCGTGGCAGTGTGGTGGACTGGGAACCCACCTGCTGCGGCCCGCAAGGGCGACGTTGGGCTGCGGGGCCAGTAGGGCCTGCAGGCGCCTTGAGGCGCGTGGTTGGGGCCGCGGCGCACAACCGGTTGGTGGGGGCCAGTGATCCGAGGCTGATCCCCCCTGTGCATCGCGGCCCGGCGGGGCCGTACCGCCGGTTACGGCAGCGGAGCCGCCCTTTGGGTGGCTCGTGGTTGCGGGCCCAGTAGGGTCTGCGAACAGTGGGTGCCAGCGGGCCAGAGTGCGGGGGTGCTCTGGCTTGCATTGCACGGCGTCCACCGAGACGGCGAAAGTGCCTGCGTACTCCAGGCGCTTTCGTGACCTCCCCCCTTCGTTGGGGGGTCGGTTGGAGGGGGCCCCATTAGGGGCTAGCACTGGCGGCGGAGCAGTGCGGCATTACTTACGGTAGGATCCAGCTTCGCCGCCAAAGTGCCACGTTCGAGTGCCGTGGGGTTTTAGTCGGTAGGAGTCCGACATAACCTCGTCGTCCCCCCGGGCAGCGAGGTATCCATGAGGATTTCCCCACGATAAAAAATAAAAAAAATAAAAAAGGCTCAAATTGTTGCAAATTTAATTAACTTTATTTATGTAGTGAATGTTACTTGTCGGAAACGCATAGTTTATGACTTTTACAGCAAAAAGTGAAAAAAGTCCAAAATTTTCGCAGTTTATCACGCGGTGCGCAGCGAGCACAACTTTTTCGAAGTTGCAAATTGGGATTTACATCACCCTAACTGATCCAAACAACATACCAAAAATGCAGCACTACATCGTGCTTTGCGAATTTAGGGTTTTTTAGTGTCGATTTCTACTGGCCTATCTGTGTTTCTTTGCTGTTCATTTTTGTTGTTTTGGTCTGCAATAAAGAATATATCTATCTATCATTTTTGCTCAGTACGCAGATATTGATTTATTTGCCGATGGACTAACAAAACTAATTATTTTAGTAAATTTAGGTTAGCAATAAGTGACATAGTGCAATTTCAACTGCGACATTCACAATTTTGTGTATAATTAATTTTGTAAAATATTTAAAATTTTACTTTGTTTTATTTTATTTTTCTTTTAATCTATTTTCATTTCTGTTTAATTTATATTACAATTTAATGTTGCAAGCGTGTTGGATTTAATCTGTTAGCTTGTAAGCATATTTTTTAATAAATAAATAAGACCATTTCGCGACATAGGTCACAAAACTCTGAAGGCGTCGCTACAAGGCTGTTGTTTGTTTGTTTGTTTGTTAGTGACCTACCTCCACATCGAACCTGCCCGGCCTCAGCAAGGCCTGGTCCAAGTCGTCTCGTCTGTTGGTGGCTCCTAACACTATCCCACTCGTTCTGAAGGTTGTTTGTTTGTTTGTTTGTTAGTGACCTACCTCCACATCGAACCTGCCCGGCCTCAGCAAGGCCTGGTCCAAGTCGTCTCGTCTGTTGGTGGCTCCTAACACTATCACACTCGTTCTGAAGGTTGTTTGTTTGTTTGTTTGTTAGTGACCTACCTCCACATCGAACCTGCCCGGCCTCAGCAAGGCCTGGTCCAAGTCGTCTCGTCTGTTGGTGGCTCCTAACACTATCCCACTCGTTCTGAAGGTTGTTTGTTTGTTTGTTTGTTAGTAACCTACCTCCACACACTATCCCACTCGTTCTGAAGGTTGTTTGTTTGTTTGTTTGTTAGTAACCTACCTCCACACACTATCACACTCGTTCTGAAGGTTGTTTGTTTGTTTGTTTGTTAGTAACCTACCTCCACACACTATCACACTCGTTCTGAAGGTTGTTTGTTTGTTTGTTTGTTTGTTAGTGACCTACCTCCACACACTATCCCACTCGTTCTGAAGGTTGTTTGTTTGTTTGTTTGTTAGTAACCTACCTCCACACACTATCACACTCGTTCTGAAGGTTGTTTGTTTGTTTGTTTGTTAGTAACCTACCTCCACACACTATCACACTCGTTCTGAAGGTTGTTTGTTTGTTTGTTTGTTAGTAACCTACCTCCACACACTATCACACTCGTTCTGAAGGTTGTTTGTTTGTTTGTTTGTTAGTAACCTACCTCCACACACTATCCCACTCGTTCTGAAGGTTGTTTGTTTGTTTGTTTGTTAGTGACCTACCTCCACACACTATCCCACTCGTTCTGAAGGTTGTTTGTTTGTTTGTTAGTGACCTACCTCCACACACTATCCCACTCGTTCTGAAGGTTGTTTGTTTGTTTGTTTGTTAGTGACCTACCTCCACATCGAACCTGCCCGGCCTCAGCAAGGCCTGGTCCAAGTCGTCTCGTCTGTTGGTGGCTCCTAACACTATCCCACTCGTTCTGAAGGTTGTTTGTTTGTTTGTTTGTTAGTGACCTACCTCCACATCGAACCTGCCCGGCCTCAGCAAGGCCTGGTCCAAGTCGTCTCGTCTGTTGGTGGCTCCTAACACTATCCCACTCGTTCTGAAGGTTGTTTGTTTGTTTGTTTGTTAGTGACCTACCTCCACATCGAACCTGCCCGGCCTCAGCAAGGCCTGGTCCAAGTCGTCTCGTCTGTTGGTGGCTCCTAACACTATCACACTCGTTCTGAAGGTTGTTTGTTTGTTTGTTTGTTAGTGACCTACCTCCACATCGAACCTGCCCGGCCTCAGCAAGGCCTGGTCCAAGTCGTCTCGTCTGTTGGTGGCTCCTAACACTATCACACTCGTTCTGAAGGTTGTTTGTTTGTTTGTTTGTTAGTGACCTACCTCCACATCGAACCTGCCCGGCCTCAGCAAGGCCTGGTCCAAGTCGTCTCGTCTGTTGGTGGCTCCTAACACTATCACACTCGTTCTGAAGGTTGTTTGTTTGTTTGTTTGTTAGTGACCTACCTCCACATCGAACCTGCCCGGCCTCAGCAAGGCCTGGTCCAAGTCGTCTCGTCTGTTGGTGGCTCCTAACACTATCACACTCGTTCTGAAGGTTGTTTGTTTGTTTGTTTGTTAGTGACCTACCTCCACATCGAACCTGCCCGGCCTCAGCAAGGCCTGGTCCAAGTCGTCTCGTCTGTTGGTGGCTCCTAACACTATCACACTCGTTCTGAAGGTTGTTTGTTTGTTTGTTTGTTAGTGACCTACCTCCACATCGAACCTGCCCGGCCTCAGCAAGGCCTGGTCCAAGTCGTCTCGTCTGTTGGTGGCTCCTAACACTATCACACTCGTTCTGAAGGTTGTTTGTTTGTTTGTTTGTTAGTGACCTACCTCCACATCGAACCTGCCCGGCCTCAGCAAGGCCTGGTCCAAGTCGTCTCGTCTGTTGGTGGCTCCTAACACTATCACACTCGTTCTGAAGGTTGTTTGTTTGTTTGTTTGTTAGTGACCTACCTCCACATCGAACCTGCCCGGCCTCAGCAAGGCCTGGTCTAAGTCGTCTCGTCTGTTGGTGGCTCCTAACACTATCACACCCTCGTTTTGGTGGAAGCCATCCATTTCTGATAGCAACTGGTTTATTGTCTGAAAGAAATGTTGTTATTTTTAGATTACTAATTCAGGACGTTACAAAATGAATGAAACAACAGTAAACGGTTAAGAAATAAAGACTAATTACCGCACTCAGAGACGTCAATTAACGTTAATGGTTCATTAGAGTTAAAATTCCATTTTTCAAAAGAGACTTTATAACAAATTGAATAAAGAACTTTTAAGAATGTTAAATTTTTACTCTAATGAACCATTAAGGCGCGATACCAGGAAAACGGCTCTCGGGAAAACTAAAGTTTTATATAGAAAATATGAAGTATGAGGCACGAAAAAAATCGTCATAGTTGTCAAAGAGTTGCACAATCAGCTCAAACTTCCAGTATATGGATCAACTTACTAGATTAATGTGAAAAAAAATCAGAATATCGCTAAAAACGTGCAAAACGCACTCCCGTTTTTCAAAAGTTTAGGCATCATATAAACTAACAACTTACGTGTTTTAAATAACGTGTAAAGATCAGATATCATAGAAGCATTGCCAATCAGTTGTTTTTCATTGCTTTATTTCAGTTTTGTGCAAAAAAATCCCAAACATTCCGAATTTTTCGCTTGAAATCTCCATACAAATTACTATGGAGTGAGTGAAGTTTCTTTGATAGCTGTCCGCGCACCGTCGCAGCTCACTCCCCCCCATGTCCCCAAGGTGAATGCACGTCGCTTTTGACGAAAATGACATTTATAATTACGCGGATAATTTACACGAAATAGGCGCACAAAGGGTCTTTTGTTGAAAATAGTACAACTTTATTTTTTTTCCTCCGTACTGTTTGTTCATATGCATTATGCATAATTTATCAAACGTATGATTTTATCATGATTCACCATGAGAGTTATACGGCAGGTTTATATACATAAGTACAATTAATTAAAAGCTCTCTTGGGTTTGACAATTTCGTACCAGTTGCCATTTCATTTTCCTATTCTTTACGCAGTGACGTGCACTCACCCGGCGTCATGTGGAAGACTGACTTGCGGGACTGCGCAGACGGCTGTCAAAGAAACTTCACTCGTTCCATAGTATTAGGATGGAGATCTCGAGCAAAAAAAATTAAAGTTTGCGTTTGCTTATACGAAACAGAAATAGTTATTGCAATAGAACATAATAACAAGTTATTCGAAATGGAAACACACTTCACACCGGAACAGCTTTTACAATTGTACCAAGCACAAATTCGGTTGTGTATGGAGTACTTCTGCCACCTCTGGGATGGCTCTGCCAAGTATCAGCTGGATGCACTGGACTCAGTAGACCGAAGAGCCAGGAGACTGATAGGTGACGAGACGCTCGTTGGAACCAAACTCGAGTTTGGAGCATCGGCGTAGAGTTGCCTGTCTATCGGTTTTTTATAAGGTGTATTTCGGAGAGTGTGCGCAAGAACTTCATGACCTGATACCACCCTCTACTTTCTACTACCGGACCACAAGACGCCGCGAGGGCTTTTATCTCCATGTGGTCGACTTTCCAGCGGTCCGAACTAAACGGTTTGGTGCTTCCTTTCTGGTCCGCACCGCTAAGGAGTGGAACGGTCTCCCTGCGTCTGTGTTTCCGGATACATACAACCTTGGTGTCTTCAAGGCAAGAGTGAATAGACATTTTTTGGGTAAGCGTGACTGGCAAGACTGATGTCAAACGCAAACCCATTTTAAATTTAAAAAAAAATGGATCAGATAGAACTTTGATATAAATATGAATTATCATATTTACGTCAGCCATGGAAAAATGGCAGTGCAAGCATTTTTATCTCTAACTGGCTATTTGCACACAGCTTTTCACTGTAGTAATTTGAATGAACTATACAGACAAACGTTCTAGAAAATATAATTAGCATCAACTATCATTTAGATAGTGAAAGCTTATGTAAAAACAGACAGAAAAACGCGGAGGGTGACTTCCTTTCATACTATGCTCTACTCGTAGATCAATTCCAGTAAGATGAAGATCACGGTGGATTCTGTATTAAATTCAGCGCGATGGCCTCTACAGGAGACTAAAGGTATTACTCAAGTGTTATTATCTAAAATAAATTATCCACTAAAAGTGTCTCAACTGTTGACAACTGTTAAATTCCTCGTTTTAGTTAGTAACAAGATAGCTCCGTTTAATGCTTCTTGCAGCTTTTCATTACAAGTAAGACCAATTAATTAGTGGGTTCTTCTGCATGTTACTAGAAATGGCTCCGTGTATTGCTATATCATATGCATTAGATGTAAGAAATATTTTGTGTTGATGATGATCGAACGGATAAACCAAGTTACAACTAAACCTCGATGGAATCGTCAAGTACCAGATATAACATTGTGCAAATAACGTGGTCACGAGAATAGATTGCAAATAATAGTGTAAAAAAATAATTGGCAAAACCGCTTGTTAGTATGTTTAATAAAATAAAATTTTTGGTTAGTTTCTTTTGTTTGCCCTATAGCCTGAAATATATTTTGTGGCGAAATAAAAATATCTTTGGTGAACGCATCAAATGATTATCATGCCGCGATTTATAATAATAATAAATAAATAAGACATTATTCCACACAGCGCCATCTAGCCCCAAGTGAGTTAATTATACTCCGTTTTTATGGGATACTAGACAACGGATAAACATACTCAAATACTTTTTCTTTTGTAAATACATACTTATTATACATAGGAAACACCCAGACCAATACAAACAGACATGTTCATGCACACAAATGTTTGTACTGTGCGGGGATCGAACCCGCGACCTTTGGTGTAGTAGCCGACTTCTAAACAATTACACCAAGATGGTCGTCCGGATTTATGCATTGCATTTATGCACGGATTGCACGGCCCAACCACTGTGTGACCATAGCTGTCACGATCGCTTTCAAATTTGACAGATTTTCTCTCCGGCCGACCCTAGTAGCGAACCTTAACGTTAATTGACGTCTCTGAGTGCGGCAGTAAGTGACATCTACAGGCTATTCGCGGAAATAAAAGGCACTTGTGATATTGAGGACTAAACAGGAAACCAAAGCTCCCTAGTAATGTAGAAGGAATATTTTAGCTGGTATTCTTACTACCTGGTATATATAGCCAGTTTTATAGAACTATTAACATAAGAATCAGCATTTTTAACTGTTGAAACATGGTTGGTTATTGTGGCTTACTATTTATTATTTTAATGGCACTTCAAAATGTGTAGCCAGTACATGAACGGTAATACAAGTAAACACTATCTTTGTAGAATAACTATATTACTACGACTGATACCATGATTTTGGTAAAACAATATTTCATCACCTGTTCGACGAAAATTTAATTAACAAATACCAACAATTCTCTTTCATTCACTCAGAAACCACAATAGGGGTTTTTTCAAAAAACACTGTGTGTTTTAAATCTTTCATGAGCATTATAAGAAGTCATGAAATTGTTGATGTATTTAAGCTTTTTATACTATTTTCTTCATTATATTTGGAAAAATGTAATTCAAATATTTTTTTTTCACTTTCAAAGCATCTAGTTTTAAGTTCGCACAGCTAATAAATATAATTACCTGGTTAGCATACGGATGTAGGACGCTATTGGTCCGCTTGGCGCCGACGGAGTCTATCTCGTCTATGAAGATGACGCACGGCGCGCGCTCTTTCGCCGCTTCTGTAATATACATTATTTTTGTTTCACAATAAGGGCTCAAGCGGGCACATGGTGATAAGCTAGGTTATACCGGTTCTAGGAAAAATAAGGAAAAAAATCTATATCACCTGGTTTAGTAATAACAATAATATTTTTGCAAATTTTGAAAATTAACCCTCTTGACCACGGTTTCATGTACTGTGCTCACAAATTCTTTTGAAAACTATGCTATTCATTGTAGCCACTTATGGGAAAATAAAAATTATACGTATAAAAAAAAGTTCGTCTGAGTCATGGTTAACAATTTTAATGTCAGCTAAATTCATCCCTTGTAGGCGTAAAATACAAATCAGTACTTAGACATTACAACTAACTATTACACAGTATTGAATTCGAATTTCCACGACATTACTGTATAGGAAAGAAAAAATGACATTGATATGGGTTTGCACAAACTGGTCTTAACATTTTAGTCCTTGAAACTTAAACACAAAGCCCTTTCTTCCACCACCACTCTTCTCAAAAAGTCATAAGTCGATACCTACTTAACAATTTTATACAGCATGAGTTTTTAAGGGCGTGTTTAGAATAAGTTTTCTCTAAAATCTGAGTATGTAGTTTTAGATCATGTCAAAATCAGCCTCGAGACTCCAAGTGTTGTTGTTAAATTGTACTACTAATAACTGAAAATAAACCTCTTGTATTATTGCGAATTGTCGCTTATGGGTTTTATTTTTGATTTCCTTAATCACAAAACCAAGTAATACTGAACTTTATAATAACAATTATTTTGTTTTTTCGTTGTTATCATATTTTACTGTACGCTCAACCAAAACATATATTTCGCAATCAATAAGCGAGCATGATTATTTAATAAATAAATAAAAGGCAGGTTTATACTCACTGAACAAATCCCGGACCCTCCTAGCGCCCTGTCCCACCAGTATCTCATCAAACTCGGGCCCCGCCGCGTGGAAGAAGGGCACCCGCGCCTCCCCGGCCACCGCCCGAGCTAGGAGGGTCTTGCCGGTCCCCGGGGGGCCCACCAGGAGGACCCCCTTGGGCAGCTTGCCGCCGAGGGACGAGAACTTCTCCGGGGATTTTAGGAATTCCACCTGGAAGGTGTTATAAGAATAAGAATCATTTATTCGGCTAAATTACAATACAGACAGAAAAACAACAAAATAAAATAAAATTAAACAAAAACAATAGATTTTTTTTTCTTTTTTAAAGTTGCCTTAAAATAAACAAAAAAATTTTAAAGGTATTAAATTTATCTAGCCGAATCGGTCCCCAGCTCAGCTCAGTTATGTAGTTTAGAAATCTATAAGAATATGTACAGAAGCGCTCACATCAAGGGGCACTTTATAAGATAAGATAAATACTCTTTATTGCACAAAAATACACTTTACAGGGTTTTGGTAAAAGGACGTGCATATGTCTTGCTTGCTTGTGCCTTATGTCGCTGACATAAGACCCATTTTGCAACAAAATAGGTCTTATGTCAGCAGTAGAAGGTCAACCTTTACACAGGGCACCTTATGTCGATAATGGTTATGCAAAGGATGATATGAACGTCTGAACAGAGGCGCACACATCAACCTTTACAGAACCGTTGCAAAATGGGTCTTAAGTCAGCAGTATCAGGTGCTATGTAAACATTGGATATGGACGCCTTTGAGCTGTACGTGTAAAGGTTATTTGGTTAATAAGATCCTTCTTGACCGCCACCGCCCGCGCTAAGAGGGTCTTGCCGGTCCCCGGGGGGCCCACGAGCAGGACCCCCTTGGGCAGCTTGCCGCCTAGGGAGGAGAACTTCTCCGGGGATTTTAGGAATTCCACCTGGGGAGGAGTTTTGACTTAAATAGTTGTTGAAAGTAGTTCATAGACAGGATATTTTTTATGCCAAAAGAGTGGTCAAATATGTCAAAAATATTTAAAAACCTATTGCTGTTCGTTAGTCTCGCTAAAACTCAAGAACTACTAGACCGATTTGGCTAATTTTAGTCTTGAAATAATCGTGAAAGTTCAGAGAAGGTTGGAAACGTGCGTAAACATGGAAAAATGCTAGGAATATAGTGAAAAACCACAATTTAATTTTCCTTAGCAACCGTTTGTACCTGTCACGTGACACTGAATATTTGATAACAGAACGAAGTCTGTCGGAACAGCTAGTCACTAAATAATTAAAATAAAGTTTCACTTGATTGACATATTGTGAAGTGAATATAATTCTACAAGAACTTACAACATCCTTAAGCTCCTGCTTGGCCTCATCCGCGCCCTTGACGTCATCAAACGTGACCGAAATGTCCTCAGGGTCCACCTCCACTTGGTTGCCCAGTTGGATCCTGCGCATGTTTTAGTAGACACAACTAATTATTGAGTTTCCAGGCTAAGGGTCCGCCGTAGGTGGAAGATTTGAAGCTTGGTCTACTCGGTCTACTGGGTCTTTTGCAGTAGACCAAAATTAAAATGCTAGGAAAATTATTTAAAAGTAAAGTTGAGTAAAAGATTGTTTGTTTGTTTTGCTGAAATAGACCGAAAGACTGCTTAACTGTTATATTTACTGTTATAGAACTATGTAGATTATCATGAGGAAGTTATAGAGACTAAATACGTATTTTTTTAAGAAAAAAGGTTAACACGTGATATTTCTGAAATTATTATTAAAAATGCAATGGTATTTTCGGTCTACTGCAGTAGACCAACATATGATGTGAACATGTGAACTTAGTTACTAGAAGACTAAAAATGACAAAGTATTCTCGGTCTACTCCAGTAGAAAAACGTGTAATGCCTATGACAGTTACCGGAAGACGGTGCCGCTGACGGAGGCCATCAGGCTGACGAAGATGGCGAGGAACAGCACGATGGTGAGCAGCTGCTGCACCAGCTTTAGGTATTTGGACGCCTTCGTGCCGCGGACGTTGTCGGGATGGGAGCCTGAAAGATTATTATTAATCTTTATTTCTCACCATAAAATAAAATACTTACAAATTTAGTTACATGACTTATCTTATCCATTCCTAAAAACTTCCGAGAGCGTCATGGCCCAGTGGTTAAACACTCTGGCTCAAAACCCGATGGTCCTGAGATCAAATCTGGCCAGAACACACCTACTTTGTGCTCATCATACATTTTGCGGCTAACTCTCCGGTGATGGAAAACACCGATATAAAACCCAAGCAACCCGGATAACGCCAGTAGGCTCGCCTCTTAGCACGTTGGGTTCAAATTCCCTCGGCGAAATGTAGGCTTCTGAATGTTCCGTTCACCATGACGGCAACAATCAGTGTGCCTCTGACTAACCCATTAGGGATATGGTTGTGAGGTTATGTTATGATTGAAAACTTTCACATGCATTCAAAACCAGTATCTACACCTCACCTGCAAGATATCCTTCAGCGAAAGCAATCTTGATCTTATCCTTCTGCTGGTGTGAAAGCACCGGGTCCTCATTGAGGAGTTTCTCCAGCCGAGGAGCTACTTCAGGGCCGAGGTTTACCGACTGCTTCTCTGTTGTATTGTCATTCACGTTCAACCCTGAAAATAAGTGGGTAAGGATGTCATTTGGCAAAACGTTATGAGGTCTTTAGATTATATCAATGATGTTAAAATAAAAATAGATAGGCTACTTGTGCTAAAAAAGTGGCACGAGAAATCAGAACGATTCGTACACCAGAGCAAAGCATTGACAATGTTGACAGTCAGAGACTTCGCAACATGTATCTGTATCGTTTACGCTCTAGTAAATATTCATTTTATCTTGTACACACGGTCAAATTATATACATAGGGGACAGATTTTTGACTTCCAATCAGTACTGACTTCGCATAACCCATCTACCTCTTTTTAATTATAATATCATTGCTTTGCATTATATGTCTTGATCTTGGTCTGACTCGAGAAGAATACAGGAGTGTCTAACATTCCAGTAATGAAAATCACGGATAAAAAACCCAAGTAACCCAGATAACGGCGGCAGGCTTGCCTAATTATCACGTTGGGTTAAATTCGCTCGGCGAAATGTAGTCTTCTGAATGTTCCGTTCACCATGACGGGTGTGCCTCTAACTAAACCTTTTGAGATAAAGAGTAGAAGTATGCTTTGACATGAAATAATTATGAATCTATTCCCATAATTAATGACTTACCTTTTTATGTTAAAGAACTATGTGATATAGTATTGTTTGCAGATGACACCTCTTTAGTTTTTAACTTTGATAGAAATAAAAACATCTTTGACGATGTTAATGAAGCGCTTTCGAAAGTTATGCATTGGTTTACAGTTAACAATCTACAGCTAAATGCAAAGAAAACGAAATGTGTTAATTTTAAATTGCCTAACGTAAATAATAACGACATAAATTTAAAAATCAATGATGATAAAATGGAGCTTGTGGACTCCACAGTTTTTCTTGGAATAACCTTAGATTCAAAATTGCAATGGAACCCTCATTTGACAAGTCTTTCAGGTAGGCTTAGCTCAGCTGCTTTTGCCATAAGAAAAATAAGGCTATTGACAAACGTTGACACCGCTCGCTTAGTTTATTTTAGCTACTTCCACAGCATTATGTCATACGGAATAGTACTTTGGGGTCAGGCATCGGACATACAAGCAATTTTCGTTCTTCAGAAACGAGCTATTAGATCTATTTATAAGCTTCGACCACGGGCCTCTCTTAGGGAACTTTTTAAGGAAATTGGTATTCTAACTGTAGCTTCGCAATATATTTACAATTGTATTATCTTGGTAAGAAAAAATATCAATCTTTTTACCAAACACAGCGATATTCATGCTAAAAATACTAGGAATAAAGATAAAATAGCGCTACCATTTTTCAGATTGCAGAAAGTTTTAGGGTCATTTATGGGGCAAGGTGTACATTATTATAACAAAGTTCCGGAAGCAATTTGTAAGCTGCCATTACATAGATTTAAAAATCACATTAAAGCTACGTTGCTGAAAAAGGGATATTACACCACTAGAGATTATATCATGGATAGAAATGCTTGGGAATAAGCTCTCTGCTCCCGACGGAGTCTAATTAACTATTGTAATATTTACAATCATACTTAGGTTAAGACACTAACAATGTTTATTTTGTTTTATATAGCTTCTCGTCGATGTACTAACTTAAAGAGTGTTATTCTTTTCATAAATTATGAATTTTATTATGCTTTCTTGTTTTAAGTACATGTTGAAATACTAACAACTATTATTGTAAAAAAGAGAAACAGTTGAAAAGAGTAACTGCTGAGTTTCTTGCCGGTTCTTCTCAGTACAGAAACAACTTTCCGATCCGGTGGTAACATCACATTTATTTAAGTACGGTATATTTATTGTTTACATTTATTATTATGCTATTCATGTCTATTATTAAGTATGTTTTGTTTGTTAATTAGATTTGACGATTTGAAAGTACTTGTAACAGGTCTATTTAAATAAAGCTATTTTTGATTTTGATTTATAATTTATTTTACAAAGTATGAATGACATTCACAGTTTACTTCACTATTTTAAGATTCAATCCATAAATGCTAATATTGTTTAAACAATCATCAAACTTTTAATAACACTGAGCTTCGAGAAGACTAACTCCAGAATTCACAAACGCAAATCAATGTTGAGCATCCATCAGTCGTATAGCTGTCCCTTTCAGTCCTATTGACATTTCACGGGACAGCACTTGCACTAGCGTGAGCGCGTACTTAGCGTTGATTGATGTTTGTGAATACAAGGTTAGGGATGGTTTTCAATTTGTGATTGTTAAATGTTGTTTTGTTATGTCGCACCGCCTACTGTACTTTTCTGCTTAGCCTTATGGTTGACTGGTAGAGAATGCCTTCTTGGCATTAAGTCTGCCTTTTGTACCATTCAATGTTGTGCAATAAAGAATAAATTAATTATTTTTTTATTTCATTATAATCAGGCCCATCGCTGCATGATAATAATTACTCAATACTCAATCATTTATTGCAAAACCATAATGTAAAATTAGATGTTCCAGTAGTTTTAGAACAGTGTTATGGACCCTGTCGGGCACGCAACTTTGGGTTAATTATGACATCCCCAGCCCAGACAACACAGACCATACTGACCGAACGACTTACGCAGTCTATTTATAATGTTCGGGTTCCGTTTGAGGTCTGCATGGATGCTGCGCTCCGTCTTGAACCCACGGACTTGTATGTTGTATCTGAATGTGGTGTCGTGCACGCTGCGGGCTAGGAGGTTGATGAAGTTGTCTGTGAAGCTGAATCTGAGGATAGAAATATAGTATGAATGAACACATGGGATTAATGAGTCATTTTGCTTGTTATTTTATATTCACCAAAAATAATAATTAAATCAAATCTTGTAAAACCACAATCTAAAGTTTCAAAAAGAGAGCACAATATCATAGGCCTGCAAACTTGGGTGGGCAAGTCCATTTCTTAAGTGCTAATTTTTTTGTAAAACCCATACTATTATGAAAGAATTACGGTAAGAGACCATTTTCATAAACATCCAAAAATGTGCATTCCAAATTGTAATATCTCAGGTAGGAGTGATACCAATGAAATGATTCTTTCAGCATTATTATTTAAATAACTTAACTCATAGACCTAAATTTACTCATCAACTGAAGTTTGTCAAAAACAGATAGCTATGTAACAATAAGATGGACAGAATTCCCGATCGATTTGGTGTAATTGTTGAAGTCGGCTACCACACCAAAGGTCCCGGGTTCGATTCCCGCACAGTATGTGTGCATGAACATGTCTGTTCGTATTGGTCTGGGTGCTTCCTATGTATATTAAGTATGTATTTATGTTTATCTGTTGTCGAGCATCCCATAAAAACTTTAATTAGCTCATCTCAGGGATAGATAGCGCTGTGTGAAATGATGTCGAGGGAATTGTTGACTGAAAGGTGAGTTATAAGTTTGTGTTATAATTAGTTAAAAAAACCGGCCAAGTGAGAGTCGGACTCGCGCACCGAGGGTTCCGTACAAACCTGCAAGGTTTACAAAGTTCGTTCATTACGACAATCGAGTCATAACTATGGTATTTTTATTGCGAAATGAAATTCATAACAATACAATGGGGAAAGATGGAGGAGCATAAATTTAAGACAAAGATCTCTTTATTTAAAGGTATTATAGACCTGAGTATTTGGTATGAATTTCAATTTAATACCTCTACGCGTTTATGAGGAAATGGGTAGTAAGTTTAAAATTATTAAAAAAATATATATTATGTGATGTAACTAAAAATTTATGGTTTTCGTAATTTTTCCTCTATCTATGCTATAAGACGTTGCTTCGTACCAAATTTCAAGATTCTGAGTTCACGGGAAGCACCCTGTAGGTTTTGATTCCCTTGCAAGTGTCGAAAATTTGCGGCATAAACGGCTGTATCTTTTGATTGCGTTGGCTTAGAAGTTTGATTTTTTCACAGCTTCAAGGGACAGAAGACGTGAGTAATTGATATAAATTACAGCTTCATACCTCCACGCGTTCCTGAGAAAAAGAGTCTTGACAGACGGACGGACAGACGGACAACAAAGTGATCCTATAAGGGTTCCGTTTTTTCCTTTTAAGGTACGGAACCCTAAAAAGGAACATAATACAATACCATAACAAACTGGCGCTTAGGGCAACTGATGCCGGTTAGTTCAATTGTTGTATGAATAAATGAACAAATAAAGTCACCATTAATTTGTAAAAAAGTGTAACAAAACTTGGTTAAAATTTTGATTCCTAATAAAGTTACATGGGTCACTGAAGTATCTATTTTTTAAATAAAACTAATAATTTTTCAGAAAAGTCTTATAATACAACAGATATGTAACAGTTTCTCCCATTTAGTAAATTACAGAATAATTTTCATGTTTCAGTAATTGCCTTATGAAAGACATGTCTTTCTGTATTAACACTTAAGGACTCGCTACTGGGTCCAGTAGACCCAGTCCCTTGTATTTTGTTGAATAACTTAAAAAATATGAAGTTTTCGACTCTGCCGCTCTTAGTACCTTTTGACCATAGTATGGCGCGGTAGATAGCGGTCTAAGTCGTTAGTTTGCGCGCTGCATGTGAGTGCTATGGACGTGAAAGGTGCGTATGGGTCCGCTGGACCCGGTAGCGACTAAATACGTTAGTGTTTTTTCCATCAAATTATTTCTGTTTGTTTATTTTTTTGGAACTTTATTTCGTAGAAAATGGCAAAAAATCGGCCTTTGAGACAACATGAACAAAAATCCGTATCCGAAACATAATAGGTACCAGAAGTGGAACCATCTGCAGCATCCTACGCACTCCTACCAACGAGTGGACGAAAAGTGCGTTGCGGGTTATGTAACTGGAAGAAAGATAGGAAAACCAAGGTTTTTTGCACAACATGTAATATACCAATTTGTGGAGAACACATGAAACAGATTTGTGAAAATTATTATTGCTTAGTTTGATGTAGAAAGAATGTTGAAAAATGATTTTATCCCAAAGAAGATTATATAAAATTTGTTAATTTTCGAAGTTGATCTTACTTGTTCCTATGATGATTGATCTCTCGTTGTTATTTTGTGTTAGTAGATACATTCTAGTTGTATAATAAGGTGTAAAAGATTTTATTTAAAATAGATAGTTACAGAATTTATAACTATTAGTCAAAGTTTAGTCATAAAACTAAGCCAAAATTCCTTCTATTTTTGTACGGCTTAATGATTAAGTAAAAACAATAAATATTCGTTTTTTTATTATCATCATATCAGCCGAACGACGCCCACTGCTGGGCATAGGCCTCCCCCAAAGATCTCCACAACGATCGGTCCTGCGCTGTCCGCATCCAGCGGCTTCCCGCGACCTTGACCAGATCGTCGGTCCACCTTGTGGAGGGCCTGCCCACGGAACGTCGTCCGGTACGCGGTCGCCATTCGAGAACCTTTCCGCCCCAACGGCCATCGGTTCTCCGCGCTATGTGTCCCGCCCACTGCCACTTCAGCGATGCAATCCTTCGAGCGATGTCGGTTGTCTTAGTTCTCCTGCGGATCTCATCATTTCTGATTCGATCAAGCAGGGAAATACCAAGCATCGCTCTCTCCATTGCTCGCTGGGTGACTTTGAGCCTTCTTATGAGACCCATAGTAAACGACCACGTCTCACTCCCATATGTCATTACTGGCAACACACACTGGTCAAAGACTTTCGTCTTGAGACACTGAGGTATTTCGGACGCGAATATATGCCGGAGCTTCCCGAACGCTGCCCATCCGAGCTGGATTCGACGAGAGATCTCTTTCTCGAAGTTGGACTTACCTAACTGGACCGCCTGTCCCAGGTAAACATAGTGGTCAACAACTTCGAGTGTAATGTTCCCAACGTTAACTGGAGCAGGTGCAACATGGGCATTGAACATGATTTTCGTCTTGTCCATGTTCATCCTAAGACCCACTCTTTGGGAAGCACTACCGAAATCTTCGAGCATTATGTTCAGGTCTTCCAAGGTCTCAGCCATAAGAACTACATCATCGGCGAATCGTAGGTGTGTTAGGTACTCGCCATTGATGTTGATGCCGCGTCCTTTCCAGTCCAGAAGCTTGAAAATATCCTCCAACGCAGCTGTGAACAATTTCGGAGAAATAACGTCTCCTTGTCTCACGCCTCGCTGTAGTTGGATCGGATTAGAGTTCTGGTTCTGTAATCGGACCGACATGGTGGCATTCTGGTATAGGTACCTTAGCACCTCGATGTACCTGTAGTCTATTTGGCACCTTTGGAGAGACTGCAACACTGCCCAGGTCTCAATCGAATCAAAGGCCTTCTCATAGTCCACGAACGCTAGGCAAAGTGGCAAGTTATACTCTTCGGTCTTCTGTATAACTTGCCGCAGCGTATGAATGTGGTCTATGGTACTATAACCTTTTCGGAACCCGGCTTGTTCGGGAGGTTGGAAGTCGTCGAACCTGCGAGCGAGACGATTCGTAATGACTCTCGAAAACAGCTTATAGATATGGCTCAGAAGCGATATGGGTCTGTAGTTCTTCAAGAGAGTTTTGTCACCCTTCTTGAAAAACAGCATCACATCGCTCCTGCCCCATGCCTTTGGCGTTCTGCCCTCGAGGATGACAGAACTGAAGAGCGTCTGGAGGACTTTGAGTATCGGCCGACCGCCCGCTCTCAGAAGCTCTGTTGTGATTCCGTCATCACCCGCCGCCTTGTTGTTTTTAAGCTGCTTGAGAGCCATCCTAATCTCGTACAGGCTGACGTCCGGGATATCTTCGGTATAGTGTCGGGTAAGCTTGGCTCTAGGGTCTTTAGCCTTGCTTTCAACCGGTGTTTGAGTGGAATACAGCTGTCCATAGAAACTCTCAATCTCCCTCAGGATTTCAGGTGTTGACGTAATGATGCTACCTGCCTCAGTTTTCAGCCTCGTCAGTTGGCTTTGCCCAATAGACATTTTTTATTATATATATGTCTTTCTTTTAAACATTATTAACGATAATAAAAAATAACAACTACTTTGTGGTCATCATGACCAAAACAGAAACGCAACGGTCACAATAGTATATCACTTGGACGACATCCCAACTGAACGCAACAGTCTGTAGCTTGGACAATATCCCAACGCAATGAATTATAAACATGAGGCTCAATTGAGCAACAAGAGCCAGTGAGTCGCCTAGGGCTTTGTGCCTTCTGCGAGGTTTAAGTGCCTACAATACAGGGTGACTTCACAAGGCATGTTTTTTTTTTCAAAATAAGCTCTATAGAATAATATAAAACCACATCTTCATCTTAATTATTTTTTTAAATGTTCTATAATATCCTGAAAAGTAAGTCAATAAAGGATTAGGCTTATTTTCACCCAATAAAATTACTTCTGCACTAGTAGTTCAACATGTGTAATAATATTATTCTATAAATGAATGGTGGATTATTCCATGAATGAAGTTAAGGAATGTTTTTTTTTAATAACACCCTAGAAAAATCCTAAATGTGAATATGAAAAAGTAAGTTCTTCACAGAGATTGTATTGGCTACTGATACCTCGCTCCTAAAAAATTGGCACTTGCAAAATCACCCTGTACAGTTGAACATTACAAAGGAAATGATACCATTTAAAAACAACTGATGCAGAAAAGTGTACTCTAAACCAGCATTTTCAATCAGGAGACTATGAACATATTTGTAATTATGAACAAACTCTGCCTGCGGCTTTACTCTTGTTGAATTTTATTGGTTTAAATAGTAGGATTAAGCTAGAAAGTTTGGTCAGAATTTAGGTTATTAAAAACCTACCTGGTTTTACTCCCCCGCAAGTCCACAGTGACGGTCGGTGATGCCGGCAGCGAAGTCCATCCATTCTTATTATGTTCAAAGCTTTCAGACGACACATAAGACACTTTCCGACTCGACTGCAGGCCTTTGATGGCACTCAGCGGGCGCCGACCGCCTGTGAGAGCCGCCAAAGAGCGCAAATCTATCCTACGCATTTCACTCAGCACATCCTTATCAAAATTCTTGAGAGATTCCTCCAAACTTTCTGTACACAAAGTTGCATCATACAAGGCAGCTGCACCTTCGTTTCTGCTCACATTATTGCTTTTGCAAGTCTGCTGCTTCCTCTGTTTAAATAGGCACGAATACCGTGCCGATAACTGGCTAAAACTAACTAGAATCTGTAAAGTTACAAAGGTTATGTAGATGACAAACAAAATTTGTTATTACAGCAATATTACAAGAGTTTCCACTTCATGCATGAGCCTGAAAGTATTACCTGATTTTGGGTGTTTAAAGAATTCAGTGAGAACATGTTACATGTAGGTGAAATGTATGTATTTCTTTTCTGGAAGTGCACTCGAAAATTTTGTAGGCTCTTACGTCAAACTCAATTTTCGTAGCAAAAAATATGGCGAATCCTTACAATTCTTCCTAATCTATGGTGAGTACGAAGATAAAGAAATTAGTTTCTGAACGCATGCCATTAATTTCTCATATTTTTTTGGAATCTTTCCGATTGCAATTTTGATGAAAATTTCGTTTTCCGAAATTGCAATAACGGGTAGAAAAGTGGCTGTAACAACCATTCAACTGCGATTATCAAATCTTGGATAAGGCAATGTCGGGTTTATTTGTTTTCACATATACGTCTTCGCATAGGGCGTAGTTAGTTTAGTTAGATAAAATATAGCTTTTAGTTTTATTGCTTTTAAATAAAGAAACTGCATTTTTCAATTGAAGAATTTTGATTGAAAAAATCATTGTGGTACAAATAATTTCTGATCTTTTGAACGGTGGGCAATTTCTACTCTGTTTTGTCTATGATTAATTTGGACAGTAAAATCCAAAATGGCGACGAGCGATGACGAGCCTATGCATTTATATGAAGTTTTTCAAAACTGTTTCAATAAAATAGCGAATAAACAACAAGGTGAGTGAAATATTGCATACCGTGGCTCGTCTCGCATCTCTCGAACTAACTATCGCGACCCTGTGAAGTGTTTCATTGTGAAAATCAGCCAAAGTGTTTGCGTGTTATGCCATCTCAGTGTAGGATACCAGCAGCATTCTTTCAAAATACGTTCAAATTATGCAACGCACACGATTTAAATGCACCAGATTATGTCCAGCCATGGTTTACGCAAGTATATCAATAATCTAAAACGATATTTTGTCGAGTAAAACGCCCGTAAAGGCTATGTTTTGGTCACGCAGTCGATTGTCAAATGTGCTCCAATCCATTGTGCCAGTGTACAATTTTTGAGCAAATATGAATTGTTTCAGCGCGTTTATTTACATTGACGGGCTCGTTAAAGCTTTTATCAGGTAAACGTATCGTTTTTGGCCTCACAATAGCGTACATTCTGTTGAAAACGTGCGATAGTAAGACTGAATGCTTGGTAACTTTTGAAGATGCATTTTTTTTTCAAATTCGCGTGAATGGCATCTCGAGATGTCAGCCAGGTATGTTATTGTTACGTGTTGGACTTTTGTATGGGCGATTGTCGTTTTTGCGTCGTCTTTAGACCTATGTTTACAGTGAAATTTTGTTTATTTACACATGGAAGCGCGGGCGTGTATCTATAGAGTCGCTATGTAATCTACCAAGATTGCTAATGCTTTAGAAAACTGCCATGAAGTGTGGCTCAATTTGTATTCGCCTAGTTTGTAGATAATTATGCATTGTAATTATTAAATCAAAGATTAAAAAGGTTTTTTTAACATGGTCATGTATGTAGCTATTTTCAGCAGCCAGTGTGTTTAGGTTAGGTAGATACAGTATTTTTAGAACTCTCACCAATTCTTACTAAATATTTCCGAAATTATTGAACCATACTCTGCTAAATACACATATTACCAGAATAATAAATTATCCTGGGGCTAGTGTAAGGCTATCCTTGCGGTTTAGATACCCACTCTTTCATCTGTTTTGTCAGTACAAAAGCCTTCATGCACACTCAAGAATGAAATCCATGAAGGCTCACTGAATTAATGTTATTGAAGCTAATGGATTAAATTGCATACCATTTTTGTTTAGGTGAAACTTTGCATTGAGAAAGCCAATCTTGGCCCTTCATAGTGTATTGGTGCAATAGGTCAGAGGTCTTGTTTAATTACACTAAAAGTAGTGGGTTGCTTCCCCGCCCAGTGCATTTATATGTGGGTGCAATGATTTATTTAAATTTGTAAACTAGTCTGATGACCATGGGACAATCCCTCTTTATTTTAGGATCAGATGATTTAATAGTAAGATGTCTGGTGGCCAACTATCTTTCATATTGTATAAAAGTATTTTCAGTGGTCAAAACCATGTACCTAGGTAGTTAAAGTTTGAATTTATCTTCTTTTTAGGTCTTCCAAGCATTGGCCTACCTAAGCACCTATAATAAATAAAGAGCAGGCCTTATATGTTCCAATGCTAGGCATAGGCCTCACCTATGAGGTTGACTAAGTCCTCCAACAAGGGGCTAGTGATTACCTTTTTGTCAGATGTTGTCAAACTGCCTGCCAAACTGTTGTCAAAAAAATTGCTTTACCTATGTGTCTTCCGAAACACACACATGACACAATTTTGTGGGGTGTTCACTCATCCCAATTTAAATGTGTGTGTTTTACAACACTTATAGTTGCCAATCCTCTGCCACAACTCAGCCGCAGGCACCTATCAGCACCTAAAAGCTTGTTTTTATTGCTTTTGCAGTTGTCATCAAAGTTTTACAAAACTCCAGATTTTTAATGTTGTACTTACCTACTTACATGGGATGCTTATTTACTTTTAAATGTGAGAGGGTCGTTGCCAAGTGTTTAAACACCCCTTAGTCCTGAGATCAATACTAGCCTACTTTGTGTTCATTGTACTACCTACAATTGGCGGCTAACTCTCATGTGATGAAAAACACCGGCAGCAAGCAGTGAGCCACTGACTACCCCATGAAGGATAATAGTTGTAGGGATGTGTGGGTGTCAAGCATAATGTTTATTTATTTGGCATATAGGTACTATTGCTAACAATCGATACATTCATATATTACAATAATGGTACTGGAGATGAACTAGATTTACAAACTAAATAGCCTTCCCTTCTAGTCTCCATACCACAGAGACCAGTCAGCATCACCAGCCTGTCATAGTCCACTGCTGGACATAGGCCTCTCCCAAAGTGCGCCATAACTCCCGGTGCTGAGCCTTCTTGATGGAGACTAGTAACTAAATAATAATTATTATTATCATTTACTATGCAGGAACCCAGCCAGTATGATCAGACATGTTCATGCACAAAAATGTTGAGCCTGCAACCCAGAGATTGCGATACACCAGAGTGTAGAATCAAATAGGTTGTGGAATTGATCTGAGGACTCAAAAACTTAGCTAGGTAGTTACTTCACCTTCTGAATGTTGATACAGTTGTTTTTTCAATAAACAAAAGTTTCCCACTAGCTAAAGATTTGTTATTAAAATAAATCATAGGTTTAGTTTATTTTCTTAATCGAAAATTACGTGTTGAAACAAAAACTGGATTTCGAACAGTTAGTTCTTTAAGTTTGTTTACTGACAGCCTGGCTTGTCTATGGGCTGTTGTTATTTTAGTATATTTCGGTACGGAGATAAAACCTATAACCTAACCAGTCAGTTATAACAGGTCAGTTACATATTACATACGCTAAAGGGTTTTTCCTAAACGATTCACGCTGACCGTTGTTGTCGTGGTGAACGGACCATTCAGAAGCCATCACTTCGCAGATCAAACTCAATACGGTAAATGGCGGGTTAGCAGGTGGAAGTGGCGGTGAGCGGGTCACATAACACGAAAATCTATTTGCCTTAAAGCCGAACAATTCTCAAGTGCAGATCATTTAAAGCAAAACGCAGCGTGAGACGCCTACCAGCAAGGTGGACAAATGACCTGATAAAGATCGCAGGGTTTTAGTCAATGATGCTTAAAAGGGGTAGAAACCTTATGTCATTACTGATGCGAAGTCGAAAATTGGCCCCTGGCGAACGTCGTACGTACCTATAATTTGACCGTGTGTACAAGACAGTATGATTATTTACCAATGCGTAAACGAGACAGATACATGTTGCGCAGTGTTGTCTCCAACTGTCAATGCTTTGCTCAGGTGTTCGTAGTTCTGATTTCGGGTGCCACTTTTTTAGCTCAAGTAACCTATCTAAGGTTTTGGTGTATGCAGGCTACAACCGGCCGCTCTCGAAATCTAAGGGGAAGGCCTATGTTCAGCAGTGGACGTCATGTGGCCTTTTTAGAGCTCATTTCCCTACTACTATGTTACGCCTGGCTCTATAATATACTCTGTCCGCTGCCATGCGCGTGCGCATCCATCCAATTTTGGACTCAATTGATCACCAAATAAAGTCTAAAATCGTACATGCTAATGCCAAGTTATAGTTCGATCGATCAATAGCGTTTATTGTCACAATCAAGAGGCGACCTTGCTCTGAATGTTAGTAACATAATAACTCTCGCATGTGATTGCTATTTCGACTGCTATGAGGCTTGAAAGTGCAGAAATATTATGTGGGAATATATCACATAACACAATTCTGACTCCACCTACTAGTTTTCTACCTCGCCTTGTGGTTGACTGGTAAAGAATGCTTTAAGCCTGCTAAACTTTTTTTCTTGTCCAATAAAGAAAATCAATACATTATCTTCTAATACATTATCTCGTTGACATTATCTTTTCTGTAATTTTGTTTTAATTTAATGTGTATTTTCTTTTATTGTGACATTTTTATATTATTTTATTATTGACATTATTTTTTATCTTTTGACGATCTCAATATGAATTCATGTAACTTGACATTAATGTATTTATATTGTAATTTTATATTGAGAAATAAATAATCTATCTATCTCATTGCTTCTAAAGTAGAACAATTTAATTCAATCACTGATTTCTGCAATTTAAAACGCTAATTTCTGTTACATAAACAAAAATTTTAAGTAGTGCGGGAATCAAACCCACGTCCTTTTTCTCCTATTTTCGTTAGTCGTAACCGCTGGCCTGAACCGCTTGCTTAAAAGGCTAATCAGTCATTTGTGCGTAATTAGCTGAAAAATTAGTGAGGGCGCTAGTAGACCGCTTTTTACGCTCAGAGAGCTGTTTAACTTTGTTTTAAGAGCTGTAAACAACACAGCTCTTCAACAACACTTTAACTTTTGTATCGCTTTGACTCTCTCGTTCTTGTTGCTGCCGCCATTTGCGAGTAAGTTACAGAACACGTCAATTGCTTAAACTATGCTTTAGCGTTGCGTTCGTTTTTATGAATAAGGTTAACGTGACGTTTGTGAAATCGGGGGTAGGTCATCTGTTTTCATGAATATTCATAACTCCAGGTTTTATAAGTTACCTTCGTGGCCGTAGTTTGGCTCAAACTCACAATAATTATTTTTTTTACTTAGCCTAGATCGTCCCACTGCTGGTCAAAAGCCTCCCCATATCCTCCCAGCGATGACTTTCTTAAGCCAAAGTCTGCCTATTAGTCAAAATCCAGACAGTCTCGAAATCTCTTACAACCACGATTCATAATATGACAAACCTTATGAATCTGTTGTTTTTGTACCAAGACAGTCATCATTTTGTTTGTTCAACTGTATTTGTAATAATGTTGCAACTGCCTTACAAAAAAAAAATTGTAGGGAAACTCAGGTACACTTTTTTCCTCATACTCATTATGTCGGATTCCTACCGACTAAAACCCCACGGCCCTCAACCGTGGCACTTGACGGCGAAACTGGATCCGCAATAGATTTATTTATCGCACTGCTCCGCCGCCAGTGCTAGCCCCTATCAGGGCGCCCTCTAACAGACCCCCAACAAAGGGGGAAGGCCACAAAAGCGCCTACGCAGGCATTTCCGCCATCACGATTGACGCCGTGCAATACGAGCCAGAGCACCCCCGCACTCCGGCCCGGTGGCAGTCACTGCACGCAGACCCTACTGGGCCCGCAACCACGAGCCACCCAAAGGGCGGCTCCGCTGCTGCATCCGGCGGTACGGTCCCGCTGGGGCGCGACGCACAGAGGGGATCAGCCTCAGATTATTGGCCCCCACCAACCCACCACGCGCCTCAAGGGGCTTCGCAGGCTCCTCTTGGCCCGCAACACAACGTGTTGCCCATATAGGCCGCAGCGGGTGGGTGGCAAGTCCACCACACTGCCACGCCTGAGTTCTCTTCGTAAGTTCTTTCCGGTGGCCTGCTCTACCACTAGTACTAAGCCTCCCCGCCACGCCAAGGCGAGATCTCAGGTACCCAAGTTAACTGATTCCGTACGGGTATTTTCACTAGATGCAGTGATTTTGCAAATCATCATTGCTACTTTTGTCCATCTATTACAGTAATAATTTATGACCGAACTATTATCTTCACGTGACCCGTGGACTGAGCGGAGTATTAAATTTTTTATAGTAACCGATTAATCCGGTGATTCATTAACCGTAAAATGTATACTAAATAGTATTCTCACGGAGTTGTAAAGATTCGCGTATGTGGTGTGAGTGGATTGGCAGATATTTGCGGTTCCGTAATAGTGTGATAATTATAATGCTTTTCATCCCTAGTTCGTGGTTAGTGCCTGTTCACACCTGGCGATTTTTGGGCGATTTCAATGCTAGCTCGCGCTGTGCACGCTGCGACGCAGCGGACGAGCGCGTGCTCGCTGCGAGCTCGCAGTCGAATTGCTCAGCCGTGGAATCGCCTATAAAATCATGTGAACAAACAGTTGAGCCATTCAGATAAGCCTGAGGTTAACTCGATGAACTATAGCATGGACTTCTTTAAGGGAGAATTGGTCAAGGTTCTGCTATGATTACCCTATAATTAGGTATGTTGTTTTTTAATTTATTGTTATTTTCATCGCTCTGCTTTGAGCATGTATGGAAAGAGTGTAGAAGAAGCGCGAGATCTCGCTGGGAAAGAGGCGTGATGTGTGTATTGTATGTATCATCACTCTGTGCTGTCCCACTGCAGGGCAAAGGCTTTGCGCCCTCTCTCGCCAGTCTTTTTGGTTTTTAGCCAATCTATCAGCTATTAATTAACATAAAATGGTAGAACTCATCCCGTCATCTCTTTCTGTGCCATTAATTTACTGACACAAAATGCTACATATTTTTTCGCATACAATTCCTTGCCATTTCTTCCATTCCTTCTAAGGGCACATTTAGTTCGTGTTCAACCGACTCTTTTTGCTATCGAATCGTGCGGAGGTTTGTATCACTAGGGGGCAATTAGTGGTGCTAATAGGCTATTAAGTCCAGATATAAAAAGTCACACTTAAATTAAGGAAAACTTGAAGATAGTTACGAATGAATATTTGCAGTGTATGATTCTAACCCCGATTAGGAGGTGCCCAAAGTTGTCTGCTCTTAAACCTATGGCTTAGATCTTTAGCAGGTGATTATCGACATCATGTAGCTTTGTGTGAAGATATGACACTGTAGTGAGGAACCAGGAAGGAACCCAAGATAGGAAACCCAGAGAAAACATTCGGTCTTGTGCTCAGGCAGGCCTCGAACCAGCGTCTTCCGCAGTCCGGCGGCTGCACTAATCGCTGTGCTACCAAGACCATTAAGGACCATCAGGAAGGAACCCCTTATGACAGCATCCGCACCAGCTATTAGGAAGAGCGTATTTCTTCCTGAGAGGCAACTGCCACACCCATGGGTGGAGGTGATAACTTTCCAACAGTTCACTCTCGGCCTCGTTTGCTCCTCCTATAGAAGCCACCAGTGGGTCTACCGGACTTTCTTCTTTCTTCAATGGCATCAAATGGAACCCTACGAAAATTTGGCAAAGGCTATCGAGGAGTAGACCCATAGTCTGATGGGCCATTCACACGCGCTTTGTGCTTTGGAAGTAGCTTCACCATCCGCTGCAGGCTTTGTACGATATCCTATACAAAAATGTCTTCAATTCTTGCAGTAGCTAGCTTCTGCGTTAGCGAAAGCTCACAGTAGATCCTCTGAACTTCGGGTATAGATGGCAGATTATACAAACTCCAGCTATCGCCTATCAATCAACTGCCGCAGTTCTGTGACAATCGTCGTCATTGGAACACCGAGCTATATTTGGTGTAGCATTACGTAGTTATAACCGTTATGATTTCTCGTGTGGTCCAAGTCACAAGAGGATCTCTTTGACTGTTGGCGAAATAATAAATCAAGCGTTTATTTTCTCTCCTCAGTTCATAGTCAATTAAACATTGAACGTGTATTTTGTAGCAATCAGACCAAAATGGTTAAAATAATGTTACAGAGTTGAATTAACATAACATATTCCATTTATTTATGTAATGTAATTATGCACATTTACCCCTTCTTTATTTATTTTTTCCTCTACCCGTAGGTTGCCTGGAAGAGATCGCTATTAGCGATAAGGCCGCCTAAATTGTGCATTACTTTCAATGTATTTCTAAACTAAGTTTTTAATGTTAATGTGCAATAAAGAATATTATCTATCTATCTATCATATTCCAATGAGGTAGTCAGAGGCACACCGATTGTTGCCGCCATGGTGAACGAAACATTCAGAAATCTACATTTTGCCGAGGAATTTCAACCCAACAGATTGTTTTTTAAACCCAAAGGATTTCATTTCGAAGATCATAAGAAGCTCTCACTTAGCTTCAGAAGAAAGCCTCTTCATAATGGAACCAAGTACTGCGCTGGATTCTTTTAAGTTTAGTTTAGGTTTCGGATAGGCTTGACTCCCTGGCACTGCGTAGAGATGTAGCTTCGCTTTGCATTCTCTATCGCATTTATCATGGAGAGTGCTCCGAGGAACTGTTCGGGCTGATTCCCGCCACCTCTTTCCGCCATCGATCTACGCGACAACTCTACCACCCCCACTACCTCGACAGTTGGCAGAGCACTACTGTTCGTTTCAACAGAAACTTTCTGCCCCGAACCACGAAATTGTGGAATGAGTTGCCGCATGCGGTATTTCCGGACAAATACGACCTGCAGTCCGTCAAGAAAAGAGCGTACACCCATTTAAAAGGCCGGCAACGCATTTTGTAGCCCCTCTGGTGTTGCAAATGTCCATGGGCGGCAGTATTCACTTTCCATCAGGTGATCTGTCTGCTCGTTTGCCCCCTATCCTATGAAAAAAAAAAAAAGTTTTATGTAAAATATACTGCGGTACTATCCGCAGTACACCACTATTTACGTAGTTTCTCATGGCTTGGGCCACAATTCACGGATTTTACAATAGAATTGACACATTTTGAACCTGTATGAATTAATGCTTACTGCAATGTTAAGCTTTCCTTCTACAGGCTGATCCAAAATTACATAAACGTACTTGTCCTCATTGCTACATTAGTATCTTTTCGCATAACTCGCTGTAAGAGCTGCCTGAATCAAGAATCGTAATTTCCTAACAGAATATTTTTTTTATTGCTGATTATTTGATAAACAAAATAACAAAAGTCATAGGTACTTCATACATACCACCACGCATCTTTCCCAACGGGGTAGGCAGAGACCACTTCTTTCCACTTGCTACGGTCCTTCTGATTCGATGTAAGACATACTTGAATATAAATACACCCAGATACAAATTACGAATGTTTAGGGTCCTTTCCGAGGGTTCCTTGCCCGTTTCGTTTTCTTGTGCAATATAACATAACACCCTCACGAGCATATCCCTAATGGGTTAGTCAGAGGCACACTGATTGTTGCCGTTATGGTGAACGGAACATTCAGAAGCCCACATTTCGCTGAAAGAATTTGAACCCGAAGTCGCCCAAAGAAGAGCCTACCGCCGCCGCGCCGTTATCCGGGTTGCTTGGGTTTTATATCGGTGTTTTCCATCACCGGAGAGTTAGGCGCAAATTGTACAATGAACACAAAGTAGGTGTGTACTGGCCAGATTTGATCTCGGAAGCACCGGGTTCCGGGCCAGAGTGTTTAACCACTGGGCCACGACACTCAATGTGCAATATGAATCATCTGAATCCAAAAATCATCCTGTACCACCTATAATGTGTCGTCCATATAAGGTTTGTCACGGATAATGTGAAACTGTTACACCGGTCATATTAATCATACATGGTCGGCTGTCACGTCACTATTCTTCGGGATGATGGGTCTGATGATGTGGAGATGATCGTGAGAACGGTTAATAATTATATTCCCGAACCGGGCAGTCAGAGTTCCACTGACTGGTGAACAGAACATTCAGAAGCCATACTTAGCGAATTTAAACCCTACGTAAGTGGCAAGCCTACCGTAATCCGGGTTGCTTGGGTTTTTATAATGGTTTTCAGCACTGGAGAGTTAGCCGCGAAATGTACAATGAACAGAAAATAGCTAGGTGTATATTTGAACACAAGACCCACGGGTTCTGAGCCAGAGTGCTTAATCACTGGGCCAGGGATCTATCTTTATATTTTAAGATGTACTTTTTGTGGTTTTTCACATTTTGGCGCAAAAATGAGGAACTTACAGTTTGCATATAATTTATCGAAAAAATATTTTATGCTCAAAATTAATAAAAAGCGAAGAGTGATCGTAATTTGTCATCTATAGTGCATGCTCTTTTTGAGGATTTTTTACAATATTTACGTATTTTATTGGATTTGAACGGTGTTTCTTATCCGTACTTGCCTTATAAAAAAAAACGTTTTTAAATTTATGAAATTTCTGATATGTTGCGATTTTCTAACTTTGCTAATAACTCTAACGTTTTCAACGATTTTCCTCATAGTTTTAAAACTGAACATGGTTATTAAAATATGCCCTGGACAGCAAGTCTATACCAGTATTCTGATTGAACTGCTAAGTTTATGATCGATGTGACTAAAGCCTAGTTGAGACAACTAAACGGTCTAAAGATCGTTAGAAATTAACATCGAATGCGTTTTCAACCTCGCCCGAGATATCGAATATTTCTTGCGGCAAATAGTTTGAGACCAGCAAACGATAATGTTATAGAAGCAGTTATGATATAAAATGAAACATAAATTGGACACCATGACTGAAGTGATCTGCAGTAATTTTTTTTAAAACAGCTAATTCGATTGGTTTTCCAGTATGTTGCTTCTACTTGACCTCCTCTTGCTAATTACACAGTGTTACTCTTGGGTTGCGTCCCGATTGAAGTGACTGGCTGTGTGCTTCTTGTTTGCATCCCTATACATTTTAAATGGTATGACCATACGCGTAATGTACGCAGCTTGCTACGTTGCCGACTCATTTTTTGAGCTACTGATTTGCCGCGAATTACGCGCGTTCGGCGGCGCACTATGCCGAGTTAGTGACCGATCCGCCTCTTAGAGTCAGTCAGCCGCTCACTGTTCGCCTAATCTGGACGCGTCCTTAGTCTTACAGGGTCTGTTGATCTCTAAGTGGCGACCGCTTGCCATCAGATGGCCGACAAGCTTGCTGACTTTTTTTTTGTGACCTGCTTTAGCGCGTATCCAGAAATCTCCGTGATCTCTGGTGAAGAACTCGGTGCCGGTGGACCCCTGGCGCGCTATGCCGGCTTAGCCAGCCCAGTTCGAGGGTGTGTAGGGTGTGTACGGCGGTGTAAGGTTTCTCTTACACCGCAGCCCTACCTCGGGGCCACTTGGAATGGAGGCACACAGTCCCTGCCGTGTGCACTCAAAGCAACTCAGCTAACCCACGCCCAGCAAATCTTAACCCACGTCTTCTCGAAGCCACCAGATCAGCTCAACACTCCCTATCGCAGGGTCCAGTAGCCTTCCCCTGCTATTAATCCACGCAGTCCATTTACGGCACATAAAACTATATCCAACTACCCATGCTTTATTGTTCGCTACAAATAGCTGTGCGTAAATCAGCTGGAGTGAAATACCGGCACGGTTTTAAAATAAAGGCTGTCGGGAAAAATTGTATACTGTTAACTAGGGCTCGCAATATCGGGCAGTTTTAACTATTTCGATGATTGCGGTATTGAAGATTTGCTAATATCCAACATACGAAAAGGAAACTTTAAATTGTCCAAATTCATTAAATAATTGACAGGTGTCACGTTTGCTGCTGATAAGTTACACACACCTCGTCAAAATAAGGATGGGTGACCACACCGGAGTTTAGGTATTTGTCGGGCATCTCGGAAGGCACGTTTGCAGTTGGTCCCGACTGGCGTTCCTATATGTCAGTCCTTAAGCTTAGTAGGACATAGGGAGGCTTGATCAATCAATCAATCAGATCCGTTGTCTGGTTTCCATAGTACAACCTTCGCTTGGTTTAGGACTGGTCCCAATATCATCATTTATCATTTTTCTAGACCAATGGTATTATAATAAAAAAGAAGTAGATGGGTTATGTCAGTAACTCAGTACTGATGCGAAGTCGAAAGTTGTCTCCTTTCGTACGTACCTATATAATTTGACCGTGTGAACAAGATAGTATAATTATTTACTAGAGCGTAAACGAGACAGATATAGGTTACTTGTGCTTAAAAAGTGGCACCCGAAATCAGAACGATCGTGCACCTGAGCAAAGCATTGACAGAGCTGACAGTTTGAGACGATACTGCGCAACATGTATCTGTCTCGTTTACGCTCTAGTAAATAATCATGCTATCTTGTACACACGATTAAATCATAGGTACGTACGCCAGGGGACAATTTTTGACTTCGCGTCTGTACTGACATAACCTACTACGTCTTTTATTGTAAAATCATTGGCTATAGTTAATAACGTGTCTACACATTAGTCGTTCTCTGTCAATCGCAGTTATTTAGTATGCTCCGAGCATGCGTATAAAAATCGGTCAGTTATGTCAACCGCTCGGCGGGTGTCGAGAAATAAGCTTTTTGTATCGGGTATCTGATATTTTTCTCATAACCATTAATCATTAAATGATGTAACTGGCCGGTTGGTTTCTGCGAATTAGCAAAGTTCAATTTTACCTCTTTGTTCGTATATAGAACGCTTTTTTTTAATGTCACTGGCAGGCAAGTCTTTTTTTGGCGCGAGATGTGATACACAGGGTAAAGGTAAGCCCTCATTATAGTTCGCACGGCGAATGATGATCCCTATGACGTTTCGACTGACAGTTGTTTTAGTGATGCGAAACCATTTCAAACAATTTCGATGAAATATTTTTTTAGGCAAATGTCATGTCATTCAGCCAGGTCATTCAACATAATAAGCAATTTCTATTTATTTTGAAAAAAAGATTACGCGCATTGATGGTCATAAACACTAGATAAAAAAGTAACAGTCTTATTTTATTTTACTATTCTTTAATTTTTATTCAAATTGCATAATTTGAATAAAACGAAAAGTGGTCGAGAGAACGAAAAAATTTGTTTACAAGACCGGGATCGAGATGTACAATACGACAATATCATTGACCAACCGTTAATATTAAACGTCGCTGATATAAACGACCCGCCTGACTTTGTATGAGCTTCAGATTGATATAATTAAAATACAAACTCAAAAGCATTTGTTAAATTTTCCAACAAATTATCGATATTTTGTTTATCGATGTGTCCCTTCTTAGTCGATAACAGCTTGACGACTTAACTTTTGCAGCACGTACCATGTACATTTGTATTGAGTTTTTTGCCATTATTCACGAACATTACGGAATAATTTCTAAATAGTCATTTTTATAATTTACAAATGTAAACAATTAACATTTTTTCGATTTTTTAATGGACCTCTAAAGGATTTGTTGTGACAGGACGTCAGTACAATGTTAAGCGCTGGCGAACTGTCATAGGGATCATCATTCGGCGTGCGTAGTATAGTGCGTTTACTTAGTTATTTTGACATGCACATGCCACATTATACCTTGCGTCTCGTTGTCGCACAAAATTGTCAACCCGGCTTTACACTAGCCGCGTTTCCACTAGGCAACATTTGACGCGCAACATGTAAGGCTTCGCTGTTGCACAACAGCGCGTGTTGTTTCCAACATGACGCCGGCTTGTAGTTTGGTACTATGTGCACCGATAGGTGCGCGTCGTTGATGAACATGTCGCGCGGCAAATGTTGCCTAGTGGAAACGCGGCTTAACTGGAAGTCTCACAACCCAAGTGACCCAGATAACGGCGGTAGACTCGCCACCCACAGTAGATTATTGTTCTCGCAGCAGACCTAGAAAGCGATGGCGGGATGAGCTAAACACCCACCTAGCAAACTTTTCTACCTACCATAGCTCTGGACCGTACAGAGTGGAGAAGTGGTGGGGAGGCCTTTGGCCAGCAGTGGGACACTTTAGTCTAATAATAATAGGCGTCTTGAACTCGGGAGCGCCGTGTGCCGGACTAGTGTGTTTGACCACTGGGTCGCGACGTCCATTTTTTACTTAAGAGTGAGATTATGCTGTAACAAGCTATTTCAGTAAAGTCACGACAGTAATCCCGATAACCTCGCGTTAACATCAATTATTGTGTTATTGATACTAAGAGAGTAATTACATTATAAAACGCGTAATTGGAACGTTATCAATCAATTGAAGTACTCGTGTTGTTTGTTAATTTGTTGTAGATTATCTTTTTTTAAACAATTTTGCTTTGAAGCGAGATTTTACGTCTTTGACGATGGAAGTTAGTCCATGGTCCTGAATTCAATACGTTTTAGTGGCCGCACCCATAATAGGTGCCTAGTGGTGGCTTTCTTGAGTAAATAATCATTCTATTAATTTAGAATACGAGCAAAGAGATCCTATGATGCTGTTGTGGCGAAGGGTATGAGTATTTTTGCGTTGTTAAAAAATAAAAAACTTCGAATATGAATGTAATAATTATTACATCGAATGCATCTGTACTTTAAAGATGTTTAGAAATAAACGTGTTAAAATATTTTTTTTAAATTTGAATAAAACTAAAATTTCAACATAATTAACCACTATCAAATTCGGTTGGGCCTGTAAGGATAAATGTTAAGAATTTTGAAATAAATAATAATAAGGAAATTGTAAAAGTTACACAAACTTTACAACTATGCATGTATTAATTAAGGTAAGATGTGGAAAGGAAAATATTGGATCAAAGCGATAAAAAACCGTTAAATTTAAATATTTTTCCAAACCTATCGTAGAGGTCCCATCATTTCATATTGCAGTGAAGAGATTAAGAATCACTGATAATGATTACATTAGGATTTAGACCAATAACAGGCTAGAATCTTGAAAATAGAATCATACTTACTTGTTTTTACAAGACACGCCTAACTTTACCATAATTTTTAAACTACGCGTTCTTATTCGAACCGCCAATCCGACGACCGAACCGCGGGGGCAACTCCTGCGCAGCTGCGTAAACAAATTGCGTAGATTATAATGCACGTATTACATACCATTCATATCAATGACATTGTAATAAAAAGACGTAGATTGGTTACTTGTGCTAAAAAACGTGGCACCCGAAATCAGGACTTTCGACCACCTGAGCACTTGACAGTTTGAGACGACACTGCGCAACATGTATGTGTCTCGTTTTTTTATAGCTTAGTTAGGCGCGCATCTGACCACAATTTCACCTGATCGTAAGTGATGATCTGGCCTAAGGTGGTACATACCGGCTTAACAAATGGCTGTTCACTCTCTTCTTGAAGGGGCCCAAGTTGTATTGCTCTAAAGATAGGAAAACCAGACCAGAAAAAGACAATCGGTCTACCTAGCATCAGGCGGGACTCGAACCCGCATCTTTCGCTAACCGGATGACTGCACTAACCACTGTGCTACCGAGACCATTAACAGTCCGGTCGAATCTTTCTTATATATTTACCCTATGAGCCAGGGTGATTTCATCAATGTTATAGGCATTAACACTCTGAAGAAATATTTTACTATGCTTATTATTGTTTTAGCATTTTCCATGCAGTATCTTTTACTAAAGATCTGAAAACTAGAAAAAGACATTTGGTCATTTTGGCATCAGGCGGGAATCGAACCCGCATCTTCAAACCGGACAACTGCACTACGGGTCGGTAGCACAGTGGTTAGTGTTTTCAGATCTTGAGTTAAAGATACTGCATGGAAAATGCTAAAACAATAATAAACATAGACGTAGATTGGTTACTTATGCTAAAAAGTGGCACCCGAAATCAGGACTTTCGACCACCTGAGCACTTGACAGTTTGAGACAACACTGCGCAACATGTATCTGTCTCGTTTATGCTCTAGTAAATGATCATGCTATCTTGTACACACGGTCAAATCATAGGGTAAAATTACGCCGGGGTAAAATTTTTGACTTCGCGTCAATTTTATCAAGCTTAGGCCTTGGTTAAGGGATTTTTCGTAATGGATTTCTTCCGCAAAAAAACAATGCTTAATGAGCACACGAAATTCTCTTTTTTCCATTTTCTTCTCAGTCAACGCGGTAGTAGTGATAAAAACAAACTAAATGTCGCAGCTTGTTCAATTTTTTCCATAAATTAGCGTTAGTTATTAGTAGTTTATTTAATTACCGCATAGGTAGGGGCCGCTCAGGAGCGGTGTCTACAGCTCAGGGGGGGTCATGACCCCCATGTCGACAAGAGTCAACTGACAGATGACTGTTGACGGCAGCTATGTTGCCATTTCATTTAAAAGCGCGAAATTCAGAAAGTCACGGATTTATTGCCCCGCCCTCGTATCTACGTCCTTTTTATTGTGATATCATTGATAGATAGTATGTTGACACCGTCAGGTTACTAGTTAAATCCTTTTTATTGGATCGCATTGGTATTCGATAAATCGTAATTAATTAATGCATACGTGGTGATTACTGAAGGTTTTGATCACCTTTCACTTTCTACGTCATCGCACTACTCATATATTTGTTCTCAAGGATATAGAATAGTAGAAAGAGCTTTCTTCGAACCTACCTCTTTCGCAAATTAGTGTGACAATTGCAAACACAATCGTTTGTTTTCTTTCAAATATGCCAAAATTGCTTTTAATGTTTATTATCTATGCACTGAAAATTATCAGGCTTAACGCTTAACCAGGCAAAAGTTTATAAATTTTCAGAGGGCTAAAATACGGGTTCAAAATAATGTGAAAGAATATATCCGGGGCCGGGTTATGGGTTGAATAAATTTTCTTAAGTCAACCAATTTCTGCCACTCTTGTCAAATTGAAAAAACATTGGTCGATATTCCGCATAGTTTCAGTATTTGCTAAAGTGCCTACTTAAGGAAATAGTCAGAAACCAAATCCAAAATGCGTTATATTGATTCCATTAACTTTGAATCTAATAACTTTTTCTATATAATTGCGAACAAAGAAATGTTCCGGTGCCACGATGTCTGCCAGTGCGTAATTATTATAATTATAATAATTATTAATTTATTGTTGTTCTAAACGTTCTGTTATCATTTCTAGTACTTGCTGATAACCTAGGGTTACTACGTATATTATTGACACTTGTTAGGTCGAATGTCGAGATAACTATGAAATATAAGTGATATAAGTGTGATTGCATTTGGTATGATTGGGTTGTACTACAAACTATATTAGCAAAGTACCTTGTTTTATTTATTGTCCACGTGGCTCAGTTACACACGCCACGTCGGGTTGTGGGATGGGTGACCAACTCAACTAGAAGTATGTTTTTGGTCATCTCCTTGCTTCGGAAAATTGGAAGGCACGTTAAGTATTTGTTAGGTGACGTCGCTAGGTGTCAGTCGTTAAGCCTAGAATGGGACTAGGGGCCTTTATTTCTTAATACCCTGACATGTGACAGTAAGGTTTATACAAACCCGCCATCTTTATTAAAATCTGTCTGGCAGCATCTTACTTTTGAGATGGGATACCCAGCACAGGAACTAAGAACTTTATTGTAACGCATGTAATTTCCTAATGTATGCGTACTTTTTATTAACATACGCTCACGACTATATTCCAGGCGGCGCAGTCAGAGGCCTACTGATGGTTACCGTCATGGGTAACGGAACATTCAGAAGCCCACATCTCATCGAACGAATTTGAAGCCTACGTGGTTAGATTCGAGCCTATCGCCCTAATCCGGGTTCAGTTTTTTACAACCTGCAAATTGTACAAGGAACACAAAGATGGTTAAACAAAATCTACATCCGGATGGGTGACCGCCCAGTGGGCCGTCTAATTCGTCCATGATGTCACCACATAATGACCAAGCTAACACAACAGAAACTCGATCCCGTTCTAAAGCGGCGACCCCCTTCCGATAGCGTTAATGTTTTCAGCCGATAAAACTGACACACGAAGGGCATTGGACTGACTCATCTAGTATTTCAAATAAAATCCTACATCAATCTTATTTTATGAAAGAAATTCAATAAGCATCTTGCACTTTTTTATTCTAACTGAAGGTTGTCTGGAAGAGATCGCTTTAGCGGTAAGGCCGTCAAAATTGTACGTCCTGAATCTCTGTGAAAACAGTTGTGTAATCGTTTTCCTTGTGCAATAAAGTATACTTATTTTGTCTGTCGCAGAAAGTGCACTTCTCAAAATATGCACTTTTCTAAGGTTATGACTAAAAATGTCAATCTCGATCACATCTTATCAACATTTCAGCCACATTCATCCACTGTGTGAAGGCCTCTTCCTTTCTATGTCATTCTCCTCTATCCCTCACTTTGCGCATACATTGCCTCCCGGCCACCACAGCAATGGCATAAGGCCATCGGGCAGGTGGTCAGCTTACCGATCGCCGTCCTCCTCTTAGCCGCCATTCGGTCACGATCATAGTTCATCTACGACGCTCACGCCTCACCTCGGTGACCTGCTCGCCTCCACTTCAATTCGCATACACGCTAACTCAACGTTGACCACCTTGGTACTTCTTCTATCCGGACTAAACGGTCTACTGCATCCTTCTTGGTCCGCACTGCTAAAGAGTGGAACGCTCTCCCTTGCGTCTGCATATCCAGAAACGCACACCTTGGTATATTCCGGGCAAGATCCTTCTTGGTCCGCACTGCTAAGGAGTGGAACAACCTTGAACGCAAAACCTTGGTATATTCCAGGCAAGAGTGAATAAGCATTTCTCCCAGAAACCATACTGTACGATACCGTGGGGGCTCTAGAGTGTGAGAATGAACCTCTTGATAAAGACTAGCGTTACGACGATATAAGTCCTGCCTGCACTGTTCAGTCGTAATTCCACCAGATCTGTCCATCAGGCTATTTGCAGACTCAAATGAGTCATACAACGGGCAAATAAAGTGCTCAACCCCCAACGGGTTTGCTCAGCCATCGCAAACAGGCCGGGTCGCTCCGACCGGCCGCGGCGTGTTTGCCGACAAATACAACGGTGCTTTTTTAGGGTAGTTTGTCAAGGGTTAGTTGTGTTTTAACTGGGATTTGGAGTCGATTTGGGGTTTGTTTAGTTTTTCATGAAGGTTTTTATTTATTTGATTGGGTTGGGGAAGTGATTAGACTTTGCTCTGACGATCGATTTGGTGTAATGGTTAGGAAGATGGCTACTACAAAAGTGGTTGCAAGTTCGATCACTGCACATGGGAAGATTTATGTGCATGTTCTACAAAAGAGTATTCAAGTATGTTTGAAGTACATATGTCAATCCGTTGTTTAAGTATCCCACTGTACAAGCTGAACAAGTTTAGCTTAGTTTGTGGCTATACTTCGCTGTGTGGGATAGTGCCCTATGTTTTTTTATTTACTGGCCAAGACCTCCGGGTGACCTCTATCTATAGAGATTTGTTAGTAAATGGTTAAAGACTTTCGTATATAGTTTTTGACCGGCTAATGGATAAAAAAATGTCTATGACAAACAAGCATGCTAGCCGTAGTTTATGTACTTGGCTACCGCATCTTACAAATTCCCTCTGTAATATTTATTTTGAGCTTCAAATTTATTATTTTAATATCTCAGAAAGTAATTCTCCATGACAATGCTGATAATAATGAATCACTAGAAGTAGTGAATGCATGTAGTGCACTATACGGGACACAAAGCGACTCGCACCGATTTGTCAAATTAGACGCGCGAGTAAGTTACGCCCCCGGGGGTGTAGCTATAGTCCGGCCGGTTGGGTGGGCTAATATCTCGCGCCGTTTCTCGTGCCAATAGAAGAATTTCACGAGACATCGCGTGACAAGATTTTGACACTATGTGCATCTTAGCCGGCCTTCACAAGTAAAGTTAACTAGATTAAAAATTTTATTGGAAGGCTGATAAAAATTTAAAATATGGATTAGTTCATCAGGTAGTTAACTCGCGTAGAGTATTTTATTGCATATCTTACTCAGATTGCTTTGCTTTTACGCTAAGGTCACACAAATGATACATTACTTCACAAGGCTACAAGATAGTTGTTAGAAAATAAATAGTGATGCCTGAAAAATTCATGATAGGCGTAATATAAAAGAGATTTTTAAACAAATACCTCTGTAATATTATTTAACGGTACAATCCATACTTACGTTGCGTGCGTACGTGCTTTCAAATATCCATAATAGTACTTTTCAGTCTCAAACGCTATCTTGAATAAAGAATATTTGAATTTCATCCTAAAACAGGATGCTATTTAGTCTGGAACTGTGATGTCCGTTATAATGTTTATATGCATGACTGACTATGTCTAGCGTGCGCATGCGTCATAGTTAGCATTTTGTTTACAGTTTTACTATGAAATACTTGTATTTTTTGTACAGTTGTAGACTTACGCAGTATTACAGACTCTGAACAGTGTTTTATAACTGGTCGTGGTAGGCTTTATCCTAAAGTACGAATTGAAATAAAAAAAAGCTCAAAGAAAAAAAACATCCCTGAAATATTCTTGGACATTATTCCACACAGCGCCATCTAGCTCCAAGTGGGCTAATAAAGGCCAGTTTTTATGGGATACTAGACAGCGGATAAACATACTTAAATACTTTTTCTTTCGTAAATACATACCTACTTAATATACATAGGAAACACCCAGACCAATACAAACAGACAGGTTCATGCACACAAATGTTTGTACTGTGCGGGGATCGAACCCGCGACCTTTGGTGAATTATGAAAAACAAACAGAAACAAAATTTTATTCAAAAATGTTATTATAATATTAGTCAAAATAATTTTATAAGCGAAACCAAAGTAATAATCACATTTTAATAAAATATTCTCATTCTATCAATGTTTAGTTTTAAAAGGGCCTCACTATGAATACCGCGCACAGAACCCCATAATCACTTCACGGTCGACAATATTCGTTACGATACAACAAATCATGTCCCACCCATCCCCGCTTCCGTCTCTTTCGCACGCGCCGCAACTAGTACTAGTTGGAGTGTGACGGGACGATGCGTTTGCTTCTGACAGTCGCCATTATTACAATTAGCGTAAAGTTAATGTTGGCGTAACAATTCCGCTTGAAAAGGGATCTTGGCGTTATAAAATTGAGATGAGCTTCTAAGTTTATGAAGTTTTTAATTGTATGTATCAATTTTTTACACACTTACGGGAATGCTTTGGCTTTTAGTCTTATGGAGCGACTCTGTAAACTTATATGGATTCGAATTAAGCAGATTTTTGAAGCGCCGTCAAATGCATTTTTGACGAATAAGAAAGGTTATTAGCGGCCGCTCGCGACTTCGTCCGCGTGGCCTTTGCATTGATATTTGAATGTTCTTTAATTTCAATAGCCTCTCGCAGCATCCTTGGCACGTACCGTTTTTCCCTAGCAAGGACCTGCGGTTTATCAAATCGTATGGTGAGGATGGTTGGAATTTACCACCTGCTTGGGACCCTGTTATACTCTTGATCAATCCCAGGGCAGGACAATACTGTGAGGTCTCAAGATACGGTTAGTTCGTACTGCGTGGATAAGGAGATTTCCAATAATGTTAGTGGAAATGACGGTAGTTAAGTGAGGGTTGCTTAAAAATTGTACTGTTTTCTGACATAAAACATCTTTGTCATCCCGTGATCACCGCTGCTGTAAAGTAGTCGAAACGTCGGGTTAGAAATGAAAGAAAATATAAAACCGCGAGTAGAATCCGTAAAGTTGTTTTATTTCGATGTATAGTGTTCGCGTAAATATTAGAAAACGTTAAGAAGAAATCTACTATATAAAAATAAGTCGGGTTTTCCTTCCTGACGCTATAACTCCAGAACGCGCCAACTGGTTTCCACGGTTTTGCATTCGTTGGAAAGGTCTCGGGCTTCGTGAGGTTTATAGCAAAGAAAATTCAGGAAAAGTTCAACAGAAAAGCGGGAAAATCTTTTTTCACATACAGCTTAATCCACGCGGACGAAGTCGCGGGCGGCTGCTAGTGAATTAATAAAATGCCCAATTCGATGAAAAGGCACAAAATAGTAACTAGATAATGTAGTAAAGGGAAGGTTTATAGGTTAGGTTAGTGACTGTAAAAGACAACGAACCTGCCACCAAGGCCAAACTAACCGTTGCCGATTGTGTGGGACTCATGGACAAATATATTACTATTGCAAACGGTTTGAATTGCTTGTTGTACCAGTAACTCAAGCTAGAAAGCGCCATAGCCATGATATTATGATGAAAAGACGTAGATAAGAAAAACGTGGCACCCGAAATCAGAGCTTCGAACACCTGAGCAAAGCATTGACAGTTTGAGACGAAACTGCGCAACATGTATATGTCTCGTTTTCGCTCTAGTAAATAATCATGCTATCTTGTACATATCATCATCATCATATCAGCCGAACGACGCGACGCCCACTGCTGGGCATAGGCCTCCCCCAAAGATCTCCTGCGCTGTCCGCATCCAGCGGCTTCCTACGACCTTGACCAGATCGTCGGTCCACCTTGTGGAGGGCCTGCCCACGGAACGTCGTCCGGTACGCGGTCGCCAGTCGAGAACCTTTCCGCCCCAACGGCCATCGGTTCTCCGCGCTATGTGTCCCGCCCATCTTGTACACACAGTCAAATTATAGGTATGTACGCCAGGGGATAACTTCGCATCAGTACTGACATAACCTACGTCTTTTTTAAAGTAATATCATTGGAGGATGCCGCTGTTATTATCTTGGACTAGCCCAAGTCAAGTCATGTACGAAAAAAACATCACCAGTTTATAATCCCCGATACTCTGTTAAAAATAACACCATGTGTTAAATAAAAAACGGATATGAGCCAAAAAATTAACCAAACAGTCGAGTGGTCATCGACAATATGTTGAAAAATCGTAATTATTCCCACAGCGCAGTGTTCAATGGGACAAACGTTATGCGTGTAGGGTGACCAGGCGACTAGGCTTCGTGGTACTCGCAATCGAGTTCAAGTTCAAAATATCTTTATTTAAATATACCTGTTACAGGTGCTTTTTAAACCGTCAATAACTAAATCAAACAAACGAAAATACACTTAATAATAAACTGAAATACTATTAAAATAAATAAATACACAGTATACTAACATAATGTAACTAAACCAGTGGTGCCCTTGTTTTCAAAACCGTTTCTTAGGTTCAAAACTATCTATTTAATCTTATTATGCCGATACCGCTAAACGCAGACAGTATCGGTATTTTATTTATGAACTTATTTATTCTTCATTACACTAAAGTACTAGCAAAAAGTACAATTGGCGGACTTAATTCATAGATGCATTCTCTACCAGTCAACACATAATCGAATGTATCTAAATTGCATTTATTCTCACTATTTTAGGTTTTTTATTATTTGTTTTAACTTAATTTTGTCGAACTCAACTTAAATACACCCATGTGAGCCTATACATGTTGTTCATCATCAGTTTTTGGACAAATCGTTAACCACGAGGAATATTCATAGAGTCATATTGAGGCTCATTTTGTTGCCTACTAGCGACCCGCCCGTGCTTCGCACGGGTGCAGTAGGATGTTATTATACACATAAACCTACCTCTTCAATCACTCTAGCTATTAAAAAAAACTGCATCAAAATCCGTTGCGTAGATTTAAAGATTTCAGCATACATAGGGATATAGGGACCGAGAAAGCGACTTTGTTTTATACTATGTAGTGATAAAAAATAAAAGTCTCACACACTCGAAACGGTGTGGCCACCCTACCGGCACGCGCCAACCGACCGAAAACCAAAATGTACAGCTCGGTAAAACAGCGGTTAGCGGCGGCACAGTATAATCATACAGTAAGCTATCTACATACAAACGTGCCACTCTCGGTTTGAATGTGTGCGTGAGCGTCGCGCGCCGTGTCGCGATATCACGCACACGCTACCATAAAAACGGAGGCATAGGGAGGCGGCAGTATGGACGGGCTGTGCCGCGTGTCTGTGTGCACGCTAGGCTAATAACAACGCGGGCGGCCTTAGATAGCCTACTGTATGGTTTATACTGTGATTCGGTGAAACAGCGGTTAGCGGCGGGCGGGTTAATTGATCTACATAACGACTACCCGCGTTTGTTGGCTTTTATTTAATCTAGTTATTTGTCTTGCTGCTTTATTTGTAGGTTAGTTTTGGTCCCTAATCGTTGCTATAGTTTTAGCATCGTGTTATACAAGCTGTTTTGAGCTGTATTTATCTATTATCTATGTTGACGTGGTTTGAAAGACTGTCTTTGAAATTAAATCCATTCGCATACGTATCATGATGATTTCTTAATTTATCTGCAAATACAAAAAAAAAAACAAAAAAATTATAGCTATAAAAACCTCCAACATTACTCATTTACATTACATTACATTAACATTACAAGGAGAACATAACCTCAGTCTGATATTTACTTTGACGACTTGTTAACTAGATCAAAAACTATCAATTATTTCCTATGGGGTACCATGTTTCTCGAGACTTATCTTGAGAATATTTGTATATCTGTTTAAATCACGTCATTATTCGTGACGTGATGAAGCGATATGAAATTCTTCAGATATAAATCAGAATAATTTAAAGCAATAAAAATTCAAACATATAGTGACACTAGTCACTCGGGGCCCCTTACCGAATTCGAGTATGATCTATACTAAAAAATAAGCGGGGAAAAGTACCATGGGGTTGGTATGTGAACACTCAAAATGGCGTGTGGCATGCACGCGTTTCGCTCTGTAATTTGTTTTCTTTATCGGTGGGTGAAAGCTCGTATGTCAATTTTTCGACAGTTGTTTGACGATTCCAAGTTCTTCCACACGTACAGTTTAGTTCTTCGGACGTCATAAATGATGACATCAATATATTTCAGTCCATTGCTGGATATAGGCTCCCCAAGTCCCCACCGTATACGCCACCAAATGCACTCTGTCTTTTTCCTACAAAGTCAGTCGTTTGTCCTACTCAATCTTCGGTCAAGTATGCATCCGCATCTTTGTGTTAATTAATAATTATTTTTTGCTCACTATCATGCTTGTTAATTACATGCATGTGAACTACTTGTTTTTTAAATTTTTAAACATATTTGAAACTGGCGCCCAACCTGTTGCAAAAAAAATTATGTGAGGATTGTGTTTGCCACCATATCTTAATATTATCAATTTTATTGTAAAGTTTATTCTTACTAAATGCAAATAAAGTTATTGGCTTGCTGCTAATTCAAAACCCCGGCCAACCTAATTTAATCCCATATTTTCCTTGCCAATTCACCGTAAAATGATGGAGATTTATAGGTTTTTATTTGGACGATATCCTTTTGATGGACCCTTTTGCGGGAGAGCAAGGGGTCGCTTTTTTAATTCAGAGGGAAGTTTTAGTTACCGGATTGGAGATAAGGGAATTGGCCTTAATTGTTACTTTTGAGGGTAGTTTTATGAAGTACAATTTGATTAAAATCTTTTTGGTCTAATAAGCCTAGTTAGAGTAAATCACAATTCAGATTTGGATAGTTTGGTTACGTTAAGTGAGTTTATTGTGCGTCCATTTAACAGGTTTTAAATTCGGATAAACTCCATAGCTGAATCTCTGAATGGACAGTTTCGGTAACAGCTTTTAAAACGCTTCTAAAAATGCATTGCTTGTAGTTGAATCTTTTTTTAATTTTCAGTGAGTTAGCTCTTGACCACAATCTATTCCGAAGAATGAGATGTGGCCTTCGGAAGAGGTACAGCACCATCAGATGATGTGTGTACCAAGTGTTCGATTCTGTAAAAGTGTTTTAAATAACAACTACCATCACTACAGAATCAAAATGGCTTCAATTGTTTAAGATTTTAGTAAAGCTTCAAACGACATAAACCGCTGTCAAAAGTATTTTCATACTTTTGTCAAACCGTTTATACTAATTTCACCACTCTGATGCTGGTGTTCGTTCCAATTTTAGAGAGATATCGTCAAACCTTCACCAAATGTGTATCTGCATGTTTCATGTCTGTTGCAAACCAGTCAAATCTTGCATAATTTCAATGCTTTTATAATTGTTTATTACAGTTTAATTATAGAATACTTATCGGCCAATAAATTAACAAATTGTTTACAGATAAATACAGAACTAATTAGTTGTTATTTAGCGATTCTTGTTAATAAAGTATCAATAATGTTTGTACATCTCTGTTTAGAGCAATTATTATGACATTCTTTATTTATTATATAGATTTGATATCGTATGTTTATAAATTAGTGATTTACAATTTATTAGCATTTACAGTGGTATAAATAACACTAATTCTTGGAACCCGCCCCGAGTTCAAGATTGGCCGGAAAACATACTATGTGTTCATTGTAGAATTTGCGGCTAACACTCCGGTTTAATTAACCGATAGAAAAAACCCAAGCGAACTCGTATTATAAAACTCCACCACAACCACTTCACAGCTTGGGATCACGATTTACTCTCAGAAATGTGTGGCACCTGAATGTTCCGAACTCCATGACGACAACAATCTGTGTGCCATTATTCCGTTTTGGAATATTTTATGTCCTGGATCTGAAACTTGGGCCTTTTACTAGATAAACTAAAAGCCTTGTGTTTCTTGCTAAGTTCTAAATAATTAATTAAATTTTATTCCAAATAAGTCCCACCGTCTAGCCCCGATTGAATTTGCGTCAGAAAATGATTACCAAAAACAATTTTTGAATACAAGTTCTAATTGTGATATTGAGTTAATTCCAATTTCCGACATACTCAACGGTTAATCGTGTCGACTCCATTGGACAACGCGCTCGAAGTCGACCGATCGGCACCGTATAATTTGTATGGGGGACGTTAATGCGGGGGATTATATGCAGAACTAGAATATTGACTGCGAATGTAGGACAGAAGGCGATCGATCATTCAGACTTGCTGTAGGCAAAAGTTTCTTAAACGCCTTGTTATTTAGCAGTTGTTATGTCTAATCAAGTGTCTTTGAACCGTTATGACCTCGTTTACTTTGATTTCTAATGTTTTCTTTGAAGGATTTCTGCCTGTTATTGATTTTGTTATGGGCATCCTTCTGATGTCTAATGCCGTTTTTTCTCAAGTGATTTTATAATAACTACTGTCATGTCAATTGGTTTCAACTGCGTCCAAATGATTAGCTTCTAGCTAGCTTATTTTGTTTAACTTTTTGCTTTCCCTATTTCCTTGTACACTTTGAAGCACGAAATCCATTATAGATGTCGAATAACTGCCACAATGAATGACAAATTCACAAAGATCAATCAAAAAAAGTACGCCTTTGAGGTCATGTCGTCACTTTCAATTCTATAGACACTTTACAGGATGGCTTGAGTTTGCTTAACTCTGATTGAATAGTGTGGATTCTAGGCTTACCACACCCTTCTAAATTTCAAACAAACTATTATTATTACAAACCTCTGCCTGTAGCAACCATGTTTCTTAAAACTGTCAACCCTGATCGACCAAATTAATAAAACTCATCCCGTAAAAACGGGAGTGTTATCCATCAACTTAAGAAAAAAACTAAAAATTATACCACTAATGATGACCTAACTCAAAATTAAACTAAAAACCAAAAGTGGTAACTAAAAATGTCCCTTATATTCAGACCCCAAATACTGAAGTCGCCACCCCATCCCGTCAGCGTGAAGACACTAGCAGCAACAATAATGAGTGCAAGGGGCTCTCGCTGCGTCACAAAGTGAATGCTTAATCCAAATTATACGCTGCTCTAGTTGGCGTTTTCCAATGCGTCCGACACGAATTCCTGTTTCTAGAACATATTTTGTTAGGAACTCGTCTTTCATTTTTCGACAAACTAAGCAACACTAGCACCAAGTTTCACTGACTGATTATACATTTCTTCACTAGAGACATCACTAACATTTAGTGCCCGTTTGTCAGTTTTGGCAGGATTGGCAAAGATTGCTGTTGTTAAACAACGCAAGTCGGTTCGGTAATGGGATGACACTGGCAAAATTCGTGCCTTATCACATTGTCGGATGTCAGTCGTTAAGCCAAGTTGTAGGCCTTAGGGTGGCTTGATAACATCTTACAATAAGTTGTATCACTGACCTTACACCCTCTTACAAACCGCACTGAGCCCGCTTTTTGGAGTATGGCTCGCACCACCTCATCGTTGAGGTGAGTCCTGTGTCTCTTTTGGTTCTGTAAGACAGTTACCTCTTGAGGTAAAATTCCAAGATTGACCGCAGATCGTAAACTGCAAGCGACACTACTGGTTTCTATGAATCTCTATGAAAGTGATTCCAAGCGTGGCCGCACTGCAGCGCCGCGCTTGGGAACAAAAGTGTGTCGCTTGGAGTTTGCGGTCTGCGGTCCGTCTTGGAATTGTACTTTTAAAGTCTGTATAAAAACATTTTTGTTTGTTTCTTCCTATGATATTCAAAAGAGGTATAGATACGTTATGTCAGTACTGACGCGAAGTCAAAAACTGACCCCTGGCGTACGTACAGAGGCGCACACATCAACCTTTACAAAATCATTGCAAAATGGGTCTAATGTCAGCCGCATAAGGTGCCCCTATGTTAAGGTTGATGTGTGCGCGTCTGTACATATGATTTGACCGTGTGTACAAGATAGCATAATTATTCACTAGAGCGTAAACGAGAGCGTGTTGCGCAGTGTTGTCTCAATCTGTCAATGCTTTGCTCAGATGGCCAAAAGTCCTGATTACGGGTGCCACTTTTTTAGCACAAGTAACCTATCTAAGTATTTGTATTATAATATCATTGGTTTCTTCCCCAACCCTCCAAGCCTACCAGTCACCTTCAGCCGCAATGCGAAGTGAGTAACGACGTCGTCAGCGAATTATCTGTATTATTTAGTTAATTGCACGCCGCTGACTGCTCCATTGTCGAGTTATTTGGCTCGAGGCGTTGGTAATGTTTGTCTTGAAAGGATTAGGTGATGAAAGAAGAGATGAGAGTGATTAGGGCGGGAGTGACGTTATGGTTTTTATTTGTTGTCTTTTTGAGGATTTGGTTATTTGTGGAGTAATTTTCCTTGGAATAAAAATGAATATCCAATTCCTACTCAAAATAAATAATGACGAACATTGATCTACACAGCGCCATCTAGCCTCAAACAAAGCGAAGCTTGTACTGTAGGGGCTAGACAAGGGTTTTTTTTAAAGGAAGTGCTTATCTTCTAGAACATTGTTGTTAAACTTGCTCTTATGTGTCGATTGATGAAAAACAATATTACACAACTTTCACTTTCTTTTATACACTGAATTCAAAAGTACTATATTTGGTCCAAAAAAATGGGCAACCCTATTCATATTATAAACCACAGCGAGTTTATTACTAACATTTGAAGTTGAACAGTTATTTATAACCCTTGCTGTGTCTGGTTTTTTAATTTTTCTAAAGCTATTGTCGCATACGGGGATTATAACACGACCATCGAATTGTGAACGAATTTCCAAACAATTAATTTTATTGTCGCTGCCCTAATAATCCTCGCTGAGGCATTAAAAGGATTGACAGCAAATAATATTATTATCTTTTTTATATTGCTTTTTTATTATTTTATTTCTTATTTCATGTTTTGGCGATAAGGTACTCAAACTGCAAGCATGGTCGATACCTTTTTCTAATTTTTAATTCATACTAAGTGGTTTATAGTGAATAGTTATAGAAATAGTTAACATCGTATATTTTGCAACGGAATAGACGTTCTTACTGCAAGACTTTTAAATAAAATGAAACTGTCTCTAAATTGTAAAGTGTCCGCTGAATCTCATAATGTTAGGAAAGTGTTTCATCCCGTTAGGGAATTAAAAAAAACGTAACTTAAAAGGCATAAAGTGTACGTTGATGACATAAAGTGAATGTTAAAAATGGCATAAAGTGAATTTTAAAACTGGCATAACCGCAAAAGTGCTGATTTTCACAAGGAACCACCACAGGAGCGAAACAAGTTCGACAGATGCAAACAATAACTTTATTTGAACATTGTGTAATTTTTACTGTCTTTTTCAGTCACAGAAAAGGCGGGATACCAATCACCATATGGGGGAATGGATAATGGAATGGTAAGTTTCTTTAAATTATTTTTCTTAACCTATTTTGACCCTAGATTTTTCTGATAGATTTTAATAAAGATTATTTGTCAATTGTTTTCATAACCAATGATGTACCTATCATGTTCTCTCCTTCTCATGTTGCGTAAATTTGCTTAGGAAAATGTGGACCTCTGAATGCCCAGTCCATCATAGCGGTAGTAATCAGTGTGCTTCTGACTATCCCGCGTATGTTATGTTATTCTCTGTTTATGTTTTATAAATGAAGTTACACCTAATACATGGTATAGCTTTCCTCAAGAATGATGAAGGAGCAAAAAATAATAAATTCTTACTTATACGAAACACGGGAAAAGGTTCGGATACGTTTGCGTTTTTGCCGCCTCGCCGTGGTGCTAGGGTGACCATGGATTTGGGGAAACAGCGGAATTTATATGTTTCCCAAACCTTTGCAACCACTAGCACAATATACGCAGACCATTGAGTATCTCTGATGAGTATTTAAGTATGTTGAAATAAAAATATCATGCATTTCTTTAACCTAAACTTTTTAGCAATAAGACCGCCTAAATTGTACATTGGCTCTAAAATGTTTTTCTTCTTTGTTAATTTCTCTGTTGTGTTTGTGTGCAATCAAGTGTTTCTTTTCTTACATTATCTAAACTAGGTCCCATCAAAAACAATTATCATCATTAGAGCAGCGAGCTGGTTGTTTTGTAGTTTTAATCATAGTTTTAATGTTAGTGTAGTTATAAATAAGTTGAGTAGCTCTATTTATTTAAAAAAACAAAAAAATGTAAACAGAGTATCCCATTTCAAGTACTCATGTTTATATCATAAACTTAATATAAATTACGTCCTTTTTTCGGAACTTTACCTAACACTATTGTCTTGAAAAAAAAAAAGATTATGACTAAAGTTAGCAGGCTACAAATTATATTTTATACTTTTTCAACCGTTGGTTTTTTTGATATTCTACTAAGTATCCAACGTAATCAAAATTACTGCTACATTTATGGGAAGAAAGTGAGATATTGTAATATATTGGTGTGTTTCTTGTAGTAAAATTCGTAATGATTCTTTACTATTTACATTGTTGTTCCCAGAAGTGAGTCAATTAAAGTAAGCATGTATTAATAATGAAAAAAATAATAAAAGAGATTGTCCTTAAAATTGAAGCACCATGGTTACCCTACTCTGGGAAAACGTAGTGGCCGTTATAAATCACAATATCGAATTCGTTGTATATTTTGATGTTTCGGATTTTTCTTTTTCGGTCGCAGTTTTAGTGTATGGAATACGAATTTTAAAAAATATCTCTATTTTTACAATCAAAATTACAATTTACACTGTTTTAAGGTGTCAAACTTTTTGAATCGTAACCTGTTACCGATTTTTGCTGAAAGAAATCTCTTTTTAAAGATACCATCACAATTTTTGTTCTAATCGTTAGCTATTGTAACTTTATTTTTGTGTACGAATAAATATATAAAATAACTAGAGTATATGAAAGCATAAAAAAATGTCAAACACTATTTTAATTCTGGGCCCCAAGTCTTCTAATTTTAAAACGCTTCAATTGAATCGTAGTTGAGTCTCAATAGTTCCATAGAAAATGTGTCAAATTAGCCGATTGAGACTCAATTACGATTAAATTGAAGCGTTCTAAAATAAGCAGACTTGGAGCCCTGTAGTAGTTATGGTGGCTACTCTGAGGCTGACTGTACATATAGTACTTGAGTTGTACAAACACGTACAAACCTAACAACTTGCAAAACTACCCTACGCTAAGCGCGGAGTGGTTGATCGCCGCGCGCCACATTGCGGCTTAATTACCTGCATTGTTGGGGAACTCAATAGGACAGGTACTGTACGGCGTAGTACACAATGGCCTAGCTTAGCTAATAGGAACTAGTGACTGAAAGAAACTGTTATTTATTTATAGAAAATATTACAGCACATAAGTGAAACACAAATGTACACATAGTACATTAGTGGTACACCACACGTACATACATTACAACTTGTAAAACTACCCTACGCAAAGCGCGGAGTGGTTGACCGCCGCGCGCCACATTGCGGCTTAATTACCTGCATTGTTGGGGAAACTCAATAGGACAGGTACTGTACGGCCTAGTACACAGTGGTCGCTTAGCTTAGCTAATAAGAACATGTGGCTGAAAGAAACTGTTATTAATTTATTGAGAATATACAGCACATCAGTGAAACACAAATGTGCATATAGTACATTAGTGGTACAGTCAACAGCACATCAGGTTACCCCATTTCCGTTTTACCTATCGCTCTTGCCAAATGTCATTTCTTTGCAATAGAGCAAGGAGGACTGACTGGAAATGGGTAGCGTGATGTGCCGGCCACCGTACAAACACGTACATACATTACAACTTGTAAAACTACCCTACGCAAAGCGCGCAGTGGTTGATCGCCGCGCGCCACATTGCGGCTTAATTACCTGCATTGTTGGGAAACTCAGTAGGACAGGTGTTGTACGGCGTAGTACACAGTGGTAGCTTAGTAACTAACTGAATTTTGTGTATGATCAACACACATCTTAGTAGGCCAAAAATAAATGTCTCGGCTGCTCACACTGAAGTTTTTTTTTCTTTTTTGACGGGGTGAATTCGTTAATGGACATCCCGCCTTCCGGGGGAAAGGTGGTGTTGTCTCGGGCTCCCCCCTCTGGATACCGAATAAACCCCCTGGTGACCGTCTTCTGCTCGATACCAGGAGGTCCGGTGGACCCTTGCGTGCTCTGCCGATTGCTCGGCCCATTGCGAAGGGAGTTGTTCGTCCCCCCTAACACCTGCCAGGTATGCACGGCGATGTGAGGTCACTCGTGGCCGTCGGGGCCACTTGTAATGAAGGCACACGGCCCCCGTGTGCACTCCCAGCGACCCCGAAGGCCCCCCTTTAGTCGCCTCTTGAGGCAGTCATAGTTCTAACTTTTAAGTTCAACAGTCTTAACTGATACTTATAGTTAAACTAACCTGCCACTCCCGTAAAACATGAGTAGAAAATGTCATGTAAAACATCCCTTATGCATCCGCCCTTACTAGAGACAAAAGAAGCAAAACTAGTTCCAGTTTGAATTAACATACATCCATAGCAACGTGTCCTGCTACTGTATAATTTAATGTTCTTATTCGCGCGTCTGTCTATCTGTCCGTTTATACACGCAAAAAGATATTTAGGATACCTTTAAGTCCAAATGACAAGGTTCAAAGTAGCGCAAAATTTGAGTATTGAAAAACTGAAGAAATAATTGCCACGTACGGACAGGTGTTCCGTTTTTATGTGTAGATATTATGTTATTATTGGTACGAAATTAGTCGTGTCAGGAGTAGAATTTATAGTTTTAAGTCGATAATCTATGTAGACTCTACTTATAGGGCTGTGGATCGGAAATCTTTAATTATAAGAAAAAATGGTTTAGTTAGAACAAAGGGATATGGGCCGTCTTACTTAGAAAGAGACAGCCTTATCTCCGATGGTTCGACAATCCTTCCTACTCCCCTTGTAACATTTATGCTATAATTTATAAAGATACTAGCGGCCGCCCGCGACTTCGTCCGCGTGGGCTTAGGTTTAACAAAAGTGATATCTTCTTATATATAAAAATGGATTGCTGTTCGTTAGTCTCGCTAAAACTCTGGAATGGCTGGACTGGGGCTAATTTTGGTTTTGAAATATTTGTAATGGTCGAGGAAAGGTATAAAAGGTGAGTAATCGTGAGAAAATGCTGGGAATATAGTAAACATCTCAATATTAGTTTCCTTTTAGTAAATGTTCCTACCTGTCACGTGACACTAAAAGTTTGACAACAGAACGAAGTCTGTTGGGACAGCTACTATCTTTATAAATTGAAGCCTATATTCTACTCAGGTGCATAAGCTATATTATTGTAAAGTTTCATTAGAATCCATCCTGTAGTTTTTACGTGAAAAAGCGACACGGCACATCCACACATACAAACTTTTGCATTCATAATAATAGTAGGATTGTTCAAAAAATTGTAGTCAACGCGGACGTAGTCGCGGGCGGCCTCTAGTGACAAGTAAATATTAGTTTTTCTTCGATTTTTGGTCTTGTAAATAGACACTACATATTCCTACGTCGGGGATCGAACCCGCGCCCTTTGGCGCAGTAGCCAACTTCTGAACCATTACACCAAATAGGTTGTCAATCTATCAGTTGACAAACCGGTATGCTCCCAGTGTATTCCAATCAATCGAAAAAACCAAAGGTCTTTGTCCACCGAGTGGTATTGAACCTGCGTCCTCGTGAGGCATGCAGCTGGCAGGTGTTGGGATACATCCAATCATAGTTGTGTGGAACGTGTTCCACTGAAATGTAGTTTTGTATGGTCAGTCTGTCAACGCCCTAATATGGTCAGTCTGTCAACGCCCTAATCTTGTCTGTCTAAGACGAAAGCGTTTATGACAGCCCTTATGGCACATTGGTGCAAGTGGCGCCTTTATTTGAATATCACTGGACATTATTGCACACGGCGCCATCTAGCCCCGAACTAAGCTACTAAATACTTGTGCTATGTGAAACTAGACAACGGACAAACATACTTAAATGCTTTTTTTTTGACATTATAGCACACTGCGCCATCTAGCCCCGAACTAAGCAACTAAATACTTGTGCTATGTGAAACTAGACAACGGACAAATACACTTAAAAGCATTTTTTTTGTAAATACGTACTTAATATACATAGGAAACACCCAGACCAGTACAAACATACATGTTCATGCATACAAATTGGTAATGTACGGTGATCGAACTCGCGACCTCTGGTGTAGTAGCCAACTTCTTGATCATCACACCAAATAGGTTGTCAATCTATCAGTGGTAAACCGCAATCATACAAAAAACCCAAAGGTTTCTGTCCACTGAACTGTATTGAACCTGCGTCCTCGCGAGGAATGCAGCTGGCAGGTGTTGGGATACATCCAATCATAGTTGTGTGGAACGTGTTCCACTGAAATGTAGTTTTGTATGGTCAGTCTGTCAATGCCCTAATCTTGTCTGTCTTAAGACACAGTACACAGAGAACAGTAAAATATCTACATACAAACGTGCCGCTCTCGGTTTGAATGTGTGCGTGCGCGTCGCACACGCTAGCATAAAATACGGGGTAAAAGGCACAGTATTAAACATGCAGTAGGTTATCTAAGGCCGCCCGCCAAGTTATCAGCCTAGCGTGCACACAGACACGCGGCACAGCCCGTCCGTACTGCAGCGCCCTATGCCTCCCTATTTTATGCTAGTGTGTGCGTGAAACTAGACAACGGACAAACATACTTAAAAGCATTTTATTTGTTAATACACATAAAATACATAGGAAACACCCAGACCAGTACAAACAAACATGTTCATGCACACAAATTGGTACCGTACAGTGATCGAACTCGCGACCTCTGGTGTAGTAGCCAACTTCTTGACCATCACACTAAATAGGTTGTCAATCTATCAGTGGTAAACCGGAATCATAAAAAAAACCCAAAGGTCTTTGTCCACCGAGTGGTATTGAACCTGTGTCCTCGCGAGGAATGCACCTGGCAGGTGTTAGGATATATCCAATCATAGTTGTGTGGAACGTGTTCCACTGAGAAATGTAGTTTTGTATGGTCAGTCTGTCAATGCACTAGTCTTGTCTGTCTAACCCAATGATATTACAATAAAAAAGACGTAGATACTTGGTTCGTTGGTTACTTGTGCTATAAAAGTGGCACCCGTTACCAAAACTTCGAACACCTGAGCGAAGCATTGACAGTTTGAGACGACACTGCGCAACATGTATTTGTCTCGTTTACGCCCTAGTAAATAATCATACTATATACTGTGTACAAGACACGCAGTCAAATTATAGGTACGTACGCCAGGGGACAATTTTTGACTACGCGTCAGTACTGACATAACCTATCTACGTCGTTTTATTGCAATATCATTGCATCTGTGCGTAGATGCAGTGGAGGGTCGCGTCATATCAGCTTAGACAATCTTTACCATCTAATTTATTCTTATTGTTATTTTAATAGCAAAACCTTCGCTAACTTAAGCAGAGATGTCTTTGTGATATTTATTTACCTTCCTTCCGCATTATGTAATTGTATTAACCGAGGTCAACGACCTCGTTCGTCCGCGAGGGTAGTCTTAAGGGCTCTCGCTGTCCCATAAGGGCTGCTTACTTTTACTACAACTTAGGGTTATGTACCGTTAAGGGATTGTCCAATTCTGCTAAACTGTGTTTAAGGGTTGATGTGTTAGAGGGCGGAAAGTTAGTATCTTTTATATACTTGTAAGGTTTGGATATGTGTATGTGAAGGAAGGCATCAGGTCTTACGTAAAAATCAAAACTACAGTTATTCTTTACGTTAATTCCTGTTAGTTTTTAACTTCGTATCCACTTCATATTGGTGTGCAGTTAGCATCAAAATTAAATATAAAAATCTGTAACTTTGTAATAGTGGCATCTAATTTGACAGCATCTTCATTTCCATGACAAACGACTTGTCAATTTTTAAGTTGACCTTACCATACCGCGAAGATGTGCTAGGACTTATTATTGGTGGACTTGCAGTCCACACTCCAAGCTGCTTAAACTTTTTATTTAATATTGTAGCACTTACTTAGTAGTACTTTTTATTTAAAAAAAAAGTAGCAATCGATGGAGAATTCTTTTTTTTACATTTAATTAGGCACGTACGCTAGTTCTTCTTAAACCTGAAAGCATAGACATTTCGTGTTGATTTAGTACCGTAAAACAGATTTAAAATCACCAATAAATACAATAATGTTTCAACTAACTTGCAAAGTATCAAAATGGTCTCCGTTTAGTATGAGTAAGTGACGGCAGAGCTCACGATCACTGGTACCTCTCTAGTATTCACCTGTACCAGCACGTAACATGTCGTTTTGCACCGTAGTACGGCGTGGCTGCGACGTCGTGCGCCGCGCCCAACGGCCACCACCAGCCGGACCGGCGTCATCACCAGCACCACCATCACCAGCACGCGGACGTGCCGCCGCAATGGGTGAGCGGTGGCGGTGTTTACACGCCGTTTTTGTGTTCATGTGCCCGTTTTTGTGCTGTTTACACGCTGTTTTTTGTTGTTTGTAGTTCGTTTTGTGTTGTTTACACTTTGTTTCCACTTAATTTCTAGTTGTTTAGACTTTGTTTTGTGTTGTTTACACTTTGTTTTGTGTTGTTTACACTTTGTTTTGTGTTGTTTACACTTTGTTTAGTGTTGTTTACACTTTGTTTAGTGTTGTTTACACTTTGTTTTGTGTTGTTTACACTTACAGGTTTTGCACCTTGTTGTGTACGTTCACAATTTCACATGTTGTTTTTGTATTTCTATTTGTGTGTTTATAGTTTACGTAGTATTGTAAGATTGACACAGGGTTTAGTGATGCTTACAAGTGCAACAGTTTTTTTATTTTGTGTTGTTTACACGTTGTTTTGTGTTGCTTACACCTAATTTCTACTTTACACCGTTTTTTTGTCGCTTGAATACGTTCTGTGCTGTTTACTTCTCTTTAGTGTTTGTTTAATTGTTGTTGTAGTTATGTGGTGTTTGTGTAGTTTTGTGTTTATAGTTTATGTAGTATTGTAAGACTTACACTGTGCTGTGATGTTGATTACAAGAGCAGTAGTTTTATTTAGTAAATCTTTGTAGTGAAAGATGCAGTTTTTGTTTTTTGTCGTAGACATGTTAAAAAGAAGTTTAAACAGATTTTTTCTTATTAGATTATTTGTTATTCTTGTCATACTATAGTGGTTTTAACTTTAGCCTGGCGATAGAAGCAAGCAGGACCGTGCCTTTCAGAGCACTTTGCTAGACTTATTGAATTTTCGCTTTTATAGTGTGTAGATGTGAGTAGTAAAAGGATATAGTCGTTTTAGAATCTAATAAGCCTTTTAGATTTTGTTCAACAGTGATGATTTGATCTCAAAAAGCTATCCTTTACAGTATGAAAGGAAATGTTTTTGCTCACTACGTAAGCCCCGGACTGTATTCCAATAGCGATGGTCAGCCGTTATGGTAAGTGGAGCACTCAGAAGCCTACACTACACAATTTGGTGCGTTTCTTTAAATAGCAACTGGCAACACTGATATTGATGGAAAATGGGAACGTTTTGACTACTTAAGTACTTAACAGCAGTCGTGATCACAGGATTACTCAAGATATTGCATAACCATTAGAAAATTTATTTTCAGTTACTGTAATTTCATTACCATTTACCAGACTAGAAACTACTACACTCCTGAGCTGTTGACCGTTGGGGCCGGAAAGTTTTTTAATGGAGGTTATTTTTGACTAAGATAATCCATTTACGCGAGAACTCCCAGATAGAATTCAACTGGTGGACCCCAGCCTCGATATGCTGGTAAACCCAGCCATTAAGCGTAGCTACATTTCCGTATGCCAGGCGTTCTGGAAATCCCTGGGGTAGCTCATTAAGGGTAGCTACATTTCCGAATACAAGCCTTTCTGGAAATGTCTGTGGTGGCCCAAATTTTCAGCAGTAGACGTCATGATGATGACGTGATGACAAAGACCTCCTCTTTTTTATATATTGATAGGGGAATGCTTTCCGCATACCCGTTCGGCAGGGGCCAGACAGGTTCCCCAGGAGCATCTATAAGCCTGGACGGCGTGAGGATCGTCGTGAAGGCTCAGATAAAGTATCTGGGCCTGATCTTGGATGGACGGTTCAATTTCCGCGGGCACTTCGGCGTGCTCGCGAACCGCCTCGTCGGCGCTGCGGGCGCATTAGGCCGCCTATTGCCTAACAAGGGCGGCCCAGATGCCACATGCCGGCGTCTGTACGCTGGCATAGTGAGGTCGATGGCGCTCTACGGGGCGCCAATCTGGGCGGATGCCCTGACCATGGCAAACAAGCGTCTACTGCGCAGGCCGCAGCGGACGATTGCCGTGAGGGCGGCCCGCGGCTACCGGACCATTTCCGGGGGGGGCGGCCTGCGTGTTGGCCGGAATGCCCCCCTGGGAGCTGGACGCGGGGTCCTTGCTGCCGTTTATGAGGCTCGAGCGGCAGCAAGAACCACAGGGCAGCGCCCTACCTTTGAGTAGGTGGAGCCTGTCCGGAAGAGGGCCCAAGAGGAGGTCCTCAGAAAGTGGAAGGAGGAACTGGTGGATCCCGTCTATGGTGCACGCACTATAGACGCTATCCGACCGGTTCTCGGTCGGTGGTGCCGGAGGACGTTCGGCTCTTTAACCTACCGGTTGGTGCAGATGCTTTCCGGGCATGGATGCTTCGGAAGGTATCTGTACAAAATAGCCAGGAGGGAGCCGACTCCCATGTGCCACCACTGTGGCGCAGCCGAGGACGATGCCCAGCACACCCTAGAGGTGTGTCCGTCGTGGGCGGAGCAGCGCCGCGCCTTGGTGGCAGCTGTCGGAGGGGATCTCTCACTCCCAAGCATAGTACGAGCTATGCTTGAAAGTGAGAGATCATGGGAAGCAATGGTCTCCTTCTGTGAAGTTGTGATGGAACAGAAGGAGACCGCGGAGAGGGCCAGGGAGGAGGATCCCCTGGCAGCACCTCTCCGACGTAGGCGGAGGGGGACTCAGAGGCGGCGGTTCGCAGCCGCCCAAACAGTCCCTTAGTGACACCGGTGGATGATTGCCGGGGGGGCTTTCACCCACATTGCATGGTGTCACCCGTCTGGGGGGTATTCATCGTGTATCAGAATATCCCCCCATAGCGTGAGGAGGCCCGGCGCGAAGGCTGGGCCGACCGCTCGGGGCGAAGTGGAGATATTCAAACGGAATCCCACATCGCCCCACGCAAAGGCGAAGCGGAGATACACTGGGGTCGTTTTAGTGCGGTAGACCTGCCTTTTACTGGCAGGGAGTCCCACACTCCCCCACCGTTCCCCCGAACGGTGGGATAGTGCATAAAGCATTTTTTCCCCGTCAAAAAAAAAAAATAGGGGCCAGACAGGTTATGTTTGACTCTCTCTGCTGTGAGCTTCTTAGGCTAGAAGCTGCCCAGATCCTACCCACTAAACCCCCATCAGTGCTCCATCGCATCCCTTCATGGGTTATGGGGGAAACGGAGACATCGATCATGTCTGTCATCCTCTCCCCATCTCCACTCTATGCCAACCCGCACCATATTTTATTGAAATGTGCAGTGTTCCGAGTATTCGCGCGAATATTAGAAAACAATAGATTATTGGATGACGTTGTAATATGCAGTTATCTCTGAGACGTGACTTATCTCTTCTTAAACATTAGGTAAACGGCATTAGTACTTCGCACCAGGAAATGGTATCGACTATTACACGTGTTTAATAAAAAAAAACTAATGTATTATTTGTTGCCCGTACTCATAGTCCAGGTGCCCGTGGCGCAGTTGTGGCAGCGATCGCTATTGTTAAGCGACACGCCGGATCGAAAATGGGATGGGTGACCACCCCGACCGAAATTTAATAATGTACTTTTCGCGCATCTCCGTGCTCCGGAAAGTACGTTAAGCAGCTGGTCCCGGTTCCCGGTTGACGCTAGATGTCAGTCGTTAAGCCTAGACGGAGGCCTGATAACATCCGACTTCAAGGTTGCTCACTAACCTTACACCCCTTCAACAATCTGCACTGAGTCCGCGTGTTGGAGTATGGCTCAATTAACCTCATAGTTGAGGTGAGGCCTGGGCCCAGCAGTTGGGACGTTTGAGGGCATTTTTTTTTGTTTTATTATTTGTTGTCACAAAACATAATCCTGATAGTTTTCCAGATCTGCCAGTCGAAGGACATAAAACGTACAGTACAGTCAACACCACATCAGTCTAACCATTTCCGTGTTTTTCTTGCTCTTGCCAAATAGCATTTTTGCGATTGTGGTTTCACTTATTCTTGTTTTTATCTTACTGTTCCACAAGTAGGTCTTGGTCATTGAATGATATGTTATTCGGAAGTGCCGAAAGTGTTTCGTCCCACACTTGTCGCTGTCATAGTGTTAATGTCATAGTTATAGGACTGATGAATATTAATGAGTTCTTGGGTACCAGTCGTACGAGATATGTTTGTTAATTATATGTGGAAGTGACGTAGAAGGCAGGATAATGTGGATTATAGAAAATCTTGATTGGAAATGCGAGTATGTTTATTCAAATAGACCTACTAATAGGGTCAGGTCAAGAGTACTTTTAACCGACGAGTATGTATGACAGGACTCATGAAAGTAGAGGAGGCGCAAGGTGTGTGTCAGGATCGTAGCAAGTGGAAAGAAGTGGTCTCTGCCTACCCCGTAGGGAAAAAAAGGGGGATGTATGTATGTAAATAGACCTTCCGCGAGTATTAACAAACTGTCAAATTAACCAAGGAAAGGGACAAACGGAATACACAGTACACAAAATAATGTGTCAACGAGACTGTTTCTGTACTCCTTTTGTGTCTTGTAACTTCCTACTTGTCTTGTTCGGTCACTCTTTCTTATCTGTACCATTTGTACAAAAACGTGTTTAGCCTACTTATCGTCATGATTTCGCAAATTGTCTGTCTGTCCGTCACACACTCGTCAACGTGACGGTTTCGATATGGATTTGTAAATTATACACGTGAGTATAAATAAAAATAAATAAATAAAATAAAATAAAAATTATTTATTTCAGAACAAACATTCCATATGTTATTAGTAAGTTAGTTAGTTAGTAACAATTTTGGTCTTACACATTATGTTAGTGGTGTTAATATCTCGTTAGTTTAGGAGGTAGCTACATTTAAGGCTTCAGCCCTTTTATAGTGTGCACCCAGTGCTTTTTAGTATAAGCATGGGATGTCAAATTGATAAATAACTATTTTTAGGCGATTTGCATCACTCACCCCCGAATTCACAAACGTCAATCAACGCTAAGCACGCGCTCACGCTCATGCTGTCCCGTAAAATGTCAATAGAACTAAAAGGGACAGCTTTACTTCTGAGGGATGCTCAACGTTAATTTCCGTTTGTGACTCCGGAGGTTACTATGGATCTTATAATAAAACTACGGTCTAAAGAGAGAGCGAGGCGCTTTTCGCTATAAGATCGAATCAGATATGAGGAAATCTATGAACTAAAGTCACTGAGGTAGCCCAGAGGAGGGTCAGCTGGTTGAAGTGGTAGTGAGCGGGACACATAGCGCGAGAACTGATGGTCGTTGGTAAAGTTCTAGAATAGAGACCATTCGAAGGCACATATGGTTTGTGACGCCCCCCTGCAAGGTGGACGAATGACCTGGAAAAGAACGCAGGATTTCAGTGGATCCAAACCGTCCAGAACCTAGCGCCATGGAAATCTATGTCCAGCATAGCTCTCTCCTGTGCCTAGTCTTTTTTGCGACCTTACATGTCGATGGCAATCCTCAGATTGATGAGTCCAGTTTTCTGGCTCTTACGGCCTGTTCACTGGTGACCTTCAGGTCATCCTGTGTGCAGCTGTTGGGACAAATTTGGCACGATAGTAGGTGGCTCGTAGTCAGGCGGGAGAGATCACACTTTCACACATTGTTCATACCATCATTGGCTTAAACTGTCCTTGAATCTGCCTACCTGGGACCGCAGTTTGCTTAGCCATAGCTGACCTGGCAAACCCTATATTTAGCATTTATTTTCATAGGGCGTGACAAATGCTATAGTAAATAGCATAGACAGGATAGCCTACCGCAAACCGATTATTGCTTATGGTGGGTTAACAGACTGGACGCCTATGTTCAGTATTTCGCTATGAGATCGAACGTACGTTTCTTTCTTCATCAACATCATCATCAGCCTGTCGACGTCCACTGCTGCACATTATCATTTCCCAAAGTTCGCCACAACTCCTGGTTCTGAGCCTTCCGCATCCGATTCCCGCCACCGTTCTCAGGTTTGCCGATCCGCGGTCTCCACTCAAGGCGCTTTCTTATAAGGTCCATAGTAGGGCTTGCAAATATTCGAAAATGTTTAATATTCGAATATTCGAATATTTTGGAGACATTATTCGAATAATTCGAATAATATTCGAATAGTGAAAAAAAATTGAAATACTTAAAACAATGTTTTAATAATATGCCTATTATGAAGATACTTCAATTTACAGACAAGGTCTGATAGCTGTCTGATAGCGATCCTGATTTTCAAAGCTTCCAGTAGCCGGTTACTAATATAATTGTTATTTTCTGGAAGTTTGACAACCATGAATTGGAGAGCTGCTTCCGCAGTGAGCAAATTCGCATTTTCTTCGCATAGCGCTTCAACTGTTGCTTTGACAATATTCAGCGAAGACGACAATTCCTGCATAGAGACAATTCCGAGGACTCAAACGCTGTGTCATTCTTTAAATCAATCAGTGCCTTTTTGATAGGATCTTTCAGTGTCGAAAATCTTGACACCATATCAGCCAAGCTACTGCACCTAGTTTTGCAGTCTAAAATCAGTCCTATTTTTTATGGTTTTCCGGTAAGTAGTTATTTAGTATCCCAAGTCTGGTCGGCGACTTTTTGAAGAATTTCACAGCTTTTCGCAATTTGTCAATAACATTTTTTAGATTTACATCACTAAAAGTTGGTTGATTTGAAGAAAAAATTGGCTCAACTATAAATCTACCTTCTTCTTGTTCTTCACTGTCGGAATCACCATCTTCGTCTTCCGTGTTTCCTGTATGTTCCTCTTCATTTCGCTGACCCTCCTCTTGATTATTTTTCTAAATAACATCCAGCACAGCACATTGAATGCGCGAAACATAGCTGATGGCAAGTTGAACAATTACGACCCATTGCACACATCACGCTTGCCCCATCCGTGACTATACATGCTGTCTTACTCAGTTTAAGTATAAACAAGTGCCGTCGAATATTCGAATAACAGGTTTTCTAAATTCGAATATTCGAAGCCACTTACTATTCGAATAATTCGAATATTCGAATGCAAGCCCTAGTCCATAGTCATAAAGGGCGTAAATCGCCTAAAAATACTAACTTATCTATTTTGGCCTTCCACGCCATAACTCACGTGCTCAGATTTAGAAATCCATATCAGAACCGTCACGTTGACGAGTGTGTGACGGACGGACAGTTTGCGAAATCTGACGATAAATAGGCTAAACACGTTTTTGTACAAATGATACAGATAAGAAGAAAGGTGACTTAAAATGCCTTGATGACATCGATGGAGTAGTGGTGAAGGTCACAAGACACAAAAATAACCAGGATAATTTGAGCATCAGAAACCGTCCTAAGTTCCAATAGCCTCTAGAACTTCAAGTAATAAGTTGTGGTCCTTTTTTTACCAGCGTGATGGTATGTATGTATGTATATTTCTTCAAGAAGAGAGTGAACAGCCATTTTTTAGGCCATGTAGCACCTTAGACCACATCATCACTTACGATCAGGTGAGTTTGTGGTCAAATGCGCACCTAACCAAGTAATTTAAAAAAGATTACGCCACTTGCGGTAAGTAATTTCGATCGTGAAATTTTGGCCGGTATGGTCACCCATCCTATTACTAGGCCTGACGTGCGCAGCTTAACATTGGTTATTGTTGCCGATCCTACGCCGTTAAACAGGCACTTTTTGTTCTATGCTAGTGTTTTCTGAAGCTTATAGAGATTTAATCAAATTAAAATCTGAAATAGTGCTTCAATAGTAATTCAATACGGGTAGATGCCATTGTTGCTAGCTAAGTAATATCCACCTTGTCCAATGTTCGAAGAATATGAGAATATAAAAATTCTATTAACTTTGTCGATATGCATCTACAGCTACCTACTTTTGTCATTTATACCTGTGAGAAATGGGCACGTACCATTTTTTTGCTGATATAGGGATGTGCTTTGTCGATAATGACAGTTGTCGATAGACTTTTGCAAACGCAAAAGGAACCTTGAAGGTCAGGACAATACTGCTGGTAGCCTTAACTTAAGCTAGGAAAAGTCCAGCATTCGTGGAATCAAGTAATTTTAATGAGATGTGATTAACCTAATTACACTCAATATTTACTTCTATAAGTTTAGTTGAATTTAGGGGGCCTTATTACTGAAATAGAGGCATAATTAGACCAATAATGGTGTACGCTATGACTGACTATCCAAAGTCATATAGAAGAAGATAGCCATCTCCATTTTTCCTAAAACAAATAATGTAAATATTAACTAATTTCTCTAAGCTTTTGTCTGCAAAGAGCTGGGTCTCGTAAGATTCCAGTCCTATTTTTATATTATGCTATCGTCAGAGCGTAGGCGAAATGTCAAACAAGATGAATTACAATATTTTTTATCTCCCATAACACAAGACAAATAATATTTCAACCTCATTACCATGTGTGGTCCAGAAAGCTCGTAACAGAGCTAAGTGTTTCTTAGGGCATCTGCACTCTAGCTACATTTATTTATTTCGCAAGAGCGACAGGTTACCTTCTGTCGCCTAAAATGTATGGGACATGTATACACAGAGTTCTTCAAACTGATGAACATACTTACTTTAATATTTCTAGAAACATTCTTAAATAAATCAGAACTTCCAAACAGAACCAACACTAGAGAGATTCATCACACGAATGTTTGTTCAGAATGGGGATCGAACCCACGCCATTCATTCATGCAGCTCTCTGGCCGCTGCGCCAACGGACCAGTGAAAGACAGGTCTTATTTTTAAATTTGTAGCTTCATAGACTTTTTTGAAACACGATTTAAAAACATGATGGTGAGCACCCTATTGAAGCTGAGCTTATGAGTTTTTCACATAATTTTACCTTCATAGAGAAATTTTCCCTCACAATTTTGACAAGCTTACTGTTTTGACTTTTCATCGACTTTAAGTCTGTGAGTTTGTTACCCTTGCGTGCTCAGGTGCCCTTATTCTTGCTCCTATAATTTAAACTACGTTACAATCATTGAAATGTACGCGTTTTTTGTCGCACTCGTGAAAGTCATCAAAAATCACTTTGTGTTATAGTTCGCTTGCCGTTTGTTTTTTTACATTCATAATAATTACAAGTACATTTGTTGCGAGGTTTTCTATATTTGTGGGTCGGTTTTTTCATCTTTGTAACATAGGTCTCTTCCATATATTCGCAGAGTGGCTGGTTGTAAGCGGCCTGCATCTATCAACTTGTTTAAACGTCTGTCAGGTCACTCAGGTCATCAAACTACCTTGATGTCACAACACAACCTGTATTTGTCGGTTTTTTCAATTGCGATCGTTTTGTTTTCTTCTATCTCTATCGTAGGTGGTTGTCAAGTATCCCTATTTACAGGCTTCGCGTATTTTGGAGCTAGTGTGTGGTTTGACAGGAATTTAGGGGGGTTTGATTTATGTGTAGAATTTAAATGGTTAATTCCTTTGACGACGTGGACCATCGTCGTAATAGATTAGCCCGTAAAGGAGGAGTAAGGTAAGGGCTACATCTTCTGAAATGGCAGCGAATTGTATGCGACGAGCTGAGTATGACGAATTGACTAACCCAATTTAGGAAGACCAACGTCCATAATATGTCATAATAATCGGGCTTATTATACTGATATAATTAAAACTCTAATTCTAAATTGGCTGCTTCCGTCCCACTGCAGTGCAAAGAGCTACCCTGCCCATTCCTAGCCTACGCGGTCTAACCCCAGAACAGAACCATCACGACGCTGGTTTTCAGGGGAAAACCAGCGTCGTGATGGTTCTTTAACCAACCAGCGGCATATGCTGAGGGGCAGCCTTTTAGACACTTTATTTGTTACTATTTGTTGTGTAAATTTTATTGTTATGTTTAGTGTTCAATATGTTATTTCTTTCTTCCTAAAGCCAGTCAATCTTTCCTAGTTCGTCTCTCCACCTTCCCTTAGGTCTCCAGCGCAGACGTAGTCCGTCCGTTTAGTTATGCACAACAAACTATCGACACAAACCATCGACTCGTCCCATCCCTTCGCGTCCTTGTCGGTGAGGGCCGGGGCGGGGGCGGCGCACCTGGCTCGCGCACGCCAATCGGGAGCGCGCGCGCAGCTCCGCGGGAGACTGCTTTCACCCGTGCCGTGCGAGTATGTGCGCTTTGAGTGGCTGTTTAGATTATCAAGGATTATGCGGTCTGGAGGTAACTCTGGTGCAAGATTTAGGAAAGTTTCAGTAGTCTTCAGGTAAAGAAGGGATTGGAACAACTTTCAGTTCAGATACTTATAACAACAACACCAAATCCGAATTGCAAGTTTGTACCTAGAAATTATACGAATGGACCTCCCACATTTTTATAAAGCTGACCCTGATATTTTGAAATAATTGTTCTAAACTATGCAAAGGCTTCGTCTTCCACCCAGAACATCTCATTTCTGGGCATAGACCTCACTTCGACTAGATTCCGCGAACGTGCAGATTGGTGAATGAATCACGCCGCCCTAAGGCCTTCGACTAGGCGTAACAAATGACATCTAGGACAGCCAGGACTAACTACTTACTGCCTGTCGCCGATCCATTGTCACAACTTAGCCTTAAAACAACAAAACACAGCTGAAAGAAAACCAAAATTAAAATAATTTCTTCTGATTCCTTTGTTCTTAGCTTATGCATATCGCCTATTAACAACATAATACAAAACAAGAAGTTGATAAACCTATGTTTGATTTGAGTTTCTAGTGGACCAGTGTAGCGATTCAGAACCTAATAATCGTCCGAATCGGTTAATTATCTTTCTAATCAAAGTAAATCTCTCGTCAGTCTAAGTATTCAATATTTTCACGAGTTGAAGCCAATGGCCTCTATTATTTATAAACAAAATATTTCAGGCACCACTCACATTAAAAATGGAATTAACATTATAACAAAATTTACAGAATATTTTAAAAATGCGGTTGTTAATCCTGCTTGCCCTCCATTTTTTTTTCTGTTCTTTTCAAATTTTACAAGTTCAAAAAAAAGTATCAAACGACCCAACTCTGTATAAAGACAACCCTTTCATTCGCACTATAATGGATTTACAATAATCCACTGTACTTGAAAAATTAAAATACTGATGCACTTTAATTTCTACCCTATGTCTATGTGGAAACGGTCTGGTTCAGATTAGCCAGCTAATGAGGATTTTAATTTGTATGGAGAAGCTAGGGTTGTCACTACGTCTGACTTTTAGAGGAACTTTTTTTGACTGAAGAAAGTTTTTTTTCACTCTCAATGTCATAGCTATGAGCCGATATATGCGGTTAAATGAATCACTGAAACGGAATGTTGAAAAAGAGAGGAAACTGAGAAGGAAGAATGAATGACATATAGGGAAGAATGACCAAGCGTTGATCATAAGTATTATAATTATTAGTAGTTTAGTTACAAAACTATTTTCAAACAGAATGATACTGAAGGAAAACAAGGTAATTCAAAAATCTTGATCTCTTTAATATAACATACCTAACCACTATCTAGGTCACTCTCAGGGAGACGATAGCTACTGTGGCCAGCCATGTCTATCTCTAAAAAGACCTTTCAGAACCAGAGACTTGTTCAAATACCATTAGAATTATCCATTTGTTTTAAACATGCATAGTAATTACATGTTTCATTACTAACTCAATACTTTTTTGTTTCCAATGCAATAATAAATGCAATTGACAATTGGACAACCCTAGCTGAAAGGAAAGGGACAGAAGCCGAGACAGAAATAGAGGGTGCGCGGGCGCCCCTTTTTACGCTCGGTGAAGTAGGGTGAGGTACAGTCGGACTGCAATATTTGATTTTGTACATAACTGGTAGAATATATTTGATGTGTTTGGAATAAATTATGTTCTACTAAGGCTTGTTATGTGGTTTGAATGTTTTGTAACAAAGTCTGGGTTTGTTATGATCGCCTAATCGTTTCCAACAGTCGCGGTGATTAAGCATGTTTTTCTAATGTAACTTATATACATTCATTCAATTACATTAATTGATTTCTAAAGCACGTAAATCAGTGTTTACGTATGATAAATCAGCCGTTATTGACACTTTTGCTACATCGAATACAAAACATTTAGAGTCCTGTGAAAACAACCTAAAAATACTTTATGAACAAACTAAAGAATTAAATTATATTTTTTTAAGTCTATGGTATGATTTATATTCAAAGAGGGCGCCACTTGTCGTCTACTTAGGTCTTAAGTACCTCATGTGTCCTGTTAGCACTTTTTCTTACTTTTTTTCTGTGATGTCTAACCCTTATTCATAAGAACTTAAACAGCGCTTCAACAACACGTTAACTTTTGTATCGCTTAATCTCCTTTATTCCTGCTGTCATTTGCGAGTAAGTGAACAGAAACGTCAATTGCTTAAACAATGCTTCAGCGTTGCGTTCGTTTTTATGAATAAAGGAGTAAGAATTCATCTGTCGTGTCTCATCAATCAGTTCTTTACGCCTGTTCTACCAATTCAATGTATCCCCATTGAATTACATTGGTGACTTTACTTGATTTGTGATTTGATCTCGAAGCGAAAACTAGTCTTCCTTGTATTTTTCCTAGTATCCTGTCCGCATGTGTCTTTTCTTTATTCCTCTGCCTGAAGGTGGCCTGGAAGAGATCGCTTTCAGCGACAAGGCCGCCCAAATGGTACCTACATTTTAAGTGTTTGTAATGTATCTGTCGCTGTTTTGTATATTGTGAATATTTTAATGCGTCTAACTGTACTCACTTTACACCCATACACCATCGGAGTTCGTTTATGGGGTGAGATGCTACAACCGATATAAGTAAGTCCAAAACCTGTTGAGTATTGAATTCAATGATACTTGAAGCGTACAAGTATTGGTGGAGGGGTGACTGGTTGGGTTTTGATTAACTTTACTTGGGCTTTACGTTAAACGGTGTGTCTATAAACCTGGACAAGACTTGCCGCATCAAGATCTTCTTGGAGAGTCATGCAAGAGGCATAATATGTCCAGCAGTGGACGCACAAATGCTGAGAGATGATGAAGAAGAAGAAGAAACGTTGTGTCTGGTTCGCCTAATTTGAGACCTAGACCATGCTCACTGAAATAGACAAAACACTCAAACACAAGACAAACACAAATGCTTCAAACATGAATGTTTGTCCTGGATGAGAGTTGTAGCCACAACCGTTTGGCTCCAGTGGCAGGAACTCTACCTCTTTTGCTAACCGGCCAGTCAGTAAATTCAATGTGCTGTTGAAAGGTTGTTTTGTGAATCACTAGAGAAACAATTCATAGTTAGTTTAGTTTAGTTTTAAGTTTAGTGTCTAATAAATTTCTTTTCTTTCTTTCTTTCATAGAGCCCAAATAGCAATCTCTAAAAATCTCTTTCCTTTCGTATCGTATCATGTCGTAAAAATCGTATTTTTCATTTGTAATTAGTCTAGGCTTTGACCGACTATAGGTAACAGTAGTTTATATTGGCTGCACGTCCCTATCAGAGTTTCACGAATCTGCGCAAGAGTTGAACTGGAGACTACCTGATATTAAGATAATGATAGTGTAAAATGTCCTTAGTGCACTTCGTTTTATGTTAGCCTAACCACCTGCATAGTGAAGGCCTAATTCTCCACCATACTGCCACAATCGGTCACAAAAATCCTACAACTGTAATAAAGAAAACTTCTCAGCGGATCAAAAGTTAATTACTGTTACTGGACCTTCTAGTAATTGCCATTGCATTTCTAAGAATGAACTTACGAAATAGCTTTCAATTACATCTACAAAGAGATCCCTCGCTTTGCAAATTAGCCGCCAAAAAAAACAATACATTTTTAATTTTACAAGTCCGCACCTTTCCTTTCATCCGTTGACACCTCGACATCTGTTTCGGCGCGAAAAACAAACAAGCACAGATAATGAAACTGTGCAACCATAGTCAATTTCCCACGCGTAAAGGAAGCGCTCTATTCTTGTCTATGGTTCGAGTAATTCGAAAATGAGAAAAAAACGCCCGCATACAAGTTACGCGTTTTTGAACATCTGTTCGGGCGGATCTTTCCTCTCGCTCGCTTGTATGGTGGATTTGTATGTGCGTCCTGTTTTATAGTTGGCAGGTAGTTAATACAAGTGTGTGAGCAAGTGTGGGTTAGGTACTGGATGAATATGTATGATCATATTTTAAACTTTTAAGAACTTGCACTTACTAGCCACTGAAAAAATGATAGGAATAATGATTATTGCATTGAAATAATTAGTTGATCAGTGATTAACCCTTGTCAAGTGATGCTTTGGCTTTTATTAACACTTCATTAAAATGCTTTAAGGGAGGGCTGATTATGTTTATAGCAAAAAGTTTCCTGGCATAACCCATAGAACTCTTCAGCCAACGATTCAGTACCGTTTGCATCCAATGTCTTTTTCGCAACCTGCATTGGGTCATCGATCCAACCTCTGTCTGGCTTGCAATGATGGTTAACATAAAATAATGACACATAATCAGATAAATTGTTATGAAGCTACTATATAAAGCTATTTTGCCCACAACTGAATTTTCATTGCAGCGACATGTTCTTTTATTTGTGACATTCGCACATTTTTCGCCGTTTGAATTAGGTGAATCTTTATCACATCAAACGCAACATAACTACATAAGACAGAATGCTGACCTACGGCCTAGTCGTCGTAAAAGAGAATTGTTTATTTTTAATTATTACATATTTTATTAAATCTGAAACGAAAATATCATTGGGTCTCTTCAAAATCCCATTAAAAAAAGACAACCCCACGCTTCCCCGTCGAAAATCTCATAATCGGAAACGGAACGTACGCGCATCCAATTTTGATTTTTTGCTCTACAACAAGGGTGCAATCTACTCGTCTCCCTCCCTCCCACGCTTGGCTCATACCTGTCTCGCTCTCGGGGGCGCTTACGGGGGTGTAAACGCCAGATGTTGCGAGGTGCCGTTTTTTTTCTTTCGGACAATGGAACCGTAGCATGGCTTTGGCTTAAGGCATATGGCCAGGTAAAGTGGCTTTGTAGGGCGATCTGCGATTCGGTCAATATGTTGCGATGAATTATGTATTTCTGATTGTTGTCTATGGTTTGATGTGGCCGACGGTTACGGCTATGCAAATTTTGCGAATTTGAAGCAGCAGGATAGGAATTATGGCAGGACGTGTTGCCTGTATGTGGATGACTCGTTTATGGGTTTAAAAACGTTGAATATTTAAGTGCGTCAGTTTCTCGTGTGGTCTGTCTCGTAGCCTTGTTGGTTCCGACTTTCAATCTGGATAGCTGAACACAACTCCGCCTTCCCATCATGTAGCTTCTTCAGTGATGGGAAAATACCAATAAACATCTTAAGCAACCCGAAAAACGGCGGTAGGCCTTTAAGCACGTTGCGTTTAAAAAGCGTGTTGGTTCCTAAGTGGAGACCTTGTCTCGACGAGCGTCGCGTGGGTTGCCTTACCGTTAGGTGGGGTTACGATTTGCGAAAGGCTGCAGTTAGGAGGTAGATACGTCTTATTAAAGTTAAGGCGTGATGGTTCGCAGTCGTTCAACAGTGACCCAATATACGCTAGAAATTTCGGAATTTTACCTTCAGCATATCGTTGGATTTGTTTAGGATATCGTCTTGAGTGTATCTAATGTTTTAATAAAGTTCAAATAGATTAGAAAAGAGCTAACATGAGCCATTGGTCCGCGCGTAGAGCTGCAATTTGGTAAAATATCTAGCGAATACATTATTAGTGTAAAACGGATTTTTAAGTTATTTTTGTCTGCCAATTTAATTCTAACTAACCTTCTTTGTTGCGCATTTTAAACCTCTATTTTCCTTTTATACAAATTTTAGTAATAATTGTCCTTACTTTAATTCAATTGTTCTTGATTTATTGTCTGACCGAATTAATTTCCTTTACAGGTAAGTGAATCAATTCATTCAGATGGGGAAAGAGAGGAAGGTATGAACAATGAGCATTTATTAAAGGCTCACCGATCTCGCAGCGATGCGAGGTGCATCCGGTGGGGGGGCAAGGCACAGGCTTCGGCGGAGTGAGTGTAAGTAACGAAAAGTGATGTATTTTTGAGGTACGTCTGTGCTCCGAAGGCACGGTAGCAGTTGGTTCCGGGTGACGCCGCTAGATGTCGCTAAGCCTGGTTGGAGGCCTTAGGGCAGCTTGATGAAGGTATGAACAATGAGCATTTATTAAAGGCTCACCGATCTCGCAGCGATGCGAGGTGCATCCGGTGGGGGGGCGAGGCACAGGCTTCGGCGAGAGTGTAAGTAACGAGAAGTTATGTATTTTTCGGGTACCTCCGTGCTTCGGATGGCACGTTAGCAGTTGGTTCTGGGTGACGTCGCTAGATGTCGTTAAGCCTAGTCTGACATTGATATTGCTCACTAACCGTCCATCGATCTACACTGAGCCCTCGATGGAGTATGACTCGCGCACCCTCGTGGTTGAGGTGAAGCCTGTGCCGAGCCATGTGACGTATCAGGGCGGTTTTTTATTTTGTGTTTGTTTTTATTGGTATTTGCATTGAAGAGTTCATTTCATAATGACACCAAAAGCTTGATTTGCAGAACTTCTATTCACACGATGTCGTCTATTAAAATTCCGGGAATGACTTAGCATCACTATATTAAGAATTCAACGACATGTTCACTGTGAATCTGCTACTACTTTATCATAAGAAATAAAGACGAACGTTCCTCTGACAAGCTTGTCCGAGAAAAGTCCATGATGTTATCAAGAACAATGCGAAAAGATTAATAAAAGAAGAAGCGCAACACCTCAGTACCACAGTTAACAGAGAACAGTAAAATATCTACATACAAACGTGCCGCTCTCGTTTTGAAAGTGTGCGTGCGCGTCGTGCGCCGTGTCTGCACGCGATTTCTCGCACACGCTAGCATAAAATATGGGGGAATAAGGTGGCGGCAGTACGTACGGGGCTGTGCCGCGTGTCTGTGAGCACGCTAGGCTAATAACTTGGCGGGCGACCTTAGATAACCAACTGTTATGTTAACTGTGTCGATACTGTAGCAAGTGGTACGTAAGTGGCTTTGCGCTTTCATTAATCGCTTCCGCTCATCGCTGGCCCCACCCCGCTAACCCGGGGCGATAAAACGCTACGATACCGGCTCCGGAAATAGCCCGGTCAAGAACCCCGCGCGAAAAACTGCGCACGCGCACATATCGAACGATTGGGATTGCCGATCTAAGTTAAGGACGAGAGTTTAGTGCAACAAGTTCACCATCCCGGGCAGTGAAAACACAAACTACAGTTATTTGTGTATTTCTGCGTAAAACCTAACATTGAATTGATGTATCCCTAAGAATTGATTGGCTTGATATTAGGAGATTCAAACTAGCCAACAAGTTCAAACAAGTTAACAAGTAAGTAAGTAACAAGTTGTAAGAGATCGCTTTGTGCGACAAGACCGCCTGTATTGTACTGAAGCATGTCCTTTTAATGGAACCCTGTAAACCATGTCGCTACTGAGCTAGATCACTAAGTCTAAAGACGTCCCTACCATCTTTATTTGTGTTATTGACTATTCAGGATGTCTTTCCACATGTACAGACGCTTACAGAGTTTTAAGTGACCTATGTTGCAAAAATGTCGCTACTGAGCTGGGTCACTTAACTCTAAAGGCGTCCTTAACACCTTTATTTGTGTTATATGGCATGGAAAAGTGATCAGTTCTAGAACATACCCAAATCAATGAAACAACAAGCATGGTCTACACAAAGTCCTCTGCCCTCTAGCGGCCTCACGGGTCACTCTGCGCACCTGGCCGCGCATTAGCATACCCGATACCTCGGGTTATCGATCACATTGACGATCGATAAGGTTGGACACGATCACCTTAAAGATAAATTGACATTTGGACGTTTGCACCAAAAGCGTCTGATGATCAAATATATCAATTTCGTTAAAGAAAGAGAAGTAGCAAACAAAAAGTAAGAATGAAGGAGAGACGTTGCATATTTCAGGATATTGGAACTTGCAAAATGAAAACAAACAAAACAAAAGTGTGTGTGCCAGGAACCAGAAAATATACCAAATGACATCTACCCCACTCAGGGGACGGACCCTGGTGTTAGCCGGCTCATTTAGGGCTGAGCATTTGATTGAGACACAATTTGAATGAAATTAATAACCGAACCCTTCTAGATCCTGTAACTTCAATGTAGAATTCTGACAGCATCTGTATAGCGAAAAGACATTCAGTCTCTTTAGGTTTTACTACAGTTCCACTGAGCTTGGCCATGAGCTGAGCTGAGCTTCTTCCATCCTGCTCTTGTCGCACAGAAGTCGACAGAAATTCACCAAACGTGAAAACCTCCTGCGAGATCCACCGGTAACGCACCGTCGAACTGTCCATCGCTAAAATATTCCAAAGTCTAGTTAATGCGACCATTTGTATGCTGACTGGTCGCGCTCGTCTCCGGTTACTGGTGGATTCGGCCAATTAATATCCTTAATGGCATTAATGAGTCATCACGTCTAGATCAATGTCGTGACTTTGCACTTGACTCGAGAAATTGGGTTCAGGGTGGAAGTCTAGAAAAGTCTGGAGAAGTTAGTCTTTTCGACTACAATCGCTTCTGGACTGAAGATTGATGCGTTGCTAAGTCTTTACCACTTAGGGTAACGACAATAGGGTATTTTTTTGTAATTTGGTCAAATACTTTTACGTGCATCTGCTCGGGGGAGTGTGGACTCGCGGACCCCAGAAGGGAGTTGGAATATCCACTAAAACACCGGGGAGGCCTTCTTCTGCGCGTGATCAGGGTTTACCGAAGACTCTCGAGGAGGCACTCGACCGGTGAAACGCTGGCGAGGTGTGCCGGTTTGTAAATCGTCAAAATAATAAATACTTTTTCACTCTTTTTTTAGGCCCAAGTTTATTTATCTGTTCAAGTGTGGGTACTTAGGATTAATGCAAAATTCTAAAGATAAAATAACAGATAACTGATTCTGGTCGGCCTACTGACTTTTACATTTCTACATACGACTTGAAGTGAAAATAATTGAATTCCATTCACGTTTTCCCCCAAAGGATCATAGTATTAGGTAGAAATGTTTAATCAACTTGATAACAATGTCGGTTTGACAACCGATAATTGTCTGCAGAGTCATAGTGATTGCCGTATTTTCATAATTTACTAGTAATCGTTGCTTAATTAGATTCGAATGAAGGGATTATGAGGTGAGCTAATCCTGAAGCTACAGAATTGGTGACGTTCACGATAACGTGGTCAGAAATAAAACCTGTTAGGTGCTAGTCGTATTCGTGCCCCGAAGGTTCCGTCATTTATTTTGGTTACCCCGAATCATCGCACATAACGCCATTAGATGAAGTTCCACCTTCACCACCTGAAACATAACGGACTATATACGTCCCACTGCTGGGCACAGGCCTCACCTCATCTATGAGGTGGAACGAGCCATACTCGAACACGCGAGCTCAGTGCGGATTCTTAGAGTGTTGTAAGGGCAGTGAGGAACCTTTATGTCAGATGTTATCAAGTCGCCTTAAGGCTAGGCTTAACGACTGACATTTAGCGTCGTCAACTAGGACCAGCTGCTGATGCAAGCAGTGAGATGCCTGAAAAATACATCACCAATTTTCGGACGGAATGGTCACCCTTCCACTGCCACAACTGCGCCACTTACACCTCACCACCTAAAGGTTAGCGTTTTTGTACTGATTCATGAGACACTTTTTACAGACTGGCAGCTGCAATGTGGAACTGTCTTCCAGCGGCAGTGTTTTCGGAAAGGTATGACGTCGGAGCCTTCAAGAAAACAGTGTTTTCAGTTTAGTAAGGCGAGGAACGCATTACACCTGTGGTGTTGCCACAATCAGTGTGCCTCTAATTCTTCGTTAGATAGGATAGGGATAGGAAATAATCGTGTGCGTAGGGGGATGTGTATCCCCCCACTATAAATCCAAGGCTCTTTCTGCCTTACTGCAGGTCCAAGGCCTTCCTTCCCAGTCTTCCTCCCACACAAGTCCAATGCCAATACCACTTGCAGCAGTCTCCAGTGAGTGAAAACAACGATAAAGAAACCCAAATAACGTCGGAAGGCTTACATTTTCCCGTCACTTACCACGTTGGGCTTACATTTTCCCGACAGATGTTCCATTTACCATGACGGCCTTTGAAAAGTCAGTGGGCCTGTTCTTTTGGGATATAGTTTATGTCATTATGTCATACAAAAGAGTACTATTGGAACTTCAAAAATACCACTACAGCCCTGGATATAAGCCTATAGAGTAATTCCACTCGCTAAAATAGGGTTTTGTGGGATGATGGCTGGCTCACACGTGAACTTGTGAACAGGTGCCAGGGAACTGGTCTGCTCAAGTTTACTTAGTTTACCCCAGTTTATTTATTAAATTCCTGTTTTATTTATTTTGATGTCAAAACTGTATGACTCTATTGGTTTATTGAAACATTCACATTGTACTGTGAAACAGTAGACGATTTAAAAAGAGTAACTGCTGAATTGCAGGGTCTTCTCAGTAGAAACTACCTTTCGACGCCGATGGTAGTCACATTTTAAGTATTGTTTATACATTTTATTATAAGGTGATTACAATTAAGATTCTTGACGATTCGAAAATACCGTGTAATGGTCTACTTGAATAAAGAAATATTGAATTTGAATTTAAGCCCATAGACTCATACACCCTCTTATCGACACTGAAACCAATATTGACTGATATATACCCGACGCGTGCGCAAGCAACTCTTGACTTTGACTTATCATGTTTATGTTTGCTTTTCGAAGTTTATTTCTCAACTTGAGGGGGAATTGCTAAATATGTGGTAATATTTTTGTATGACCAGTTGGTAGGTGTGATAAGGGAGGTGTTGGTATTTGTTGAACTGTAGTTCATTGATCGATGTTGTAGGTTTTGTGGAGGTTAGAATTATATGAACTTTGGTGGTTAAGTACTCACTAAGGATTATGACCTCTAAGGAAGATGAGAAAGAGAATCTGTTAGAGAAGACTACTTTGACCTGAAATATAAATAAAGTTAAATAACTGAGAGAGAGTCCACAGTTGGACGTCGCGTTTGCCTTCAAATAGGTGCTCATTCCTGTACATTCCAGAAAATGTAAACACAGAGAGACAAACACCTTGTTTTGGGGTGTACAGTAAACGGCACATCGGGCTATCCATTTCAGTTTTTTATCATGTTATTGCCAAAAGTCATTTCTTTGTAATAGACTCATGGGAGACTGACTATAAATGGGTAGCCTATCATGATGTTGGCCACCCATGAGTAGCTAACTTTTTACTAATATTTCAGAAGTTAAAAAAAACACAAGTATTTATTTTGCGTTGGCCAACAAAGAATGGAAATTTGCGCACTGAAAAAAAAAAAACATAATATCAGCTATAGTATACCACTTCCACGACCCACCCACCCCTCAGTATAAAGATTCAAAACTCAACAAAAGTCTAACCTACAAATCTACATGTCCAACCGAAACCCAACCCTATATAACTTGGTGAAAGTTCACAATGGTGCGCATTAGTGCTCGGAACAGGATTCCGTTGGCGCACCTGCCTGCGCGTGAGTTGCCGGTAGATCTACATACTGGACTGTTTGGAGCTTTGTGTTGATGCATATTTATTTAAACGTCTTCTTTACTGAACATATAAATATCCACAGAGGTGTAATGAGGTTAGAACTAGTACTAAAATGAGGCAGGTCTACTGAACATTTTTTCTTAGGCTGTTACCTAGAAACTATCAATCGGCGTTTATTTAACCATTCTACTATCGATCGATGCCCTCGATCGACGATCGATAGATTTCTCTGGTAACATCCTTAGCCTTGCAGTAAGCTTCCCTTTTGTGCGATTAATTGTTATTCAATAAAGATTAAATAATTACACAGTGCCCATTTTGAAAGTGAATCATGCAGAAAGGCCCTGCCGAAACGTACCCACACAAATACGAAAACTGGGTTTCTGAATGTTCCGTTCACCATGGATCGCAAAAATCGGTGTGCCTCTGCCTATCCAGTTCAGGATAAGTCGTAAGCTTACAAATTACATCTACATTTATGTTCAAGAATTTATATTTGCGAGAGGGTGTGTAATATTAATAGGGGGTCAACATTTCATGTAATTTTCCACCGATTAAACCTTAGGGTTAACACGACCACCATACCAATATAATGCTAATATACTGCATTCATATTTAAATTAACTAAAAAAATGCTCTCCTTTTGTATTGAAATTGAATGTTAAATGTACGAGATAGAGTTCAAAGTGCAGTAAGATGTGGGATTGCTTGTACTGTATTTGTGTGATGTATGGTCTTTATTTCTATTATTTATTAACGTTGAAGTACAGTCGGCAGCAAAAATTCAGTATATGACGTCGCGTCGAGAAAATAAATTAATTAACATTACTCTGTTGGACGTCTTTATGACATCTAACCCTTAACCACTTAACTTAGCAAAGTATTTATAAGGTAAAATAAGATACATTATGTTGGATACCAAAAAAAGTGCATTGTATTAACATGAAATTGACAATCTGACAGAGTACAGTATATGCGGTCTTATTGGTAAAAGCGATATCCTCCATTTCAACCTAGCTATTCAGGAAAACTCCTTTCCTCTTTTCCGTATCGGACAACGGAATATACAGAGTTATTCATAAGAAGAGGAGGACGTCTGGAAATAACGAAATCATTTACGTATGTAGTAGTAAGTTATATGTACCTGTCATATAAACTTACTACTTTCGCCATTTCTAGGTTTCAAGATTCAACATCAAAAATATCTTTATTTAAATAAATTAAATAGATACTTGTCACAAGTGCCTATAAATCGTTACGAACTAATTAACCAAACAAAAACACTAAATAATAGATAGACTAAAATATCATAAACGTAATGTGACTCTACCACCGAATTCAAGGCCAAAAGCAGTTTTCAGAATCACTAGGCTGAAATGGAAAGTGAACAGATATTTATGCATACGACTGTACACATACCTATTTGGAAGTTAATGAAAAGTATTAAAAAGCGAACAAGACAGGACAAGTTGAACGACCCGTCCGAAAGGGCTATAACTTTTATATCTGCAGGGTTCAGTATGATTTCATTTAATAGGCGTTTTATTACGAAAATCATTTGTTTGTTTTTTGTTGATTTTCTGGCTTGTAATAGCCGAATTCGTCTGAATAAAGAAACGGTAAAGAAAGTATTTTTAACATTTTATTAGTCACTTACTTCCGCTTTACCATACATACATATTTACGGTCTATATAGCCGCCAAACTGCGCCCTCAATAAATAAAAAAACATATCATGAGATATAAAATCAAGATTAAAGATTCCCATATGTACAATTTGTTAAAATAGGAAAAGGTTGAAACTGTACTCAAAATATTTCGTATTTGATATAAGTAACCGAAGCAGATCTATAACGCTTTTGGATACTACTCGTGCAATGAAAGTTTTCTTATTTCATGAGGGCCGGGTGTCACTTCATGGGTTTCAACAATTAAGTTACGAAATTTGAATTGAATGGGGAAAAAGCAAAAGTAATAAGAGTGAAAGTCTATCAGTTCTCTACCGAACCCTAAACGTCTACACATGGGGGTGCACTCGTCTCCGCGTCCCGCCCGGATCCCTCCCCCCTAACCCTCGGGCTGCGAACGGCTTTTGACAACTATTGCCGAGCGGTAAGAGGACATCGGGTCTGCCCTCCAGTAGGAGAGGCGCGATAGAGCACTGGCCACATCAAACTGTCACTTTATGGGCTTCAACAATTAAGTTACGAAAATAAAATTGAAAGGGGAAAATGCAAAAGTAATAAGAAAGAAAGAAAAACTATTTATTGGTCCACACAAACAAAACAAAAATATACACCAAATTAAAAGACAATGACAAAGAGTAAACAAATAAAAAAAACAAAGGCAACAATTGAACAAATGAAATGAAACAATAGTACTTAACAAGAAAAGAGAAAAAAAAGTGAAGTGGGGCCAACCAGGTCTCCGTCTCAGCATTTGTCGCCACAGCTTTTTAAGGCTGCAGCGACGCTGATATGAGAGTGAGATATAAGAGTGAAAGTCTATCAGTTCTCTACCGAACCCTAAACGTCTACACATGGGGGTGCATTCGTCTCCGCGGCCCGTTCGGATCCCTCCCCTCTAACCCTCGGGCTGCGAGCGGCTTTTGACAACTATTGCCGAGCGGTAAGAGGACATCGGGTCTGCCCTCCAATGAGAGCGATATAGTACTAGCCAAATCAAGCTGTCACTTTATTGGGTTCAACAATATATTGTTTTAATTCAACCTATACTGTCCCACTGCTGGGCAAAGGTCTCCCCCAAAGTTCTCCAAATGTCTCTGTCCTGAGCCAAAATCTGCCACTCCCCAGAATAACGGGATATATCATCGCTCCATCGTTTCCGAGGTCTTCCTCTCCGGCGATGACCATCTGTGGGGTGCCAATAGGTAGTGATTTGGGCCCATTTGCTGGAATGCATTCTGCAAACGTGTCCAGCCCAGTTCCACTTTAGATCGGCAGTCGCTTTTCCCAAAACAACAATTAAGTTATGAAAAAAGAAAATTGAAAGTGGAAAAAGCAAAAGTAATAAGAGTGAAAGTCTATCAGTTCTCTACCGAACCCTAAACGTCTACACATGGGGGTGCACTCGTCTCCGCGTCGCGTCCGGATCCCTCCCCCCTAACCCTCGGGCTGCGAGCGGCTTTTGACAACTATTGCCCAGCGGTAAGAGGACATCGGGTCTGCCCTCCAGTGCGAGTGGAGCGATAACGCAATAGCCAAATCAAGCTGTCCCTTTATTGGGTTCAACAACTAAATTATGAATATACAGTGTGTTTGGGAACCGGTGTCCGACCCGTTAAGGTGAAGTAATATGATCTATTTTATGAATAAATCCACCATAATTAAGCACTTTGCCCCAGTTGATTTAAAATGGCCGCCATTTTAATTTTTTTTTCTCGGGAGTACGGGTGGGTTATTTTAGTTTGCAATATCTGCCGATTTAGAGGTCCTACAGTCACAAAAGTGGTATCGTTGGACAGCTACAAAAGTAGGCAATAAGCTAACAAAAAACATTTTTTCATAACTCCCTTAAAATACCTCAAAAAAATGTTTGAACTTGAAAATTGTGATAGAATTTGTTAGTTTTTTTTACATTTTTTTTTTTCAGAAAAACTAAACTGTCAACATACATTTATTTTTAACTTTTTGGATACCCAAAGACATCACCTAAACACTGAAGCAAAAATCAAAGTTCCAAGTAGGTAGTTTAGAAGTTGTGACAAATTGAATATCACCCTGTCATCAGAGACCCTTTGAAACGCAGGTAAAATTTACCTGAAATAAATTAAAAAAAAAAATTAAAAAAATAGATCATATTACTTCACCTTAACGGGTCGGACACCGGTTCCCAAACACACTGTATAATTGAAAAGGGAAAAAGCAACAGTAATAAGAGCGAAAGTCTATCAGTTCTCTCTACCGAACCCTAAACGTCTACACATGGGGGTGCACTCGTCTCCGCGTCGCGTCCGGATCCCTCCCCCCTAACCCTCGGGCTGCGAGCGGCTTTTGACAACTATTGCCTAGCAGTAAGAGGACATCGGGTCTGCCCTCCAGTGGGAGAGGAGCGATATAGCACTAGCCAAATCAAGCTGTCGCTTTATAGTTTGCATGTGGGAATGGAGGATATGACTGAAAGTGTTTTATTGATTTTGGTTTGAAAAGTTAAGATAACATGTCTCAACAATACGAGCTGACCCGACAGCCAGCGTTCTCTTTATTTGTTATGTGCTATTTGACTGTGACATTTCAATCCAGTCACATTTGACAGTTACAAAAACCACACACCTACAATTTTTTGTTTGTCAATTTTTCAATATTTATTTGCCTATTTGAGACTGAGACCATCAAATCAAAAACCTTGCATGCCAGTCCAGCATCTTTCGAGTTAATAGCGTTGTACCTAACAAAGCCGACTCAGAAATTTTGTGATGCATATTCCAGATAACCCATGTTCCGTAGGGCACAGTAATAAATAGAGCAATTAAAATAAAAAATACACTGAATTTTTTATAAGTCGGAAAAAAGCAACAAATCGCACTAGGTATTGCAATTCGCCACCGCCACCGACCAGATGGCGTGTCAGGACAGCGCATAACCCTCGCCAGTGTCTCAACACACTGGAGCACAAACCTAACGCTAATGGCGGTAAATGAGTGCACTGTGGTCTGCGCACGCGACGCTCAGCTCGCGATATTTGCATTCTTTCGCGAACCGCCAGTCTTCTGCGGAAGGTCTGTGGCTGGCAGACGGATCGGTCTAAATTGGGATAACTACTAGTATAAGTGGCATAGCAACAATGGAGCTTTCGTCATTATATCATTATCTATCTCTGAGAAATGTAGCTTTTATCCATACATACACGCTCACAAATGGAGTCGTCTTATTAGGCACACTGTTTGTTGCCGTCATTGGTAACGAAACATTCGGAAGCTTACATTTCGCCGAACGCAACGTGAAAAGTACGGGTTTTTCGGTGTTTTCCTTCACCGCAGAGTTAGCCGCAAATTGTACAATGAACATAAAGTACGTGTGATGTGGTGTGGTTCATTCAAGCCATAAACTTCTATTGTCAGAAAAAATACGATTTTATAATCTATTTCGACACCTAAATCCTACCTGAGTGAGGCCCTATTACAATCTCTTATAACTTGCCAGTTTTAGTCACAAGCTGAGCTTTTGAGCTGCATGTTTACCGTCACTAGTCGTGTTTTGTGTGGTAAATAGTGTCAAAAAAAAACCTTAATTTTTCATCATTGCTGTAGTTACTTATTTTGCATGTTTTAGTCAAATTTCAATGAATGAAAAGACGAAAACTGAGCTAAAACTGAATTTGACAGATGACAGAATGCAATGTGGTTTTCCGTAACAAGATATTTGCAGCCAGCGTCTCAATAACAGGCATTACCTCGCCTGTATTATTTTCTCATATCCAAATCCTCAGACTTAAATGCACAAAGACCAAAATCCCGACCCTACCGAATCGCAAGCGGGTGCGTCCGAAGACGCCCGACCTGCGCCGGAGTCGGCCGAGCGCGAACACACAGTATTAACCATACAGTAGAACATCTACATACAAACGTGCCGCTCTCGGTTTGAATGTGTGCGTGCGCGTCGCGCGCCGTGTCGCGATATCACGCACGCGCTAGCATAAAATAAGGAGGCATAGGGAGGCGGCAGTACGGACGGGCTGTGCCGCGTGTCTGTGTGCACGCTAGGCTAATAACTCGGCGGGCGGCCTTAGATAGCCTACTGTATGGTTTATACTGTGGTCCGAAATTCCGAAGACGCCCGACCTGCGCCGGAGTCGGCCGAGCGCGAACATCTGTCTGGGCGGCGCGTGCGACGGTATTATTACAAAACCTGTATGTACGGGGTTTTGAGATTTGTACAGGTGGTAGGGTGGACAGGGGGTAGATAGCTGTGTCGACGACCTTAGGCTTTTGAGACTTTAAAATGGTGGGTAGCAACAGCGGTGACCGGAGATTACCCTCTGGTGTTGTTACTGATAACTGAAAATATATGTTCATTTTGGCGGCATTGTGACTTCGGTTCTGCTAGGAGATGAAACGAAAAAAAACCTATGTTAGGAAGGAGATGGCTTAACAATGTTCTAGCTAGCTTATCTCAGCTTAGCTTAGTCTCATGCCTCAAGATGAAAATTAATATTATTATTTACTTGAATTCGGACATCCGAATGCATGTTTTGATTCGAGAACAGGATTTTTTTGAAATAAAAAAGATGAATTTTTGTCTAAACCATAAACTAGAGTTGAAGCAATTAGAAATTCTCAAAAGGCACATGTGACCACATTGAAGTTAAAATAAAATGACGCTTATTGGCACCGTCATGAAATACTCTTTTCATGATACTAATAAGTTGGAGGCAAAATTCTAACTGAACCTAAAAGTTGAATGTTGTTCAAACCGTCTTAATGTATTAAATTTTGAGGCATATCAATACCGAGGCCTATACTTTCATAGGTTCCGCTTTCATCTTTCCAGACTCAGTCATTCAATTTTCAGTTGTATATCTATTCTTTCAATAAACCAGATTTACTATAATCACGTCGTCGTCGGTTAGAAAACCATTATCTTCGCAAATCGTCCATGTGGGACCATTATGTAGCGGTTAAAAACTCTCAGCGTACTAATCTTAACTGGGGCTGATTGTAATGTTTTTGATGCATATATTTTATGTTTTATGCTTGATTCTGGCTACGAGTTCCAATTCGCCAATACACCTACTTAAATTACAGAGCTTTGGGACGTATAAATTAGTTAGAGCAATCTCTTTCAGGCCACTTTGAGATAGTAGAAAGAAATTAAAAATCATATAATATTAAAACCCATTTTTCCCGGGGTTGAACCTGCGATCCTTGCTCTACATCAGGTGAAGTCGTCCACATGTAGAGCAAAACAAACTTGTTATTTGTTAAATGGTAACGTCTCTTCCGCTTAATAATTTAATTTAAAAATAACTTAATGTCTTTATTTATCAGCTTTTTAATATCTTTCGCTGAATATTTCATGTTTGTTGAATTTTTTAAACCTCCCTCGCACTTAGGTCAATTAGTTCTTGTAAAAATTGAAGAAATTGTAAATATGTACTTATAAGTGAGAGGAATTTATCCTACTAATGTTATAAAGGCGAAAGTTCGTATGTGCGTGTTGCTCTTTCACGTAAAAACTGCTGAATGGATTTTAATGAAACAACAATGGAGCTCTTATCTGAATCACTCATAGGCTACAATTTATAAAGATATATTACTTTTTGTTTTTCAACTTAAGTTCTCGCGGACGAAGTCGCGGCGGCTGCTAGTCTACCATATAACAATAAGTCGGGTTTTCCTTCCTGTCGCTATAACTCCAAAACGCACCAACCAATTTCCACGGTTTTGCATTCGTTGGAAAGGTCTCGGGCTCCGTGAGGTTTAAAGCAAAGAAAATTTAGGAACATTTCAACAGAAAAGCGAGAAAATTCACATACAGCTAAGTCCACGCGGACGAAGTCGCGGGCGGCTGCTAGTACTTTATATAATTGTATGTTGTAATATTGCTGTTCCCGAGTGTGGTCCATTTAATTTCGTTCACCATGACACTGCTGTCTGGTTATATTTTTTGTCATTTTTCCATTGTTTTATTTTGTGTAACCGTTTATTTTTTTTTCGATTTCGATGTCCGAAGTAAATAAAATGTCTTTTCTTTCCTTTTTTTTTACTAGAAGCAAAGCCGTAACAAAACTATAAGGTTTCCTTATTTATCTGAACCCTGAAGATAATAACAACATGATGAATAGATCAAATAGCAATAAAAATTAGTTCGAAAAAACCCGGAAGCAATTTCTCCGTTAATGAAACAGAATGTTTTCTATTAGTTAGTCAGAACAAATATCAATGTGATCACGCGAGCACAGGGCTTAATATCACAATGCAACTTTGATGACAGAGGTGATGGAACTGTCCGTTTATACCAGACGACTTTACTCGAAATAAAAAAAAAACTTAGTCTACCACTACACAGTTCTTTTGAATCGATCAAGAAACTGATTTTTAACTACTGCAGCACATACCTCGACTCAACACAACTATCAGGCGGCGCGAGCCATACCCCAAACCGCCCCCAGCGCAAATTGTTGAAGGGTTGTTAAAGTAGTGATAAACCTTGATGTCAGATGTTATCAAGCCGCTTTAAGGCCTTAATTTCCCGAAGTAAAACTCATTTGATTCGGTAGCATCCCATTTCCGACTCGGCGGGCGTTGCTTTACAGCGGTGATTGTGGGCGAACTACTGGCACGGTCACAAAGCGTTTTCTTACCATAGTTTTAAAAAAATGTGGGTGGCTTGAGAGTCAAACACTTCTTTTCCTCTACTGGCGCTTAAAATCTAAGCTAATACCATTGAATGGCAAGTTTCAATTCTGACTTACACTAACTGAATCTTCTTTAGGTCGTACGATATAAAACGTGCCGTGTAAACCGCTGACAAAATATCCCATGCCAGTGGTAATTGCCGCTTGAATCTTTGATGTGCTGACGTGGATCGCTGCTGTAGGGGGTGAGGGCATCAAATAGGCTACTGGCATTTAGGTTAGGAGAGGAACTGCTGGATTTATTATTGGTTTGAGAATTTGCTAGGTAAACGCTTCAGCTTCAAGGGTCTGCCAATTGATTGAAAAATAAATAGCATTAAACATCATTCCACACAGCGTCGTCTAGAGCTTAACTAAATTATCTTGTACTATGGATGAAGATACTAATATACTTTTTTTGGAAATAATATATACACAATATACATATTAAATAGCCAAACCAATACAATATGCACACGAATGTTTGTATTGAGCGATGATCGAACCCATGACGTCTGGTGTAATTTGAAATGACACAAGTGCTTGTGAAAGCTTACATGAAGGAATGTGCCTTTGAGTTTAAGTGAAACTTAAACCAGGATATAATTCCATTGCTTATTAACATAAAATACTCGCAAATTAGTATTCCTTTAGAAATACTCATAATAGCCAACAGCAATAATTCAAATTCTCAAAAGCCTCAAGGTTACACCAACAAAACCCCTCCTGTATATACCCGGCTCTCATTAAGGTATTGCCGTCGTCTACCTTAACGCGAGGCGTAAGAATGGCCATAAATCGCGAGACGGTCGCCCTGCGGACGACTTGTATGGCTGATATTCATTGTGGCGTTGATGCGGCTGATATACTGACGGGAGGGGGCGGGATTGGGGAGGTTTAGGTGTTACCTTCTCTTGTTTGTCAAGAGAGGGTACCTCGGAATTGGTACAGTCGGTCGTATGCTATTTCTTAGCAATAGGGGCTCAACTTAAACTGGTTAAACACATTTATTTTATGTATGATGCAACCTCTCAAAAGCTCTTGTTGTAAGGAGTTCTAGTATTTTTATTATTACTGATTCAAATTTTATGTTTCTTTCAGGTAAGTCAACATACACGTACGGAGTATTACCTAAGTCAGTGCAATCAAGTAAGTTTGTCTCATCCCAATTAAAACTCAAGACTAGGATTGGGCTTTTCGACAGCTTATGACTGTACAGGGCTGCAAATACATTGGGAGGGTATGGTCTCCTTCTGCGAGGAGGTGATGACTGATGAAATTAACTGAAGCAAGTTCATACACGTTATGTTATATACGTTAATTTTGATTACCATTTGTATCTAGGAATGAATTTAAAGATTCAATCACTTATTTCGTCCGAGATTCATTAACAACCTAAAAACGTGCACTGACATTCTTACGTAGTAAATTTTCACGTGTAAATTATCTTTTTGGAACTGAACGTCCTTACTACGTTATTCAGTCGGTAATTCACGCTAAACGCGAAGTTGGGCGAGGTCGTAAAGCGATACTTCGGCTTAGGGATGTTCGGCAGCTCCGTAACCGTAACCGGATCTAACGGATATCCGATATAAAAATAAACTGCCTATTACGTCACTGCTGGGCACATGCCTCACCTCAACTATAAGGCGCGAGACATGCTCCAACACGCGAGCAACCTTCATGTCAGTTGTTATCTAGCCGCCCTACCTAAGGGCTGACTAGGCTTAACTGACTAGGCTTAACTGAACTGAAATCTAACGACGTCAACACCTCGTCACTATCGGATGTCCGGTATAAAAAATATCCGTTACCGAACGAGAAAAGAAATTTCCGGATAAAATCTAACCGGGGTGTATTTTTAATAAATACACCCCGGATTCCTGATAAATTTTATTAGCTAAGTATTCGTGTTCAACTATTGAAATTCCTTCAAAATGTAATAAATCCGTACCCGGAATTATCCGAAACTTGCGGATAATCCGTATATCCGTATCTGAAATGTCATATCCAAAACATCCCTGCTTTGGCTTCAGGACTTGGTAGCTTCGAGTTTGTAACAATAAAAGTTCTGTAACGTGTTTATAAAAAATGCAAGAATAGGCCTCGCTGTTGGACGAAATGAGAAGTTTTTTAAACTTCTATTTAAGTGGAAAAACAATTTGTAATGTCCTAAATAGGATTACTACGCGCGAGACATTGTATAAGAGGGGTGTGTAATGTATGATATAACAACAAATCGTATATCACTCAGAACATATACAGTCGTATGATATACCAACGTTTGAAATAATTATTCATTCCGTATAATGAACGAATCATATAATTTCAAATGAAATAATTTTGAAACGTATAACGGACAACTGATGTAAAATTGTTTGATATAATAAACGTTTGATATAAAGCTTACATGGTATACTCTTAGAATAATTACACCTAGAAGCCGAGTCCACGTCCGCAAAGTGAGGCAATTCAAACCTAGCCAGAATGGCTAAGTTTGTAAATCGGCCCGTCAGTGCTAAATGTCATGTCGTGTCAAACACTGCTCCTGATTTTTATTTAAAAATGACGGTTTGGGCAGTAAACGGATGTCACAGTAAATCGGAATAACACAAGATGGATTTTAATATTACATTCCATGGGTAATTTATGCGTTTGAACGTATATTTCTACGTAAAACATTATTAAAATGAATAATAATTTTCATCAATTTGACATGCCACAGTTTAGGAAAATGTTGCCAACAAGGCGAAAAATTCTTCCACATTTTGTTGTTCATGTATAAGTGAAACACGTCGCAGTCATGTAATTAAATAACGCATTTCTTTTTACTTCTTTTTTAAATTTAATGGATTTAATCCTGAGAGAGATCGAGATGCTAAACGATGTTAATGCATCTATTTGGCGTAATTTCTTATAAGTAATATGTTGACGTAGTATAAAGACCGTTTTATGTTACAGTCCCTTTTTTTTACTGTTCAAGTATACAAACAATTATTATTAAAACCCTTGATAACCAAGAGACATAGAACCTGCTAGAACCAGTACAGCTAAATGTCAATCAGCGAAGTATTAGCTTAGAATCGGAAAACAACATTTGCAAATCATGCCCGGCTCTGGATTGAACCTGGAACGATTAACTTACCCTCCGGAACTATGACCGTTAAAATGTCCGTGGAACTATTTAGCTCCACCGAAGCGTGCACCTTTTCCGACATCGCACCGTAAAGGGTGTTGGTTCTACCATGTTCATGAGCAGTTCCAGAGTAACTAGTGGTGGAAGTTCGTCGTTTCTGGTGAAGTCCACTCAAGCCCACGCGTGGACTAAGATAGCTGACTGTTAGACGCGACGTGGAACTTATCTAATGTCACTTCTGGTGAAGCCCACACAAGCCCACGCGTGGACTAAGATATCCCACTGTCAGGCGTGACGTGGAACTTTCTGGTCTCGATTCTAATGAAGTCCACACAAACCCACGCGTGGACTAAGATAGCCCACTTTTGGGCGTGACGTGGAAATACCCCATGTCACTTCTTGCGGGGAACAAAGCCAGAGTACACACAAGCCCAGACTCTAACCCTGCTCATCTAAAATGCATCTAAATGCAAAAATGTAGATTTACCTGTTTCTTGTAAGTAAAACAGGTTACTACCAGGCAGTTTCGGTAGACGAATTTCACTTATATTTAACTCCTTATCGTTTATCTATGAATTTTGTCATCAATTCTAAATATATAAAAGTTGTAATTTTTACATGTTCACATTTGTTCTGCGTTCACAACTATAAGTGTTAATAATTTCAACTTCCCCATTTTGAGGTAAAATTTAATAAATTGGCAACATTACTTTTTTATCTTGTGCGTTTAGTTGTGCGTAAATACAACTACCTCACGCACACATAGATTTCATTTTTGCCTCACTTTTGACAGACCGCTTTGAAGGAAACTATCATTCTAGGTGTCATTATTCTAAGGGTATACTATTCAAAACAACTACCATTTATTTGATATAAAAATAAATGGTCTAACCATCAAATACCATAAACTTTATTGTCATAAATCTTAAGATTGTTTATGAATATGTACCCACATAAATAAATACACATTGTTAAAGATCATAAAAAGTACGGGTTCAACGCAAGCAGCAAGCAAATCAAGCAAGTCGTTTTTAGGGTTTAAAAAAAAAACCACGAAGGTTTAAGGCGGGAGCGAAGCGTAGCGAAGCTAATCTATCTAACCTAATCTATCCGTGTCGGTTTCGCCCCGAGTATAGGGCAGACAAGTATACCAATTAGCTTTTATAACAAATAACATTTATTTCATATGAAGGTTATATGCAATGCAATTTAAATTAAACAAAATTACATCAATTAATGTGCTTTATACTAAGTAAGGTTTATATTAAATGTTGTTAGGCGTACTGATTGTTATCTTAAATGACGTTATATCATTTGATGCATTATATGAAATGAACGTTATGTTGAAGAAAATTATTTGAAGAGTTGTTATACCAAACGTTTATTATATCTCATGAACGTTATTGAAATGAAAATATATCAAATGAAGTTATATCAACCAATACGCACCCGTATAAGAGGCTCTAAGATGTAAGACTATAACCACCTTATTCATAAAAACGAACGCAACGCTAAAACACAGTTTGATCAGTTGACATAATGTGTCACTTACCCCCAAATTCAAAAACGCAAATCACCGTTGAGCATCCCTCAGAAGTATAGCTGTCCCTTTCAGTTCCATTGACATTTTACGGGACAGCATGAGCTTGGGCGCTTGCTTAGCGTCGATTGGCGTTTGTGAATTCGGGGGTTACTCGCAAATGGCGGCAGCAACAAGAATGACAGTGAAAAAGCGATACAAATACGAAAATATCTATAGAAATATCACTGGAGCCAACTAATCAAAAACCACGAAACCCAAACCCGACTTTGTATTATAGGTATTAGAATGTCTTATTATCTTATTGATAATATAAATGCGAAAGTTTGTATGTGTGGATGTGCCGTGTTGCTCTTTCATTCAGGTAAAAAAAACTACTGAATGGATTTTAATGAAACTTTATAATAATGTAGCATATACATCTGACTCGCACATAGGCTACAATTTATACTGAAATATAACTTTTTGTTTCTCAACTTATAACTAACTAGCAGCCGCCCGCGACTTCGTCCGCGTGGACTTAGCTGTATGTGAAAAAATATTTTCCCGCTTTTTTCGTAATTTTAGTAAGGATGCCTATTTTTTTTGAAATATAGCCTATGTCACTCAGGAATGATGTAGCTTTCCAACAGTGAAAGAATTTTTCAAATCTGCCAAGTAGTTTCGGAGCCTATTCAATTCATACAAACAAACAAAAAATCAAACCTTTCCTCTTTATAATATTTGTATAGATATTATTATTTTGCTTCACGCACTAAAATTTGGCGCTCCTTAAACCTTCAGTGAACACATGTATGAGACATTATAACAACGAAAACAAACAATACAACGTGGTAATCGAAAATTCGGGAACTTGTAAGAATTACAGGAAAATCTGAACCAATGTTGCAATGTTATTTAATTTTATTTATAAGCTACTTTGTTATTGGCAGAATAACACTAGGCAATTCAGATCAGTTTCTAAGAATTATACGTCATTCCTGTATCAAGTCTTGACTTTGAAAGAATCACGTAATATTGTTGTAACTATAACTATGACATCATATTTTGGGCCTTTCATTTCGTAAATAAGAATTAAAATAAGACAGCAGTGAATGGAACTTATTAAAATTCAATAAACCTATCTTGTTTTAGGAAACCAGTACTTTTGAATGGTAAAAAAAAACGATGTTAACCGCATAATGAACATACACCTAATAATACGATATTTAAACAATACTTACATAAAATAAATTTACTGATTGTGACTCTACCACCGGCGTCGGAAGGTTTCTTTTACTGAGAATACCTACTTACCTACCAGGCAAGGAGCTAAGCAGTTAATCTTTTTCAAAATTAGAATGTTAGAGTGAAATGAGAATGTTGAACCCTCAAGATAATTGTTTTTTTTCTATACAGGGTGCAAAGTTTCAAAACTTAACTTTGTGTCAGTAGGCTAGCTTGAAACCTACCTTCCGAATCTCACTAACATCTCGATCTCGATGCAGCACACGCATTTTAATCGTCTATTTCGCTTCACCTTGAATAAGTAGTCTCCCTCATCTTTTTGAAAATAATTTCAAAATCTTATGCGGCTAGTTTTTTTTGTCACTGAATACCATAATCAAAGTAAAGGAAGTGTGCATTGAGAATGACACGCTAGAAATTGTACGTTACAGAAATAATTTGTACAACAAGAAGCGTAGTAACAACACAAGTCTTAACCCAAAACTTCCAATTCACCCGTAGTACTTCGTAGTAAAGTTTCGCGCGCGCCGCGTTGCCGCTCCTCTCCCCCTCTGGTGCGAGAGGGACGGGGGCATAACGCGAGCGAGACGGCAGCATAAAGGGAGAATGGGACCGTGGCTTTACGACTCGCGGAGCAAAAAGACGCGCGATGTCGTCAAATGACGGGGGGAGATTTTGATTGAGTTTGTTGAGAAGTCAACATTTTTGTTTTCGATGATATTTTTTTTACTTGGATTTTTTAATTGGAATTAATATCTGGAAAGAGCGTCGTGGCTCAGTGGTTAGGCGCAGTGCATTAGGAGCTCCTTTGGTACCAAGTTCTAATTCGTTCGGAACACCTACTTTTTTGCGCTATCTATGTCAATATCTGAGAAACCTTTATTAAACTCCACCAATATCCCAATCGAGATAGTCAGAGGCACGCTGACTATTGACGTTGCGGCGAACGGAACTTTCAGAAGCCCATATTTCGCCGATCAACTATGATCAATGCCGCTATCTGGATGGCTTGGGTTTTTGTCAGTGTTTTCCAATTCGAAGAATTAGCCTTACGTTATGTTTATAAACGAATGAGGTGTTAGCTTTTTAGACTTTGAAAGTTCAACTAAAGTAGCAAAGTGAACTAGTTGCTCCCCCTATAATGTCGTCTATGTAAACATGAGTCCGATTACCGATCTCGATTTACACGCTGCTCCTTGTCACCGTCAGACTTTGTCCGATTGAAACGAATACAGGGTTGTCGACTTCCCTTTACTGATTAATCATACATAACATTCCTTCACAACCAAATCCCATATGGGCTATTTATTTATTTATTTATAACAACAAACAATCTTTATCTTAGAACAAAAAATAGTCCCACTAAATTATTGAAATAGTTTGTCTGTGGGATCACGAGTCTCTTATCTTGTCTTAAATTAAACCTACATAAACTTAAATATTAGACTAAGTTTAATAAAAAATAAGTTTTAAGTTTTCTCTTAAAAACTTCTTTGTCTTGTTCCCGGTGTATGTCTTTTTTGGTTAGTCGGAGGTACTGATTGTTGTCGCCATGGTGAACGGTACATTCAGAAGCCCACATTTCGCCGAAGGAATTTGAAACTAACGTGGTGAGTGGGGGAGCCTACCGCCGTTATCCGGGTTGCTTGGGTTGCACGCGCTTGCTGAGACGAGGTCTCAATACTTTATTGCATCTACAATGTACAAAAAGGTTTTATTAAAGGCTTATGAGCCTCCAGGGTAGGCAACGGATAACATATGTTTATCCGTTGCCTAGTGTCCTAAAGCCCCACGGGTTGGGCAAGCTTAGGCGCAATTAAATAAAATTTTAGAAATATTACATAATTTTCGAGGTTTTTCTTTCTTCATTGTTAAAAATAATGATTAGGTATTTAATTATTGTTACAAAAGTTTTCATTCTAACTTTTCTTTTTTTGTTGCGGCAGCAACAAGAATGAAATCGACAGAGCGATACAAAAGTTAAGGTGTTGTTGAAGCGCTGTTTATTTTTTCATAAATAAGGGGGTAGAGCAGTTAGAGATTCCGCGCATGAAGGCTGTCATGACAGACTTCGTCGAGTGCGTGACAGTTCTGCAACGGACCTTCGAATATTCTATGAAGGTTCTCGTAGACTCTGACGCTTACTTTCGCCACCTCGCTTCTTCAGCAATTTGGGACAACCCTACATAATATTGTGACGTAGTAATAACCAGTGACGTAATGTTACACGCCATTCGTCGCGAGATCGGCGCTGTGTCTGACAATACAGTCTGCTGTCGGAAAGGAAACGGTTCCTTTTTTAAACGCCTTTTTTATTGCATTGATTGGAAATTATGATTTGTCTTGACGCGAATTGTTGGCGTCTTAGTGAACGGAACAGTCAGAAGCCCACATTACACCAAGCGAGCGTCTTGACCAAGAGGTTTCACATTATGACTGGGAACCGTTGTTGCCCTAAGTTAAAATCCGGATACAACACATTGTTCACTTCGCGGCTAACTCTCCGCTAAATGAAAAAAAAACGTTGAAAAACTTTACATTACTTTTAAAGTTCCTTTACTTTATATTTATGTGGTGTGTTCCCTCCAGATTTGATCTCGCGACCACCGGGTCCCGAGCCAGACTGTTTAACCACTGGGCCACGACGCTCTCGTTGGACCTATAATATCACAGCACTTTAGCGGAAGCATATAACTGGCACAATATAAATACATGTAAGGAATAGATTTATTCAATTTGTAAACATACAATTACGCATAATTTGTTGCATACATTACCCAGTTATACCTCGCACACAGTATAAACCATACAGTAGGCTATCTAAGGCCGCCCGCTGAGTTAATAGCCTAGCGTGCACACAGACACGCGGCACAGCCCGTCTGTACTGCCGCCTCCCTATGCCTCCCTATTTTATGCTAGCGTGTGCGTGAAATCGCGTGTGCGTGATATCGCGACACGGCGCGCGACGGTCACGCACACATTCAAACCGAGAGTCGCCCGTTTGTATTTAGATGTTCTACTGTATGGTTTATACTGTGGTTATACCTCGAACGAGCCGGGAACAGTCACAATACCATACAGGGTGTATTTCCAACCCGGGCTGGTTGCCCAACCAGCAATGGTCATATTAGTCTCAATGCTGAGTGCCCAATATGTCTCGCCTTATTAGAGGCAGAGCTATTGTTCGAGAGAAATTGGGACAGGCCAGCTTTTGGTCGTGACTTATACAGGGTTGCTGGGGAAGTTAAGAAAAAGTGTTTTTTTTTGGATGTTGCACTGTGTTTTTGAAACTGTTTCAATCTAATGACATGCAGTTGGTATTATTATTAATGTATGTAATCTTAATCAATCATACCTGTATGTACTTTTTTGTAAACATAACCAAAGAAAAATGTGCTAAATGATATGAGTCTACCACTAGTGTCGATATTAATAATGTTGTTCAAAACGAATTAGTGTGTATTCACTTGATAAAAGCAATTATGCGTCAAAACTGAGATATTTCTAAAAAATATGCCGCTAAAGTGAATCTTACATGCTCTTGGGAAATGCTGTATGTATTGTTTTCTAAACAATAAACGCTGAGTTTCTTTTGGCGTCACTTTTGCAGTCACCCTGTATCAGGCTGATGCTAGTACATTAGGTTTGGACCGTGGATAATTTTAATTTAGAGTCTCAAAATGGATGATTTGTTTTAAAACAAAAGATTACAAATAGTTAAGTGTACTAGATGATGATGTAATGTTAAGAACGGATCAGGCGAGAGTCCGCGTTGAGAAGATTTTTTCTTTCTACCTTGCATTTAAAGGATAGGAAGAAGGCAATGTCTGTGGCAAACTAGCATGCGTACAACTTGATGGTAACCGCTTACCGTAGGCTGTGGACATGTCACACCAGGCGCGGGCAATGCTATTATAATAAAAAGACGTAGATAGGTTACTTGTGCTGAACAAGTGGCACCCGAAATCAGGACCTCGACCACCTGAGCAAAGCATTGACAGTTTGAGACCTGCGCAACATGGATCTGTCTCGTTTAGAGACGGATCCATGTTTGCGCTTTAGTAAATAATCATACTATCTTGTACACACGGTGAAATTACAGGTACAGTCAACAGCACATCAGGTTACCCCATTTCCGTTTTTTCTCTCGCTTTTGCCAAATGACATTTGTTCGCGATAGAGCAAGGAGGACTAACCGGAAATGGGTAGCGTGATGTGCCGGCCACCGTACTCAGTACTGACATAACCTATCTGCTTATTAGAGACAGTTTGAGACCTGCGCAACATGGATCTGTCTCGTTCAAAGACAGATCCATGTTCGATCTGTCTCGTTCAGAGACAGATCCATGTTTGCGCTTTAGTAAATAATCATACTATCTTGTACACACGATGAAATTACACTAGTACGCCAGGGGTCAATTTTTGACTTCGCGTCAGTACTGACCATAACCTATCTACTTCTTTTTATTGTAATATCATTGGGCGCGGGAGTATATTGCTTCCAATGCAATGCGTAACCATAACAATCCATTTCAATCCTGTAATAGCTACTTGTGCATTTTCTTACCCTTTCTGCTTTCATTCTATAACCTGTAAGTTATCTGGAAGAGATTGCTATTAGCATTAACGCCAAAATGCATTACTTATTTTAAAATATCATTTTTTGTGTGAATCTTAACTGTTGTTTCTTTGTTAATTTCCAATACAGAATATTATCTTTATCTTTCTACAAAGGTAGGCGTGTAGACATAAGCATTTTATTGATGCAAATTTTTGAAGTGTCTTCCGCAAACATATAAAACATGTCTTTGTCTATATTTGGGCTGAGAATGATCTACATTATGTATAGTAGGCCATCAAGCGACACTTAACTTAGAATGACCTTTATTGTGTTAGTATAAGGTGCGAAGTTGTTCAAGCTTAGCCTGCGGTTGCCTGTACATATTGTCTGGTATTTATTTAAATTCATGTCATTAGTATCTTCGGAGGCTGGGTGTTATGAGCGATATGCATTGTTAGATGGTGAATAAATTGTCGATGATATACCTATTAGTTTATTTACTTGACACCATTGTTGGAATTCTCTTCGATAGCTTGTTTTTCTTTAAAACTTATAATAATTGAATTATTATTCATTTATTTTGAGCCTCTGCTGTCCCACTGCAGGGCAAAGGCCTCCCCTCCCACCTTCATTGTTGAATTATATTTGAATTTAAAATGAGCGTCGTGGCCCAGTGGTTAGACACTCTCGGAACCCGATGGTCCCGGGATCAAATCTGGCCGGAGCACACACCTACTACGTCGCCGATCACTGTCACAATTGCGCCACGTGCACCAGTGATTGTAAGAATAACAATACAATTAATAGAATAGCATATGCACAATAATTATTTGCATAATAACTAAGAAAGAACGCCTGCTGAGTATATCTATTTTATTGTTTAATGACTAATTTAAATGCAAAGGAATATGGTTTCAATATCATATTGTAGTTGTATTAGATTTGGTATGTAGCTTGCCTTGCTGTATGTTGAGAGCGTTGTGGCCCAGTGGTTAAACACTGGTTTGGAACCCGGCGGTCCCGAGTTCAAATCTGGTTGGTACACACCTACTTTGTGTTCATTGTACTTTGTGGCTAACTCTCCGGTGATGGTAAACACCGATATAACCCAAGCAACGGATAACGGCGGTAGGCTCGCCACTTGCCCTATAGGTAGGCGAAATGTAAGCTTCTGATTGTTCACCATAACGTATATTATGTTATGTTAATTGTTTTCTCAAATATGACAGATCCAATTACCTATAGGCATTATAAACGATCAAAATAATCCCGGAAACAAAACTCTCGATAGGCCATTAAAGCCGGTCGTTAAGGTCATAGTTAAAATTGGTCAAAAAAGTTCAAAAAAAACTTTTAATAACTCCCCCAGTACTCGACCGTCATCGAAATTTTATAACTACCATCAATATCAATTTTACGGCGCAAAGCACTTGGCCGGTCATAAAATTCTTACATAGAGTTTGCATTATTTATTATCTTAAAAAAAGTTTCGAATCATTTATCAAAAGGTATTTCGGACCTCTAATTGGTTGTGGATTAGTCCGAGCTAACGGTTGATCACTTAAACTGTCTAAGTAAAAACGAAAACGAGGAGAAGGGTTTTTTAAGTTGAATTTGTTTTTGGGGTTTTTCTTTGAAAATTGAAATTATAATTTTTTTGGGGAAAAAATTATGAGAAAAAGCTCTGAAATGGAAAACATAAATGTAAACTTAAAAAATATTTGTTAAAGTTACTAGTTGTGGGCGGGAAGTGGCTGATTGGTAACCATTTTGGTTTAAACGTCTCACGAAACATTCAAACTAAAAACTTTTTTTTGTCTTTCGTAGCTCTGGAACCTTGTAGAGTTAGGAAATAAATGGTAAGAGATCTTTGCTCAGCAGAAGGACGTTGCTGGCGTTTTTTTTACAAACATTTTTTTTATTCGTTCATTCATTATTTTTTAAATACTAATGTTAATAATAGCTTAAGCAGGACACGCCGAACGGCGACTGGTTTCGCCTGGGAACAGGTGCTGTGAGCCGTCCTCGACTGGTTTCCGATCTCGAACTCACTTTGTTTTCTTTTAATCGATTAACTTTATTCAGATCGGAAACTTAGATTAAAAATATGATAAAAAATTGAGATGAGGTGATCGAAAAAAGATGTTTCTCGTTAGAAACAGAAATAAAAAAAATCATTTTAGGTTGTTGCATATTTTTAGAAGTGAACATAATGAAAACTTGTTTCTTTTTATTGTTTATAGGAAAATCGCGTATTAAGTAAGCGTGGAAGATTCTATATATTTTTATTCGAAAGTGAAATATGTAAATAGATTTATTGCAAATTAACAGAGAAACTTCCAGCTCAGTACTATATTTGAAACAATGTACAATTTATCCAGTCCTATCAATAATAGCAATCTCTCCAAGGCAACTTATAGGTAGAGGTATGAAAAAAGACGGGCAACATGTGCAAATAGGTTGAATACAAATTTCTAAATACATAAAAATATTATCACATATGCCTATTGTAAACGTCTGGTCTACCAAGTTTTGATGTTAGGTTATTTGCAATGTGAAAGGTTTTTTTTAGTTAGTCTTTGAATACTGATGATGTGTGTTTAAGTGGAAATTTTGTAATATTTCAATTTTTTTTTACTATTCATGTACCATATACAAATAAAGAACGAAATAAACTAACCATATTACAAAAAACTTCTTAAATAAAGTGGTCAAAAATAAAAATAAAATTAAGTTTAAATGAGATGAACAACTTATTTCGCATTGGTTTGTTAAAATAGCATTAAATAAAACAAAAAGTGAAAAACTGACTGTTACAAAAAAGCAATATACAAAATTATCAGTTATCATGTCATATCAGTCGACCGTACTTGACTGAAAATTTTAAAAAAAGTTTCGAGTTGGGAAACTTTAACCTCATTATTGTTGCGTTCTCCGCGCGCCCTAGAGCTGGCGGGTTGGCAACGTCGCTATAGTGCGCGGCGGGTGTTGCCAGGCGTGAGAGAGCTTTAGTACCTACGTTTGTGGGTAACTTTTATTGCGGACGTAGAGGTATCAGGACTTTTAACGTTGAATAACACAGAAATCTTTGTTTTGATCAAGTTTACTAATAGCAATGAAAAAAGGAAATTATATAAAATAAGTTCGGTTTGCCACAGGTTTATTAAGTAGTTTTTAGTCAGTGTTAAGTTTTGAATGTAGTTTTTATTCAATGGAACTAATAATGAGTGGCTTTTCTGGCAAAAGATCTTTAAGTAAACAGATTTGTGTTGTTATGTGGCAAACATGTTGTATACAAATAAGTACATCATTAAATGGAGCCAACTGGTTTTTTTAAATTCATACAAATTATGACTAAAAATATTAATCTTTAGTCAGGCTATTTATTCTACAAATTTTGGTAGTTGTACAATTAACCTCATTTTTATGACTGCCTATATCAGGTAATTAACTACCTATTAACTAAAGTAAACGTCAAAATGTAAGTAGTCTGATAAAATATTTTTAATAATTTTCACACGTAGACAATGTGTGGTTTTGTTTCAATTTCGTAGAATTGTACTTATCGTTGTTGATTATTGATCGCTAATCCATTTATAAATGCAAGATAATGATATGAAAGTCTCTTACGTCCAAAAATGTCCGGGCGCAGTAACTTTTTTGAGAAAGAAACTTTCTCCGACAGTCAGTTGTGTGTTTGTCTTCCAACCTTCTCTCAACGATACTATGCTTAGTGCTTCCAAATCCCCCCGTTCAGAAACCTTTGAATCTTTGGTTTTTTTTACGAACCGCTATGAATTTTCTTTGAATTAATTAATACTAATTCGAGATTTATTCCATGAAACTTGACAGTGTAGGTTTGCTTTCGAATTTTATGAGAATGCTTCCATTACTATTAATTTTCTCATCTCATTCAATTTATTTTTGGACGCAGGTTACACGCTCTGTAGTGTTGCGTGGTAGTGCTTCACCACAATTTACACACCCTAACATCACGTTTTGGTAGAGCTAGGTGTTGAACACCGTTGTTGAAAGCGATTAATCGTTGTGTTCCAAGGTCACGTAAAGTAACGTGACATTCTTATGACATTTATCTTATGACTTTTGACGACAATGATGTTCAAGGATGCCCTATGACAGACATAAATGCAGGTGTGAAGGATTAAAAGACCCTTCGGATCCGCCAAAGTTATCAGATAGTAAACGCAGGTGGTTTGATTAGTTAATGTATTCCATTACAAGGTTATCATCTATTCATCTAATCCAAATGTTTATTTAAATTGGAATGTTGGTCTGATATTCTTTGTAGAGAACAATCGCGTACAGTCTGGAGAGCTTTGTTCTTAATTTTATTCTATGTTCATTGGGCAAATGTGTCTCAAAATAATGGAATTAATATATCCTTCCTGTGTTAAAATAGAAATCCCTAGTATTATTATGTGTATTGCTGGCTACCGTAAATCAACAGCTTCTGGCCCGAAGTGAAGAGTTCGCTGTCACGTTTCTCACTTGCACTGTCCATACGTTGAAAGTTCCCCCGTTTTTAGACGCAAGACGCGAAAAGGCATTTAAATAGGCCCTTAGCATGAGGTTTGTCCAAGCTCTGTAGGAACTACATGTTGGAGTTGTTATAATATCAGGTCTAGATATTATGACAAGAATAAGATTAGTTTAGAGTCTGTAATAATGAAAAAGAACACAATCTATTTCGTTTATGTGCATGTGTTTTACTGTCACATTGAGCTTTCTCGACGACAGGCGTCTGCGTGAAATTCAGCGCACTTTATAACAGCTTGGGTAATCCGCCCGCGACGCATGGCAACCCCGCCTTCGCCGCCGCCATTACGCCAGCTCGCCAGTAGTTCTCGAGACGCGCGCGACAGCGCCGCACGCGCCGCCGTTAAACCCTGACGTAATCTGGACCAAACTTTGTGCAGTGTTTACACGTCGCCTCATTGTTCTGGCGATAACTTGAGTGCAGTGCTGGTGGATTAGAAAATTTGTTTTTTTTTTCGTTTTCTATTTTTGAAAATTATTGTGAGTGAACAGTGTGAATTGAGGGATTATTTGTGGCCATGTGTTGTCTTTCTTTGTCCGAAGACATTCGTATGATAGAGGTTGTCATTTTTTCGTTTAAAATTTAAAAGTTGTCAATTACTGGTACGGGTAAGGATTTGGTGCGTTTACCTTTTTTGACCAAATGTTCTGTATTATGAATTCAAAAGTATTAACAACTACATACCTCCTTTTTGTCGTCATAAACAATAGAATTAACTGCCCTTATTGTAAATTGGAAAAAAATATATGTGAAAATGAATAATAAAATCATCAGATAAATTAAAATACCAAATAATTACGAGTGTCATCAATAAAATTAAAATGTCGACAGAAACAGAAAACAAGCGATAAAAATTTATAGTTCAGTATCTCTTTTGAATTTATTACTTTCAGTTACAGGAATGGACAGATACAAACTGTTAATGGCTCTGAAAATAGACAAATAAAAAGATGTAGAGTTCTTTGAAAAAAATAAAAACTAGAAACTTTACGATGAGCTTTTGTTGTTACCATTGCGTCTTTGCAGGAGGTCCTAAGTTCGTTATTTATAAAATTGTATTTGAAAAAAAGCAAAAAGTGCATTTATAACTATTATTCAAAAATGTCAAACCAATTATAAATTGGAAAAAAATAATTGTGGACATTATTCTACACAGCGAAAAATTAAGAAATTTGGGAAAAAATATTCCTGCTTGAAAGGCTATTAGGTACTTCCCATGTGATTCCATGGTCATCAGGTCAGAATCTGATGATTTGTATACTGGAGAAATCGAGGGAACTCTACTAATCTTGGATGCACTCTTAAAGCGATTTAAAAAATGAAACGTTTGGGGTAATATTTTGTATTTTAGTGTTATCGATCCTGTCTCAAAAATAATATTTGACACTAGCGATCCGTCCTGGCTTTGCACTGGTGCAATGGGTTTTTTATTATTATACATGTGTACAAACCTTCCTCTTCAATCACTCTATTGATTAAAAAAAACGCATCAAAATCCATTGCGTATTTTTTAAAAAATTAAGTGACCATAGGGACTGAGGAAGCGACTTTGTTTTTTTACTATGAAGTAATGTATTTTGATATTATCTGTATATAAACGGCCTATATTCATCCCACTGCTGGGCACAGGCCTTCCAACTATGAGGTGGAGCGAGCCATACTCCAACACGCGGGCTCAGTGCGGTTTGTTGGAGGGGTGTAAGGTTAGTGAGCAACCTTAATGACAGATGTTATCAAGCCGCACAAAGGCCTCTGACTAGGCTTAACGACTGACATCTAGCGACGCCAACCGTCAACCGTATCTGCATATAAATCAGGCACTGGATGTCCTAGGAGTTGAGCACGTAGTGATCACGACGTTAATAAAGAGAGACACGAGTATGAGAAAAAAATAATCGATGTCATATCTTGTATTATAATTATTATCTTTTTATCAGCGGCTGTTACAAATTGCTATGATGTCATAGCGTGTTATCATAATATTCGCGGGCGAAGATTAACTCTAGGATGCCTTCTCGGTGACACACTGTAATTAATGCAACTGAAATCGTTGGATTCGTTCAAAGCTTTTGACTCTGTGGAAATTATACTAATACTGAGTTACTTTGTAAAATATATTCTTCGTTGATGTTTGGTATGTTTTTGCTGTCGGAAACACCTGTAGATAGTTTCCAAATCACTTGTTTCGGCGGAGACGTTTAGATCTAGGGAAATAAACTTGGCCTAAGTTACTACCTTGTGGAAACACTTTCTTAAGAAACTAAACTCCAATTAAATGTCTGGTATTAACGTAGAGCTCGTCTTAGCTGAAATGACGCGCCCCTCCACCGCATCTGCGCATACAAGAGTGCTTCCTCGTAAGCGTAGATGCAGTGGAGGTTCGCGTCATTTCAACTTAGATGATCTCTAACGAGATAACGATCTGCCTAATGTTATCACAAAGAAGTGCAGCGAAACTTGTATACCTATTATGATACATATTTAAAAGATTTCAAATTGCAAAGTAAAGGCAATAGGACCACTGGCCTAACTGGTCTGGCCCTTTGTTTAAAATTTAGGTTATTAAGCCCCTCTAGTTCCATTTATAGCGTTTTATAAGCAAACTAGCAGTCTAATCTTTCTACTTGCCTAATATTTCAAACTGTTTCTTTATCTTGATTCTAAATTCTAGCAATTAATAACTTCAGAAATATTGAAATCTTGCTCGATTAGATATGAAATACAAAGTTTCTCTTTCTTATCATCATTTATTTCACTATTGATAATTTATCACTGATGATTCACTCCAATACAAGCGATATAAAAATGTTTTTCGTCACCGAAACATTTCGTCTGTCGTAAATTATGAGGAGAATAAACAAAACTAACACATTGCCTTTCTCTATCCATAACCAAGTCTCATTTTTAATGCTATGTTAATTGTGTAGCCGTATATCTGTGACATAGGTGCTAACAATATAATTACATGTTCTCTCTATTGGAATTCATTATTTAGTATACATTGACAGTTACATCAATTGGTACGCTTGAAGCAGTTTCATTGAAATCATTTTTTCATTAGTTCTTTCTTAGTTGGTGCGTGTTAGCCTAGAATCGTCTCGTCATCTTCATAATTGTTAGATGTCCACTGCTGAACAAGCACCTAAATTCACGAACGTCAATCAATGTTGATCATACCTTCAATGCCATGCTACTCGTCGTCACTCTCAGTTCTAAAGAGACTACTGGACCGCATGAGATTCATGGCGTGCTCAAATCTGACTGACATTTGTGAATCGAGGGATAGTCTCTCTGATCGAATCTATAGTGTAACTTTGTAAACTATGTGCCTTCGCTCTATGTACTTTGCCCTGTCCTGATCAAACTATCATTTTTGAGTCAACTTCCTGAAGACTCTTTTAGAAAGTTTTCGAACAAATGGGTCATGATTCAGTAGTGTTTACTACACTGTAACCATTTCTATGGTCGGCTGTTGCATCTGACAATAAACTGCTGATAATCATCAGACAACGCGGGTGGTGTATAAATCATTTTTCATCACTGTCTCAAACAGTGTATAACTTCTTTGGGTATATGCCTAAAAGTGTTTAAGGTATATGCCTAAAAATTGGTGAAACAAACCTGGCTGCCATGTATATACACCAGAAAAATTCGGCCGGTCTGTTAATGGTCTCGGTAGCATAATGGTTAGTGCAGTCGCCCGGTTTACGAAAGATGCGGATTCGATTCCCGCCTGATGCCAGGTAGACCGATTGTCTTTTTCTGGTTTTCCTATCCTTAGGGTATAACTCGTATCTTGGTTATCTTTCTATGTCATGACATGAAGTTACCATCGATTTAACTGAGGTGGCTATTTCAAATGCACTGCGGTATTACCATTTAATTTAATAACTTGATAAGACTAGAATAATTACTCCAATCGAGAATATTTAAATGGACGAACTTTGATGTTGAAAATTGTATTTTCTTGAGGATTGTTGGAAAGTTGGGTTTGTTTCTAAGGTTTCTCGTGGATTTCTATATCTTTAGGTACCTGTTAATTTTTGTTCAATATCATCGCTTCAAAAAAAAATACATGGCCCAGAAAACGTTGGAGCGATGATTTGAGACATCATGAGAAAGATTGGCAAAGCCTGGCACGGGATCGGACTGTTTGGAAGGGATTGGGAGAGACCTTTGCCCAGCAGTGGGATGATGCAGGTTAGGAAAAAAAAAATAAAAAAAAACATCGCTTAGTATATTGAGTAGTAGTATAGTATGAGGCCCAAAATAGACTCGCGTGGAGGAGCGGAAGAGAGGCCTTTGCCCAGCAGTGGGATCCTCATGGCTGATTAGGTTAGATTAGATTAGTATAGTATACCTCCAAAAGTTATAACAAAGAGTACATGTAAGAATGTAGAATTTTGTGCCCAAAATCCAACGGTTAAAATAGTGAAAACATTTAAGTTTTTTATAACAAAACCAGAACGAATACGTTCATAATCTGTGAGTTATTTACATACTATAAAGATACATTGTGTTTAGTGTCAACAATAATAAATAATTCAATGTTTAAGATCTTTCTCTGTATAAATCAATTCGAAAGCTTTCAAAACGGCCCAAAAACCTACTTTTGCAAGTTTTTTGTTGTTTCTATAACATTGCCACGAAGCGGAGGAAACGCAAAGTAAATAAATATTCATAACCTATTTTAAGATTACAATCCAATTTGAATAGAATTCCATAGAATACCACACTTAAAATTCTTTAGCGATGTCTTGTCATGTTGCAAACATGGCTTTTTACCATCACGCCTCTTCTTTTCCTCACTGCTTGTAGACACCCTTACACTGCTACAATTCTGACATACATCTTGCTCCTTCTACGCTCATTTACTCTTTCACATATGCTTGCATAATGGTTACATATTAAAACCTACTGCAGGGTAATGGGTCTCCCCAAGGTCTCCAAATCTGATCATCGGTTATTACCCTCTAACTATTATTTAGAGAGTTCAACCCGCCTCTTCGTTTTTGGGCCGTTGTATGTCTCTGCCGACCAGTTCGTGACCTACTACCAGAATCGGCTACAATAATGGCGCCTACGGTCTTTGGTTTGTCAGTTTTGCTAAATGTCGGATTCATGATTTCAGCTCAGCTTAGCTTTGAGCCTTTACTTAGTTTAGGGTCATATGATCTTGCTGTTGAATGTCCAAGTTATTTTTTATTCATTTACTAGCTTTCCAAGCGCGGATTCGACCGCGTGGTATTCGGTTATTATAGCTCTTCGTAGCAAAATTCCACCTCTTTTAGCCTATATTTCGCTGTAAAAACTATTTTATGTCCTTACCAAAAGTCCGCTCTATCTGTGTACCAAATTGTATTAAAATGAGTTCAGTAGTTTATACGTGAAAGACACACACACACACAGACACAGTTAGTCTGAATTACTCAAACGATTAATTGTTACAATCTGTTATAACCTGACAGTTTCAGTTACAATCTCAGCTTATGAGCTGCATATTCAATAGTAAAAAAACCTTAATTTTTCTCCATTGCTGTAGTAACTTATTTTGCATGTTTTAGTCAAATTTCAATGAATGAAAAGACGTAAACTGGGCTCTAAAAAGATCATAATAAGGCCCTAGGTCGCTGTACTACCAGCAGATGAAGAACTATCTCTCTTGTCTAACGATGTATCTTCGACTATATCTAAACAAGTGAAGTGATCGTAAAACACTTTTACGACTTCATCCCAAGCAGGATCCACTAATTTTAGATGACAGTTAGATTGTTTCAGTTTTACAAGTATTCCAAGTGATTTGCCCAAGAGGAAGAGTTTCGTCTCAAAATAGAATCTTTCTGAAAATTTTAATTATCTTTTGGCAATATTAATCATATCGCTTTGAATTCTGCGAAATGATATTATATTTTTAATCTTATTGTAGATAATGTATTATCGGAACTTATTATTAGATTCGTTGAGTCAAGTGCTTGTACAATTTATGTTGTTTCATCGAATACTTCTGACACACCATGTTTGTTTTTTATTCCAAGTGCCAAACACTCAAAACTAACTTATAAGTTTCTATTCGTATTCTTCTAAGTTCTTGAAATCCTCTGAAGACTGATCTAACTGATCTATATGTTTTACTCATAGATTTTCAGAGCGTACTTTTTGATTTGGCATTTACCGAAATACTGCGCTCGTTATCAAGTCATCCATGTACAGTTCCATCAGATAGATATTCTGGAACTTTTCTGCCTCAACTACCTTTGTTTCTTCGCTTTTCTTCAAGAGATTAGTACACGATACATATTTTGCTTGATAATATTCCAAATAGCGATAACTTTATTAATTTGTACAGGCTTGTGACAGCCGAGATTAGTGGGCAGATCGCCTATCCGATATATGACTGTTTGTTCTTTTATTAGTTTCAAGTGCATATTTTTGTTTGTTAGTTAAACAATTTGAATACCCTTCATGCATTCCCGCAATAATTGCTGGACAAAAACTGGTCTAGTAGTTTTGAAACAAATTGAATTCTTTGATGAGCAGTTAGATATAGAGTCAGTAAGGTTAGTGAAAGAGATAGCTATAAGTTAATGCTTGCGCTTTAAATGTTTTCACTGCAAGAGTAGTAACTTGCCTGTTTTTTGAGGACTCTTGCTATAAGTAGTTCCACCTAGCTAATCCTTTGGGTTGACTGCTTCCTTTCTGGTCGGCACCGGTGAGGAGTGGAACAGCAGTAATGTTGAGTCACAATACACTTGAGATGTATCATTTGTGATGATTCAACTTAACCATGGAACGATTCATATTCTTATCTTAATTCACGCCATAAGGTAAAAAATATGGTAAGAACATAGTACAAATTATGGAGACGGTAAGAGACGAAAGCCCAAGAGCAATTTTTCCAAAAAAAATAATATACAAGTAAAGGTGAGTAGGAATACAACATTACCTACTCGTAGTAACGAGACGTTGAACTCGTTGTTTTTAAATAAAAACACTTCGAGCATCAATTTAAAAAAATCTTAATGCTCGATATTATTTTATTAAGTATACAAGTAAATTATCTTCCCTAAACTCACCTTTAAACGATTGTTTGTGTAATTTGCTTCAAGTTGACATGAGATTTACCAACTGCTTTAGATACTTTCCTAACAAAACAATGTTTAAAACAACCCCTAGTGAAACCCTTACACAATAGACTCATTAAATAGTTCCTTCCCTGTCATTGCGCATATTATTTTATCGTATTATTATAATGAGAGGCCACGTCACTATAGAAGCCACGTCAGCCATTCTAGGTCTGCATATTTTATAAGCATTGCAAATTAAAATCAACCAGTACTCGATAGAAGAAATTGTACAAGTTGCAGCCTTGGGCTTGCTTCGTGGATGAAAATTGAATTCATTTTTATTGCTGGTATCAAATCCCACAAGAAATATCCTACAAAGGAAATCAATAAAGAATTAGGTTATTTTCGCGCACTAAAACGACTATAGTCTTGTAGTTCAACTCGTGCAAAATAACGGGAGGTTTTTCATGAATGAAAAAAATAAAAAAAAACACACGTGTTAAAAACCCAAAATATAAAAAAACACCGAAATACATTCAGTTCCTGATACCAAGTCGCTCCTAAAACTTTGCCAAGTAAATACTTGCAAAATCACCCTGTATTTACCAATGATATTACAGTCAAAAAGACGTAGATAGGTTATGTCAGTACTGACGCGAAGTCAAAAATTGTCTTCGGGGTACGAAATAGTTAATTTGACCGTGTTATGACGTATGAACAAGACAGTACGATTATTTACTAGAGCGTCAACGAGACTGATACATGTTGCGCAGTGTCGTCTCAAACTGTCAACACTGTCAATACTTTGCTCAGGTGTTCGAAGTTCACGTGCCACTTTTTTAGCACAAGTAACCTATCTACCTGTTTTTGTTATAATATCATTGGTGGAAGCACAATGGAAGCTTCCCTTGCAGCAAGCTCAAAGGGTATACTTTTACCATAGGTTTATTGCAAGGCAGAACTAATAATAGGTTGCTTGCTGTGTCAGTAGAGTTTCTTTATCTTGTAATTGCGGATACATTCCTATCGGCTAGTAATTGTAACTTACTTTGTTTGTTTGTTTATCAAGTATTCCCTTTGTTTTGGCATAATTCTTCTATCTATGAATTATTGACGTGTGATTGAACATGTTTGCGTAATTTGATAAAAACTACTAGACAAGGGACACACATAAACGGCCTATATACGTCCCACTGCTGGGCACAGGCCTCACCTCAACTATGAGGTGGAACAAGCCATACTCCAACACGCGGGCTCTGTGCGGATTGTTAGAGGGGTTAGTGAGCAACCTTAATGACAGATGTTATCAAGCCGCCCTAAGCCTTCTAGGCTTAACGACTGACATCGCGCGACGTCAACCAGGACCAACTGCTTTACGTGCCTTCAGAAGCACGGAGATGCCCGAACTACACATCAGTAAATTTCGGTCGAAGCGGTCACCTACCCCATTTCCGACCCGGCGTGTGTTGCTTTACAAACAGCGATCGTCGCCGATCACTGTCACAACTGCTCCACGGGCACCTCCAGTATAGAAATAGAATCCACTATAGAAAACTAAATAACACCAAATGCCTTCATCCATTGCATAGAAGTACCAGTAGAAGAATCATAGAATACATAGACCAATCAAATCATAGACGGCTTAGAAACCACATTAAAGATGCTGAATTAGGTTAAGCAAATCTAACAAAAATCAATAAAAATGTCGCTGTTGTCCAACATGTTCATAGTAAATAATAATGATCACGAGAATGTTAATAGATTTCAAATATCTGGTTTCTCCGCCCAACCGGGCCCCATTGATAGTATTGATACTAGTGTACTGTACTAGCGGCCACCCGTGACTTCGTCCGCGTGGACTTTAGTTTTATTAAAATGGTTATATTGAGTCAACCTTTAAAAACTAGACATATGCCAACAAACTAGACATTTTTTATTTAACTTTTAAGAAGGTTACAAATTTGTAAGATGCGTTAAGATAAGATGAATAATCTTTATTGCACAAAAACGCATTTATCAAGTAACCGTTTTTGTTTGTACAATTCAGGCGGTCTGGTAGCAAAGCGATCTCTTCCAGACAACCTTTGGTAGATAATTTTCTACAGGAAAGGAAGAGTAAAGCTGTGCAAAAGAGATGAAATACTCAACATGATATGATGATGATATGAATTTGTAATACATAATTTTTGCGTTACTTTCACCGTTTACTCAGAAATTCGTACGCATCGCAAGCATTCAAGAAAAGCTTTAAAAATATAAAATTTCCGTTGTTCGCAACATTTTTTGTTACTGTCTCTCCTAATATTCATAGCGTAATGTTATATAGCCTCAATAATATCCTTCCTCAATAAATGGACTATGTACCACAAAAATACTTTTTCAGTTCTAACCAATAGTTCCTGAGATTAGCGCATACAGACAAACAAACAAACTCTTCAATAGTATAGATATATAGAAATCTCACTAAACAGATATAAATATTCAAAGCGCGCTTCGGACGGCGACTATCCGTCTCCATAATCCGTTGTTGCGGACAAACAGGGAAATAGGTCAATTGGACGAGTTGCTGGGTTGATTTAATGTAGCAAACGTATGGGGTTTGTAGTACTGTTTGAATAATCGCTTTGATTAGTTAATTGAAATGTTTATTGCTATTTCAACTAAATGTTTGAGCTGTAGACGAAGTTATTGACATACGGCACTTTTTGACCCTCAAATCGATGATATTTCTCATTTGATGTCAAAAAGAAAAGGTTCAATATTTGTGCTTGATTGATTACCCTTTGGCAATTCAGGGGCCCCTAGGGACCCGGTCCTTTTAGGCTTGCGTGGGACCGAAGCCAACACGTAGCGGCTGTTTCGTACTATTTGATCTATTTGGGTACATCTTCTGAGTTTTGTCTCTGCATAAATATTGAAAATCCATCCAAAGATTATTAATAAAGGGTATTGAATTAAATGTTGATTATGGCATGGCAAAGTGCATTAAAATAGGTCAATCAAGATTTTAAATAAGAATATCAATAGTTGAACAATCCAATGACTGCTTTCACAGTCTCACTATAACACGCATAGTTGTTTGTTACTCACAGACGCGTCTCTACGTGGGCGTTTATATATTTATATGTCTAAAGCACGTTCTTTGTTTTCAATCTGATTCTACAATGTAGAGAAGGTTCTACTAATGCTGGTAATTTATTTATTTATTTAATTAGCTTTTGAATCAGGTGTTAATACATAAATTTGCATTTTGTTGGTGTGAAACATTCAAGATGTAGAGTTGCTGTTGACTAGACAACATCTCTTTATTGTGTTATACATGAGATATCTTCTCTATGTATAAAAATGGATTGCTGTTCGTTAGTCTCGCTAAAACTCAGGAATGGCTGGACCGATTTGGCTAATTTTGGTTTTGAAATATTTGTAATGGTCAATGGAATAAAAGGTGAGTAAACATGAGAAAATGCTGAGAATATAGTAAAAACCACAATTTTAGTCTCCTCATAGCGACCGAAATTTAGAAATGGGTAACCTGCCATGCCGTTGACTGTACTGATCGAACACATCATCAAATCATGATTAACAACTTTGAAAACTTTATAAAATATCCACAACAATGCTCCCTGCAAGTTTCCCCAGAGATAAGTGGTTGATCGCTATTGTAAAGTGTCAGGTTCGATTCCCGGTAACAGTAGACGGTCCCGAGAAGCGACTTCCGCTCGTTCCACATACAACATCCGCTCGAACGATGGATTTTTTGTCACTTTCCGTTTAGGCGAAATGTGATGAGTAAATATAGGGTTTAAGTGCTCTTTTAAGTGTACTTAGGTTATTAAATCCGGTTTCAGTAACTTTTTTATTTTGTACCATGTGAAAATGTATATTCTAAGACGTGGTAGTCAAAGGTACGCCGACTGATGCTGTCTTTATGAACGGAACATTCAGAAGCCCACACGCGCCGCGCGAATTTATACTCAACGTTTGATAGGGCGAGGTTGCCGTCGTTATACGGGATGCTTGCTTTTTTATCGGTTTCTTCGAGTTAGCCGTAAACTGTACAAAGAACCCAAAGTAAATAATGTTCCGACCAAACTTGAAATCGGGACCAAATGGATACAGGGCGAGAGTTAACCACTGGGCTGTACACTCTAATACATGAAAAGAGGTGTACTCAAATAAATAGAAAATCACAATATAGTATAAAACAAAGTCGCTTTCTCTGTCCCTATGTTAGCTTCTTTAAAACCACGCAATGGATTGGTGATACATAGAGTGATTAAAAAGGAATGTTTATAATAATATGTATATTTAATTACATCCCATTGCACCCGTGTGAAGCCACATTCATTCACAAGTTTCTTACCTTTTTGTGTCTCCTACGGATCAAAGAGAAACCGTTTCACCTAAATGCACTTCATATAAACATTAGCAACGTAATCCATCTTTCCATTAAAGCCTTCGGTGTCTGACTAAATGATACCATATATGGAATAAAGATTGACTATACTGTTACTCATCGCATAATCTTCTGGTATTTCAAAATATCTCAGAGCCATCCTTATACACAGGCATTTGGCTTTAAATCAAGCAGAGATTGTACTACATGTAGAGTGACTTTGCAAGGGGTGGCCTAATTCTTATTATGTCTATAGGAAAATACAAAAACATCGTAATCAAATTTGAACGTAGATATTTTTAGAAAAAGATGTATCAAAATATCCTAAAAAGGAAGTCAAGAATGACTGCTACACTTTGGTACAACTCGAGCTAAAATATCGTGACGTGTGGTCATATTTTTCCATAAATTAAGTCGATAAACAAAGGTAATATTTTGAAACAGAGGTTGATAATTCAGCATAAAGAAATGTTGTTCTGTGCGGAAATCAAATTACTTACTAATATCAAAAAATTGGCACCCAATTTTCAAAATCATCCTGTGTATTATACTCGTATAATAAAAATCACCAGCAATATGCTGACGTGTCTTTAGATATTTGTATTTCAAACTGACAATACTGCCCTTTTCAAATATGCAGATTATAAGAAAACACCAATTCACCTAGTTTATTTCACTAGCACATTGTATTATGTGTCAGTTCCAAGGTTCCAACCCTTCGGGCGTAGGGTGTCATTACAACCAATGATAATATAATAAAAAAGAGGTAGAGAGGGTTATGTCAGTACTGATGCGAAGTAGAAAATTGTCCTCTGTTCGTACCTGTAATTTGACCGTGTGAACAAGATAGTATGATTATTTACTAGAGCGTAAACAGATACATGTTGCGCAGTGTTGTCTCAAACCGTCAATGCTTTGCTTCAGGTGTTCGAAAGTTTTGATTTCGGGTGCCACTTTTTTAGCACAAGTAACCTATCTATCGGTTTGACGACCGATTTGGTGTAATTGTTGAGAAGTCAGCTACTACACCAAAGGTCGCGGGTTCGATCCGCGCACAGTACGAACATTTGTGTGCATGAACATGTCTGTTTGTTTTGGTCTAGGTGTTTCCTATGTATTTAAGTATGTATTTACAAAAGAAAAGTATTTAAGTATGTTTATCCGTTGTCTAGTATCCCATAAAAACCGGGCTTTAATTAGCTCATCTTGAGGGTAGATGGCGCTGTGTGGAATAATGTCCAGGGATATTCATATTTATCTACCTCTTTTTATTATAATATCGTTGGAATGATTACATTCGCCCTGTAATCATAGTAGCTGACGTGTCCGAAGGATGACGTGTATCGTGTGAATTTTTTAACGTTTCAAATTGGTATTATTTTTTCAATCACCCCTTTTAAAGTGTTTCGTCTCTTGACACGCTATGTGCTTGGATTTATCGGTGTTTTGGTTTGGTTGTTCAATATTAATTTGGTTTTCTTTTTAACTAACTGACCGAAAAGTCTTTTTGTCGTACGACAATGTCATAACTTCAAAACGAATGTCAAATCAAGTCAAATGTTTGTATCAAACTAAAATCAACATTTCTGTCAGACTCGCGAAGTTAGAATCGTCTTTAAGTTTTCTATAATTTGTTTTTTTGATTTTCTATGTACTTATTATGACCCCTCTACAAAGTATGAAAAAACGGAAAAAAAATGTGTGAATGAATCAGTTCAACTCATTCTTATGTTATAACTTGACCGAATAACTAGAGGTTCATTCCTCCCCACCTTTTTCCATCCCTTGGAATTGGAGGGTTCAAAAACTGAACCTTATGTCCTAATGCGCACATACACGATACATAAATCACTTACGCATACATTCACTTAACTTATCTATTTAAATTAAAGTAAAAGGCAAATAATTACAATTATCTTTTTTTAACACTGATAAGAAACTTACCTCTTGATTACTCAACAGCTAACCTGATAAGAAAACGCGTGTGATAACACAAACTCTACCACGCGAAAATATCCACTAAACCTTATAACCAAAGAGATAACGTTGATAATAGCTTGACAAAAATGTTAGCCGGTACCACGCAAAAATACCAATCCCTTTTACTAATGACCCGTAAATAGTGAGCGATAGGGTTGAAAATTGAATGGCGTAAGGTTATTACCGGTTCGCCTTGGCGTTACCGATATTAGAAAGTATCGTGTCAGTTAGGGAAGGGCTTTACACGGTACGATTTTAGTGTAAAGGTGCCTATAATGTCACATTTCGATCGAACAAACAAATAAAAATATATTTTTCAAATAGACCTGTTACAAGTACTTTCGAATTGTAAAATTAACCAAAGAAAGACATACAAATTTAAGATATACAAATTAGGTCCAATGGACTTACTTTCAAGCCAGCACGAGTACGACAGCGACTTGTTTACGTGCACGACAGTCATTATCATCATCAGTCATATCATACGACGTCCACAGCTGAACATAGGCCGCCCCCATAGATTTTCCGAGCGGCCGGTTGTAGGCGGCCTGCGTCCACCGAAACCCTGCGAACTTTTTGAGGTCATCTGTTCACCTTGCGGGTGGCGTCCCACACTGCGCTTGGCCTCGAATGGGATCCACTCGATAACTTTCCGGCCCCAACGGCCATCTGTCCTTCGAGCTGTGTGCCTTGCCCACTGCCACTTCAACCTGCTAACACGCTGGGCTCCTACGGATTTCCTCATTTCTGATTCGATCTCGTAGCGAAACATACGTCATTCGTAACGTTATCGTCATGTGACAGTTTCCGAATTCGAAGTATGAACGTAACTCAATATACCACTTCGTCGTCGTCTCTAAACCGCCCTCAGTATAAAATATGCAAAGGGTTGAAACGGTTAAATAATGCGTGTATGCTATACTTTCGGCCGAAGTAATAACACAAGTGTGTGTATCATTAGAGGTTTGTTTTACTGATTAAGCGTGCCATTATGTGAGACTGGTAATGAAAGGAAATGATAGTATGTATTTGATATTCACAGGTTTTTATGAATTTAGATTTATTTAGATTTTATAATAGGTGGTTACTGGCTTGAGTGGGATGATCCAACAGTCAAGTCCTTGTACTGTACTGTTGGATCACCATCATCATATTCAGGTGAATATCGTCTTCTGCTGATCATCATCATCATATCAGCCGAACGACGCCCACTGCTGGGCATAGGCCTCCCCCAAAGATCTCCACAACGATCGGTCCTGCGCTGTCCGCATCCAGCGGCTTCCCGCGACCTTGACAAGATCGTCGGTCCACCTTGTGGAGGGCCTGCCCACGGAACGTCGTCCGGTACGTGGTCGCCATTCGAGAACCTTTCCGCCCCAACGGCCATCGGTTCTCCGCGCTATGTGTCCCGCCCACTGCCACTTCAGCGATGCAATCCTTCGAGGGATGTCGGTTGCCGTAGTTCTCCTGCGGATCTCATCATTTCTGATTCGATCAAGCAAGGAAATACCAAGCATCGCTCTCTCCATTGCTCGCTGGGTGAGCAATGGAGAGGATTTTGAGCCTTCTTATAAGACCCATAGTGAACGACCACGTCTCACTCCCATATTATGTCATTACTGGCAACACACACTGGTCAAAGACTTTCGTCTTGAGGCATTGAGGTATTTCGGACGCGAAAATATGCCGGAGCTTCCCGAACTGCTGTTCAGTTACAGTAGTCCTAGTGTTATACTCTGGGCGTATGTAGCTACTTTGTCATAATACAAAAACTGCAACAAACAGCATTCTAATGAACGCAGTCACATGATATGCAGTGACGTTGGCGTGCATAGAATGCGTCTACATATCTGCAGTGAACATAATTACGCGTAATTAGATTCCTGCGACAATTGTAGTGTTCTAGACGTTTTGTTATTTTAGTTATTGCTGTTTTTTATCATGAAAATTTGTAACTCCCTCTTGGAGGTTAATATCTGGGATATTTCAAAACCAAGTTTTTTGGAACATACGGTGTTTGTGATGGAATGTATCTAACGACGCTCAATTGTACAATCAACGGCCGGCTCAAGCTACCCATTTCCGTTTTTTTATCTAGCAATAGAGCAAGGAGAAGTGACCGGAAATGGGTAACGTGTCATGCCGTTGACCGTACTCCAATATTTGTCAGAAGTTTGTCACTAAAATGAACTTTAAAATAATTCTACAAGCGCGTGCCTTCGCGCATCATAAGTATGATTATGACTAGGGTTGTCACCTTCGTTGGAGGATTATAGTTCCGTCATAAGCCTGTTGTAGTCCACTGCTGGGCGGAGGCTCTCCTCAGGGTACGCCATTAGATTAGAAATAAGGTAGTCTTAAGTAATTAAGTTGAACAAACGCTTTGCTTTTTTGGTGTAATGTTTGTGCAATGTTTTTAATAATAAATAAATAAATAAAAATAAATAAATTAGATCCGTTCCCTCGCCTTACGTCCGTCTGCGCGGAGGGCACACTACGTACGTTTATCAAAATATTTATTTCAGGACAAACACCACCACAGCAATCTTATTTCAACCTAGTCGTTATGTGGTTTTATTTATTCCATCACTCTCTTCTTCAATAAGGCCAATTTCCGCTAGCTGGTCGATCCAAATTGCAAAAAATTAACGAGGAGACGAGGTGACGTTCGTCTTTCTTTTACTTCCGTACGCCAGGGGATAATTTTCGACTTCGCATCAGTACTGACATAACGTATCTACCTTTTTTAAATCCCGATAATAGATACCGACACGTGACAGGTCGTTTCTCTCCCCAAAAATATGTCCGGTTGCCCTCTCCAAGTAACACCCTAAGCCGAGGTTCTTACCCCACTATGGGGTGCCCTTAGCTCGTTACTTTAAATATTAGGGTTGAGAGCCTTCTGCGCTCACCCTACAGTCCGGCAAAGCTGTCAAAGCCATCGGATGCTAAACAGCAGTAGTCACACCCAAAAAAAGAAAAACCTCTTTTAATTTTGTTTTTTTTTTCTCTAACCATTTTGTTTTGTTTGTTTATATCTGTATGTGTACGATGTCCAAAATCAATGAACGTTTTTTCTTTGTTTCTTTCAAATATCATTGGGTGGGAACCCTAGATGATCAACGCATCAGCGTTGCTTGAACTCTTGCGTCGTCAGACGTTCAATTACTCTGATTGAATAGTAATGAGTCGTAGTTGAGACTTGTCCCGCAGACTGCCTGTCGCTCGGTGACGTAGCGGATGTTCGACTTCCACTGCTACATGATATACATACTGATATAAATGCGCAAGTTATTGAAAGAGTTTGTTTGTTACGTTTTCACGCCCTAACTAATGAACCAATTTTAATGATATTTAGTACACAGATAGAGTGGACCATGGAAAAGGACGTAGGATAGTTTTTATTGCGAATATTTTGAAAAAGTTGAAAAATTAGGGGAAAGGAGAAAGTAACCCACATCAACGCCGACAAACCCGCGGGCGGAAATCTAGTACTGCGAATGAGTTGCAATGAACAATAAAGTCTTGAAGTTTGAAGTTTGTGTTGTGAGGTTTGTGTGTAGACTAGGCTTAAGTTACAAACTGTTCGATCAACATTAGAACCATGTTACCTGAGTCAAATATGTCTAAAATAACCCCACACTAATTATAATCCCAGTACATACTTGTTGTTGTGTTCAATCAAAACTATAATTCTTATGTTTACTTTCGCGTACTATATTTTTCTTTGGACGATTTGAAGGTTTTTTTTCTAATCTTGATAGCTGTCTCGCAGACTGCCTGTCGGCAGACGTTGAAGACTCTGATTGAATAGTAATGAGTTGTAGTTAGACTTGAGACTTAACCCACAGACTGCCTGTCGCCCGGTGACGTAGCGGATGTTTAACTTCCACTGCTACATGATACTAATATCAATTGAATGGTACAATACCTTTTTGTTATTAGGGCGATAACAGATTAGTTTCTGTAAGCGCTTATAGGCGCGTATTGACCTGCCTTTGGAACTCGTACGAGTGTTGACGAGCTTATAAGCTCGTATAAGCGCCGGAATAAGCCCGTGTACGCGCGTGTAAGAGTTCCTAACTTCACTTTAGCCTCAGTTCTTCTGTTACGTTTATTCTATCCGTCGCAGAAATAAATCACAAAAAAATCCTGAAAATAAGTCCATCAGTTGTTTGAAACAAATAATCGAGACAAAATTATAATTAACTAGCGGTCGCCCGCGACTTTGTTCGCGTGGACTTGAGTTGAAAAAAACAGTAATATTTCTTCATAAATTGTATCCTACGTGCGATTCAGATGTATAAGCTACATTATTGCTACGATTCATTAAAATCCGTTTAGTTTTTGAAAGACAACATGGCACATCCACACATACAAACTTTCGCCTTTATAATATTAGTAGGATATCAATCTGGTGACAATAAATGTTTTCTACAATATGTAGACATGGCCTGTGATAAATGAATTGAGAACTGAGAACATCCATGCCTTGTTAATTGCAGCTAACTATGTCCGATACAAAACCAATTTTGAATAAAAATACATTTCAAGTCTTAACTCTTGTTACCGACAATTAACTCAGTTTAATTGCGCAAATATTCGATGCAAATGTGCACCTTATGCAGTGGGAATAGCGTGTGTGGTAGCTTTGAGGCTTAGCCGGCGTCACCTGCCGCGACAGATGTTGCGGACCGGTTTGACTCCCGGTTAGGGAGGTGAGGAGTGTGGGAGTAGTGGTGTGAGGCTGGAACGCGATATTTTGGCACGGGATTGGATTGTATGTGGCGAATGTAATCAAAATTTTTAGAAACAGTCTACACTTTTAGAAAAAATATAACTGACGGGTCCGTTTTGTGTCAGTTTAGGGGTCACGGGTTCGGCTCACAGACCAACACCAATATTTATGAATAAATAGTTATTTGTGCTTAAACCTGCTTGTTTTTTCATTGCTCTCAAAATTGCTTATTGCAAAGGAGACTAATCGAATCAAATAAATGACTGTCAAATTTCAATTTGTGAGAGTATCTAAACTATCAAACTAAGAGCTGATGGGTAGAAATTCGCTTCCTCTGACCATCCTACTAATATTATAAATGAGAAAGTTTGTATGTGTGGATGTGCCGTGTTGCTCTTTCACGTGAAAACTACTGGATGTATTTTGAGGAAACTTTACAATAATAAAGATTATGCATCTGAATAGGACATAGGCTACAATTTATAAAAAAGTTTCACTTTTTTTAACCTAAGTTCACGCGGACGAAGCCGTCGCCGTCGCTAGTAAGCAATATAGAAGAGTGAACAGGATAGCGTGAATTTCGCTGTCAGATTTTGGTTTGTATAAACGAATTAACGAAGCTGGGCGCTTCTAAAATCAGATTCGGATCTAATGAACATCACTTTGCGTTCAAAACCAAAAACTCCCATGTTATTAAACCTAGTATTTGCTCGTCACTCGATACAAAAGTATCAGTATTCCCCTCCCTAGCGTGCGCGCGCGCCGCTCGTTTTGACCTGGTTTTTTATTTTGGGCGATTTCTAAAATGTCTTCAAAAGAATGCGACGTGAAGATGTCGAACGGATGACACCATGTTTGAGCATCAGCGAGAGCTGGACCCGATTATCTGGCTGCTGAAAGGTACTGGTCAAGTTTGTACACTTGACAGGTATGAAAGGTCAGTTTTCAGTGACTCTTTATCGTAAAAACTGAAATTTTACGACACAACATACCTCACTTCCACCTCATAGTTGAGGTGAGACCTGTGCCCAGCAGTGGGACGTATTCTGGCTGTTTATGTGTTTTATACCTTCACGACGATGTCTTCGTCGTCGGTTAGTTAGAGGCACACTGATTGATGCCGTCATGGTGAACGGAACATTCAGAACCCCACATTTCGCTGAGGGCATTTGAACCCAACCTCCACTATCCGGGTTGCTTGGGTTTTATATCCGTGTTTTCCATCACCGGAGAGCTAGCCGCAAATTGTACAATGAACATAAAGTAGGTGTATTCCGGCCAGAGTTAATCACAGGACCATCGGGTTCCGAACCAGAGTGTTTAACCACTGGGTCACGACGCTCTTAAATTTTACTACAGCTTTTCAGAAACAGGTTCGTCCAGTGGAGTAGGTTCATTACTAGTTAAATTCGACTGGTTAGTTCTTAAGTCTATTCGACTATCTGATATTTTCTATCTTCAGAAAAAAAGCATCACACATTTTCACTCAATTTCAGTTGCACAAAAACATCTGAATACCATTCACAAAGAATCCATCTGGCAACAAAATAGCTAGTTCACATGTGCTCCCGTGCCGTTGACCCCGCGGTGCTAGCCGGGAATCGAACGGCCTTCGCGCCCATCTGCCGAACCAGAGGCCACGTGTTGCAGGTCCAACTGACAGGTGTCAACTGTCAACTGGTGTGTTTGTAAACACAGGTGACGCTGTTCTGTCTGCGAATTGGGTCAGAGACGTTTTCAAACGTGTTGACGCAGATTTCTATGTTACACTAGCTGTCCCAACAGACTTCGTTCTGTTGTCAAACATTCAGTGCCACGTCACTGGTAGGAACAGTTGCTAAGAGGAAACTAAAATTGTTGTTTTCACTATATTCCCAGCATTTTCTCATGTTTACTCACCTTTTATACCTTCCCTGGACCATTACAAATAATTCAAAACCAAAATTAACCAAATCGGTCTAGCCATTCCCGAGTTTTAGCGAGACTAACGAACAGCAATCGATTTTTATAAATAGAGATTCATGAAAAATATCCATACTAATGTTGATAATGCGAAAGTGTGTGTGTAAATTGCTTTTTACCATTTGAAGGCTGAACTGTTAAATTAACTTTGCCTTGAAGCACAAAAATGCAGCACTAATGTTGATGTTGGAATTTAGTTCGGGTGGTCACCTATCCCAGTAGTTAACCTAGCGTGCGTAGCCTGACATCGGAGATCGTTTCTAATAAGGCATGGTAACTTCTGTCCTCAGTAAAGTTAAGTCCAGTCCGAAGTAAGCTAAAGACATAAAGTAAACTTTTCTTAGTTATAGAAACCAGAAAGAAATAAGGTACAATCAACGGCCTATCAGCCTACCCGTATCTGTTTTTTCTTTTGTGACCATTCTTTTTAATAGAGCAATAAGACTGACCAGTAATGGGTAGCCTGACATGCCGTTGACCGTGTAACATACATCAACAAAAATTTGTGCTAGTGCGGGAATCGAACCCGAATCCCTTTGAGTCACTAAGCATGTCGTCAAACCTGGTGGATATTTCCACCTACCCGCACGTTCGATCACAACATTACACTCCCGAGCCCTCATACTCGGAATCAGCTGATTCACCGGTGTCGCGTTACACGGCGCGGGTGGCGACCACCGGCGTGTGGGATTCGATGCCCGGCGAGCACCTTCACGGGTTTCCTTAGCGGAATCACTGAGTGCGTAATTTGCTAACGTTTAGCGGGTTTTGCAATTTTTTACACTTCACACGTTATTGTTGAAAATGTGCGACAGTGTAATTTTTATGGTAGTTATTGTATGTGGACTTCTGATGATGAAACGCCTTTACCCAACTGTGGCAGACAACGGGAGATGTTTTTCGTGTATGTATGTATGTCCATTTATTTAGGACGCTCTAAAGTTTATACGATCAAACGGTCGTTTATATTATGCGGTGTTGTTGTATTTGTTCTAAATACAAATAAATGTTCCTGAACATTATTCCACACCACAGCGCCATCTAGCCCCAAGATAAGATAATTGAAGCTTGTGTTATGAAGGGATATACTAGAAAACGGATAAATATACTTAATTTTTTGTTGTAAAAACATACTTAATATACATACTCGTAGGTGACACCCAGACCAATACAAACAGATATGTTCATGCACACAGATGTTTGTACTGTGCGGGGATCGCCCCGCGACCTTAGCAAATCAGATCTATTTGAGATCACACATTATCATGAATATTAAAAAGAAAGTGATATTCGACACCTCCAGGTGTTGTCAAGTATGGCTGCTTCGCAAAAACGTCTGAAAAACTGTGTCATCTGGTCATCGGTGCAGGAAACCCTATGATAATATAGGTACAGGGTTCTATTCTTCTTAAGAATCAGATTTTGTCAAGTCAAGGCTAAACTTAGCCGAATTCGTCACATTAATTAATCAATACAATTAATAACAGAACATAACATAAACGGCCTATATACGTCCCACTGCTGGGCACAGGCCTCACCTTAGCCATGAGGTGGATTGAGCCATACTCCAACACGCGGGCTCGGTGCGGATTGTTGGAAGTGTGTAAGGTTAGTGAGCAACCTTAATGACAGATGTTATCAAACTGCCCTAAGGCCTCCGACTAGGCTTAACGACTGACATCTGACGACGTCAGCAACAAATAACATTCAAATTTCAGCCCCAAACTCTGCAATACGTGTACCATGGGACACTGCCCTGCACAGCATAACATTTAAACCGCAACCCCTGGTTTATAAGCTAAGTTCTTAACCATTACACACTCATCGATTGTCAATAACCAATACGATTTCGTTAATGATTGTCCTTTTTGGCTAAATATAGCCTTAAAATACACTTCTACTACGAATTTATTTATTCGTGTATGTAGTAAAATCTCTCATACAATGTAAAATAATAAACCATTCCTTACTTCAAAACTGTCACAAAAATGCAAAAAAGCGCATTGTATCCGCTCAAAATCGCAGCATCTGCCCGGAGCATTCTTTGAGTTCGCCTCTAGCTATGTTTACCTGCTAAGGATAACTCGTAGATGAAGCTTTTGGACACAATAGATGGACCGACTTGCAGTTTTTTCTTTCCAACGGCTATTTTAAATTAAAATTATTTGGAGAAAAAATAAAACTCGTGAAAGTTATAGCTGATTTTTTCGTTTCTGGAGGCTTTTTCGCTCTTATCGCATCTAAATATGGCAACCCCACCTCATAGCCTATATTTCCTAATAAAACTGTCCTTCCCCTTTATCTGTTTACCAAATATCATTAAAATTGGTTTATCATGTTACTACATTTTTACGTTTACCTAAACGTTATGGCATAAGTTATAAACAAAAGGTTTTCTTAAAAAAAAATTATTTCAGATCAATCAAATTCAAAACCATACAATACATTTTATGTCATTTGATACGCACACTTGAAGTTTCAATTTGACACATGTCAAAGTGACACATCAATTTCGTATTTGTGCGGAAGCAAGCTGCGAAATGTCTACCTGCTTTCTTTATAGAAATCCATTTAAATGGAGTAATACTTGTTTGATAGTTGTCATTGTATACCATTGGGTATTGGAAAGGGTTGAGACATTTTCCCACAAGGGTACCGCAAGGTGTATAAAGTTTTTTTTTTGCGTTTTTTGTCTCTGGTTCTATATTGTTTATGGTCTGGCCTGTGGGGTGGTCCGAATCTTTGTCGGCGTTCTGTGGTCAAGGCTTAATGGTTTTGCGGTTATGATCTAAGCGTAAAGGATGGATTTTGGACATTGTTTTTTTCTTAGCTAGTTGTTTATGGGAAGTTTAGACGGCTTAATGACATCTGGTTCTAAGGACATATGGACATGTTTCATTTGGTAATATTTTCGCTTGCATTGGTGCAATGTGGATTCAAACTTTAATCCTTATTTATTTAAAACGCGTTTGTTGTAACTGAAGACGACACATGGCCTCAAATATTTGAAGTTTGTTATAAGTTTTTCGAAACTTGTAATAAAGTTTCACTCAGTTCACTAATAAAATTAATTTGTGTTATAGATCAAAACATTTAATTTATTTAAATTGTTATAAACAAACCAAAGTGTATTTACAACAAATATATATTTATACAAACTAGAACTGAGAAGTTCACCAAAAAAAGTGCAATAGAAACAAAGTGATGCGTTCAAAGTGCAAAAAGTTCAAATTCAAACGGTGACGTCACGATGGCTCTAAGACATGACGTCATGGATTCTGCCTTCCTCCCCGCGGGACCTACCCCAGCGCCTCAAGAATACCAGCCGAAGACCGACTTGGCGACTGAATACTTCAATACATTCAGTCAGATTTGTGACAATTATAGAGACTCTGATAATCTTCGGCAAACCTCAGATAGCCTTCGGCTATCATCGGAGATCCTCGACGGGAGGGAGGGGTACCACAATGCGCCGGAGTTTACGAGAGTGTACGAAGACCGTGCGCAAGAGTATGTGAATACAGACTTTAGTGAGAAGGTGTTTTTAAAGGATGAGAGCATATTCCAGTTCGGACAGCCCGATGCGTCGGCGCTGCTGAGGCACAGGACGCGGAGGAGAATCAACGAGGAGAGGGGGCTGCAGCCACCCCCTGCCACCAGTCAAGAGAGCGGGGTAAGTTTGAAAGTGTTTAATGGTGCCATTTATGGTCTTGCATCACCAATTTCTATTTTCTTGATTTTTCTACCCGAAGGAAGAGGTAAAAACTTTTAGCGAAATGAGTACATGCGTATAACGTAGCATGTTGCTCCTTTTATCACGCAAAACCATAGGCAAACGTGGGACAGTTATTTAAGTTTACCTGAATGGTCAATGTCACTGTTTAGGGTCACAAAGTGACAAAGCGATGAAAGTGACTGTTGTGATTCTGTAAACTTCGAAATCAATTCGAATTTATAGAGTTCACGCATTTCGTATACGTGTAAACTAATAATCTCACTCGACTTCTGAATTATATTCTGTACATACGCAATACTTATTAGCGACAAGCCTCCATTAAACAATGACATATAACGTCATGACTGCTTATGTCTTCAGCCCGGAAATGCCCGAAAAATGCATCACTATATTACCAATTTAGCTCGCAGACTAAACTTTCTCCGATCTCGCAAAACCTGTCAACACCTCACCTAGCTAGCCCCGTCGCCCGGCTCCGCCCACGGCCGCTAGTACTACGAGTACAGCCAATAATGCTTGCACCAGAATAGCACAATATTAATAGCTTGCTAAATATACACGGGAGCAAACGTATGATGTAATTATAAAAGTGCGGTGAATTAGAATAACGGCAATGCATTTGTGTGGATGTTTCGTAAGTTTTGCTTTGGTGGAACGGAACGCAACTTCTGGTTTCGGTGCTTTGAATTGAGAAGGATAAAGTTTGATAATATCTCCCACCTGAACAATTCAAGACTTTTTTAAAGTCTAAGACGACTATATAATATTTTACTCAAGGAATAAGTAATAACACCTAAATACGAGTCAAGGAAGCGAAATTGTTCGAAGACAAGATTGAGTTGGTCCTTCGACCGGATTAGCACTATGTGCCATCAAACTGAGCTATTTTAGCTTAAGATCTATACTAGGATATTTTGAACAAAATTATAGTACACTGCTGTCATAATACAGAAATATTGAAGGAAAGAAAGAAAAGTATAGGTACTATTGGCCCTAACAATAAAGTTACAATTCTAAGAGGGACCGCAGACCGCAAGCTGCAAGCGACACACTTGTTCCCAAACGCGGCGCTGCAGTGCGGCCACGCTTGGAATCACTTTCATAGAGATTCATAGAAACCAGTAGTGTCGCTTGCAGTTTGCGGTTGCGGTCCGTCTTTTAATTGTACCGTACCTAAGCTTAGTTAAAAAACACGAAGCTAACTAAAAATACTACGTAGTAACACACGTATACATAAATATTAAAGTATATCGCTTTCTTTGTTATTGTTACCAAGCGTTTCTTATCATAAACTCCACAAAGTTGCACAAAAATTAGATCCATCACCGCCTCAGTACCGGGCTCAAAATCAAAGATGGCGGCTGGAACCCTGTATCCCGTTACAGAATCCATTAGACGACGCGGGCAGGGGGCAGGGGGGACTGACTAGGGGAGTCGGGTTACTGAACACTCACAAAAGGATAACGAATTGTCAAATAGCAGGGATGAGTCGAAGGACCAAGTCATTTGGCTATTCTAAATGGTACAGTTTGCTTAAAAGTTCTCTGTGAACTGACTGTTGGTAGATTGTACAGACGTTACTTAAAGTTAAGCAGCCCTTACAAATATAGCTATGACTTTGAACAACATGAGTGAAGGTGTTCTTAACTTTGATTGAGTTCGAGGGTAAATGTTAAGTCAACGGCACATCAGGTTACCCCATTTCCGTTTTCTATCTCGCTCTTGCCGAATGATATTTATTTGCAATAGAGCAGGGAGAACGGACTGGCAATGGTAAGCCTGTCATGCGGTTGACTTTACTGAAATTCATGTATGAGCAGATAAGGGAAGTAGCTTGAGCAATACATATATAGTTGTATGTTGACAATTGCGTTTCAAATCATATGATCGCTGCAGGAGTAAAGCACCTTTTTAAGACACATTTCCGGGACTAAATAGAGGTTTTGTTCAAATGAATATAAGTTGAGTAAAAGAGGATGTGCACTAATTTTGTTCACACGATGAGGATTTTAATCATAAATTGATTGCCGTTATAACTGAGATTGATAAAAAAACTGACGCGATATCCTGTTGTGTGGTACAAGACATAGGCAGATTAGATTTTATGCGCTAAGGCGTTGCGAAGAGCGTATAAAATCGCAATTCCTAATGACCTTTTATAATAAAGTCATTGGCCATCGTTGCGAAAAAATAATTATTTTAATGTCAATTTTAACAATGAGTCCCTGAAAATGCCTGACTGTTTATATGAACTGTGAATAGTCATTTTACTATATTATATTAGTTATTTAAATTATTATTTTATGAAGTTTTAGAGCCTTTTCACATTGTGACTTTTTGCCGATTCAGCATCGTTGCAATCACTATGCATCGATGAACAGCCACGACCTGACCTAATAATTATTACAATACAAATGCCACTGCGCTAGAAAGGGTTAAAACGCTCCCGCTCATCCCTCACGTCTGTCTCAGAGTCCCGATATTCCCAACAGGAAGTCAGCCGGCATGACTCGGCAGCGGAATGCTTGAGTCACGGTATCTGCTGTAAGAGGTATTTACGGGTTAAACGCTGTTCATTTTCAGTTAATCACCGTTTTAGGAGAAATTTGTTAGGTCATTGTTTTTTTATATGTGTCAAAGTAATCCGGCTCGAAGGACCAATGTTCAGTGACCACCAAAATAGCTTCAATAGCGATGGGGAATCGAAGAACGTTCCTGCCTTGCCTGTTTTGCTCTAAGATTCAGGTTCGAAAACCGACAAAGATAATTTGCCGTAATAAATAATAGTTAGTGAGATGTCATAATAAAATAAATAATTATAACATCGTAAAAGCGCCACATGTTGAAATGGTCTTGTTATTTATTAGTGTGTTGAGTAAAGTTATTGTCGAGTGGGCGCGGGAGTGGCGGGGAAACTCTCAGAGTTAAAATCATTTTAGTTTTATGCGATTGAGTCAGTTTTACATTTAAAAAAATGTAAGGTTGATTAGTAGTGAGGTTTACTTTGTACGGTCAATGGCACATCAGGCTACACATTACCAATCAGTACTCCTTGCTCTATTGCAGAGAAATGGGCTTTTGGCAAGAGCGAGATAAAAAACGGAGAGCCTGCTGTGTCGGTGACTGTACATCTGTATGTTAGGTATGGGCTACGGTCTAGATTTGTCTCAATTTTATTTAAGCCTGCAGCAGGATGACTCGTACGTAGTGTAAAAAAAAGTATTGAAATTATTTCCAGCTTGAGGCATGAGACGAATTCAGACACGGAATTCAGACCACTTAGGCAATCCTCTAAAAAATGTCTACATACCCCATCTCTCAAAAGTATAGCTGTTCCTTCCCTTTACGGGATAGCATGAGCGTGAGCGCGTGCTTAGCGTTGATTGACGTTTGTAAATTCAGACTTTTGACACATCTCAAAAATCAGTCGGCACTGTCGTCAAATGAAGTCATTTTAAGATCACACCTTTTGTAGAGTGTGCATAAAAGTTTATTACACCGGCAAGACTTTACAAAATCGATGAATTGAAGATATTTCTTTCAATAAAATTCTAGGATCTAAAACGCTACTGATTTTTATAAACCGTGTAAAAAAGGCCAGAGTTCACGCATAGTATCACATTTATAATCCTTATTCTAAGAGTTAATAGAGACTAGTTTCCAACTGATTGTTGGGTTTGAAGTGGGATTGCCTTTAATGATGTATCAACTAGCGATTCGTCCAGTCATTGCGTGGAGTAATCTTTAAAAACCTTTAAATATAAATATATATATATATAAATATACACTGCTCAAAAGTGTCTAGGTATATCTCAAGCATTTTCATACAAAGTATAGCTATTTGGGAGGCTGTAAAAATTAAAATATTGATACCAAAACGTAGAAATTTTCAGAACACAGAAACTGCTATATCTGCCCTTTCAGATTGTATAAAGAAATTAATTGTAGTAGCATTATTGTACAATCGTAAGGACGTTAAAAAAGACAGATTTTTCTTTTAAAAGGTGTCAAAATTTTAGCAAAATCAAACGTTTTTTTTTGTAATATTCTTAACCTTTATCTTATGCCTCTGTTCTCGCGTTATTCTAAGATAATGCTCAACATGTAAACAAACTTAACTTTATGAAATATTTGAAAAATGATATCCCTATGATATCCCTAGACAGTTTTGATGTGTGTATATATACAGGGTGTCCCGAAACGTGACGTCAAGCGGGCACGAGATGATAGGCTAGGTCATACCGGCTCTGGGAAAAATAAGGAAAAAAATCTATGTCACTTGGTTTAGTAATAATAATAATATTTTTGAAATTTTTGGAAATCGACACCCTTGACTAAGTTTTCATGTACTGTACTTAGAAATGACCAAATTTCGCATCGTTTTATTTTTTTATTTTATCCTAGGAAACTATGCTTTCGATTATAGTCACTTTTATGATGATAAATTTTTGACATTTAGTAAAAAAAAATAAAGTTCGACTGAGTCATGGTTAAGAATTTTAGTGTCAGCTAACCTCATCCCTCATTTTCTTTAAAAAACATTACTATAGCATCCTTGGCAAGTTGTCTAGAAAAATAGCCCATTTCATCAAGATTTCAAAAAGGTAAAATACTTACCATTTCCTTGTCTTATCTTTCCATGAAAAATATTATGAAGCAAAATGGGACGTTCAAAACTTGAACTAGGTGAAGTCTATTAGTATGCCTTACTTGGATGATAAAAGAAAAAATGACCGTAGGTTAGTGGCAGCGGCAAAAATGAATCGTTTGCTGTTGCTAAGCATTCCATGATTGGTCGGTTAATGTGATGGGGACCAGTCCGATTTTTTTTTCATAGTATCTCCGTACACATGACATTAAGCAGTTGTCCCCAGCTGAAGGTGCTAGCTAGCAGAAATCAGCCGCGAAACTCATTCAGAGGGCTAAGGGCGCCTTAATATCATCTAACTACATGGCTCAATAGTAGCTCTGGTATCTTACTTTTACGGTAAATGCCACATCACCCTTACCATTTTCGTTTAGTCCTCCTTACATACATACATACATAAACGGCCTATATCCGTCCCACAGCTGTGCACAAGCCTCACCTCGACCATAAAGATGGGCGCTAGCCATACTCTAACACGCGGGCTCAGTGCAGATTGCTGCAGGAGTGTAAATACAGTGATATAAAAAAAACTCAGATGTCATCAAGCCGCCCTAAGGCCTTCGACTAAGCATTATGACTAACATCTAACGATGCCAACCGGGACGAACTGCTTAACGTGCCTTCCGAAGCACGGAGATGTCGGAAAAATGCACTACTAGTCTTCCTTGCTCTATTGCAAAGAAATGTCATTCAGCAAGAGCGAGATAAAAAACGGAAATAGGTAGCCTGAGATGCCAGTGACTGTACCACAATCCACACTTAGCTCACTGTGCAGACGTGTTAGAGTATGACATTGTAGCATTACAGGATAGTTTCGTTGAGCGTAAGCGTGAACGTTGAGCATAAGTCTGACCTCAACTGGTGACACTTATGCTCAACACTGGGCACACGCAACGTCTTCCGGGACCAACCGCTTAACGTGCCTTCGAAGGACGGAAAAGCCATAAAACCTTTTTTTCTTTTGGAGTGGTCACCCATCACATTAACCGACCAATCATGGAATGCTTAGCAACAGCAAACGATTCATTTTTGCCGCTGCCGCTAACCTACAATCACTTTTTCTTTATCTTGGATGATAAGCAAGGCATACTGTAGACTTCACCTAGTTCAAGTTTTGAACGACCCATTATGGTTCATAATATTTTTCATGGAAAGATAAGACAAGGAAATGGTAAGTATTTTACCTTTTTTGGCATCGTTAGATGTTAGTCATAATGCTTAGTCGAAGGCCTTAGGGCGGCTTGATGACATCTGAGTTTTTTTTTTATATCACTGAATTTACACTCCTGCAGCAATCTGCACTGAGCCCGCGTGTTAGAGTATGGCTAGCGCCCATCTTTATGGTTGAGGTGAGGCATGTGCACAGCTGTGGGACGGATATAGGCCGTTTATGTATGTATGTATGTAAGGAGGACTAAACGAAAATGGTAAGGGTGATGTGGCATTTACCGTAAAAGTAAGATACCAGAGCTACTATTGAGCCATGTAGTTAGATGATATTAAGGCGCCCTTAGCCCTCTGAATGAGTTTCGCGGCTGATTTCTGCTAGCTAGCACCTTCAGCTGGGGACAACTGCTTAATGTCATGTGTACGGAGATACTATGAAAAAAAAATCGGACTGGTCCCCATCACATTAACCGACCAATCATGGAATGCTTAGCAACAGCAAACGATTCATTTTCGCCGCTGCCACTAACCTACGGTCATTTTTTCTTTTATCATCCAAGTAAGGCATACTAATAGACTTCACCTAGTTCAAGTTTTGAACGACCCATTTTGCTTCATAATATTTTTCATTGAAAGATAAGACAAGGAAATGGTAAGTATTTTACCTTTTTGAAATCTTGATGAAATGGGCTATTTTTCTAGATAGCTTGCCAAGGATGCTATAGTAATGTTTTTTAAAGAAAATGAGGGATGAAGTTAGCTGACACTAAAATTCTTAACCATGACTCAGTCGAACTTTTTTTTTTTTTACTAAATGTCAAAAAATTATCATCATAAAAGTGACTATAATCGAAAGCATAGTTTCCTAGGATAAAATAAAAAAATAAAACGATGCGAAATTTGGTCATTTCTAAGTACAGTACATGAAAACTTAGTCCAGGGTGTCGATTTCCAAAAATTTCAAAAATATTATTATTATTACTAAACCAAGTGACATAGATTTTTTTCCTTATTTTTCCCAGAGCCGGTATGACCTAGCCTATCATCTCGTGCCCGCTTGACGTCACGTTTCGGGACACCCTGTATATGTCCCAATGCTGGGCACAAGCCACATCTCAATTGTGGGGTGCGTGCATCAGCATCTCAGTGCTGATTGTTGGTAGATTAGACTTAAGAGATTAAACTTGCTGTCAATGTTGTTAGGCCGCCCCGAGGCCACCGACTAGGCTTAACGACTGACATCTTCTGGTCTATCAATTATTCTTCTCTATCTATCTATGAACCTGTCTTCGGAAGCGGGTATGTGGGGGTACCCATCCTAATAGTAGGCTAGCGTGCGTTGCTTGACAAAGGCAGAGAGAGGCCCGGGTACCTCAAGGTTGAATCTCATTTAGACAGACAGACAAGAGTAATAATCTAATATGTTTAAAAATGAATTTATTCCAAACATAAACATGTAAAATATAAACAAACACACTAGAAAAAGTCAACTACCTCAACAATTTAATACATACTATTGAAATACATAATTCCATATTTGTCCAAATCTTTTATGGAATCTGTTACATGTAACACGCCGCTTAAGACCCGGTCTTGCTATAAACCGCTAAGACTGGACAATTTTAATATATCACACTTTTTGCTGAATTTCTTTAATTGGATATCAATTACATACATACTGCTTCTGAAGCGATAATTATGTGGTATTTTTTTCTTGATTTATTACTTTTGTTTCAATAAGTTTGACGAAAATACCTGCAATTTTGATGGATGACGTTGACAAAATATTATTATTAAACCTTTGATTAAAACAAGGAGAGAAAGATTCGGCACCCGCCTAAAATGACTTGCCATTGTAAAGTAGGTCCAATGGACCTACTTTCAGGCCAATATGACAGCGACTTGTTTACGAAGTCTCTAAGTATTAACGTACTTATAGTTTTCACTTTTTAATGGGTTTTATCAGATTGCACTGATTTTAGGTGATTCGTTGATGACTAAGGAGATCCGTTCTCTATCTCTGAAGGTCTACTCAGATCTTTACCAAATGTATGTGAGCCTTTCGCAACACCAACTAGTAACTAGTTGAGAACTAACCTATCTCCCTCTCTTTCCAGTACGGCAGCGATGAGTTCGGCCACGACTCGCCGAGTCGGTACGCGTCGCCGAAGGGAGCCGGCGCGGGCGCACCGTACCAGGAACCTTACTACGCGGGGGGGGAGTGGGGGACCTCCTACTACCAGCCTCCGCCGCCGTACCAGCATGACCCCTACGCCACGTCGCCAGGTGAGGACTTGCAACCTTCCCTCAATTATTCATAAAAGCAGTGGTTGAATTTACCTACTCAAGCCAGACTTGCTTTTGGTTGCAAAAATTCGGAGTGATAGTCAATGATTTTATAATAAAAATAGGTTACTTGTGCTAAAAAAGAGGCATTCAAAATCAGAACGATTCGTGCACCTGAGCAAAGCATTGACTGTGTTGACAGTCTGAGACGACACTTCGCAACATGTATCTGTCTCGTTTAAGCTCTAGTAAATAATCGTACTGTCTTGTTCACACGTTATAACACGGACAAATTAACTACGTCGTACCGTGGCCAATTTTTGACTTCACGTCAGTACTGACATGACCTATCTACGTCTTTTTAATTGGAATATCATTGCTGATAGTGGTAGGTATTTTAACTACAGAATATACATAGAAAGGAGAGAAACTCCTTAAACGTTTCATCAACTGGTGAAAGATGAAAACAATCAAATGCCATTTGTGTCGCCATGCAGAGAATTAAAAACTATAGTCCGTTCGCGTTAAGAATGCAGTGATTTCATACTTGTCCTTCGACCTAGCATGCCCCCTTACCAATCAAATCGTTCCTAATTAGAAAGCGAAGTCCACAGTGACCAGCTGAACGCATTCTTTCGAAAGCAAAGGTTGTGGATCTGAGTGTTTCTGTGTGCGACAGAATTAAATTTAAAAATCACTGCATTCTTAACGTGAACGGACTATAGTCCAAAGAGCCAGTAAGGTATAGAATATATAAGGTAAGAATGATAGCTAAACAGCTTCTCCTGTTTTCCAGGCATAGCGGGCGCAGGAGGCGGCGAGACGGCGGGCGCGGGCGGGGGGGCGGAGCTGCCCCTGCCCCCCATGTCGTCCTTCAGGGCGGCAGCCCCCCACCACTCACCGACAGACCCCATGCTAGTCGGGAAACCACCCTTACAACCTGTGAGTATGAAGATTGTCATGATGTGCTTTGGTTAAATTATTTGACCCCCATAAGTCGTGTAGACCTTTGAACTCCTTAACGTGATGTGGGGTTAAAACCTCAAACAATCAAACTATCTAAATACTTCCACGTTAAACTCCTTAGCCTTACGACCCTTTAACACCTGACCTAAGGCAATTGCATGCTTTCCCGTGACTATGTCGTTGGATTTTTAGCTCTTCTTTGAAACTATTCTTGGAACTCCTTTAGATCTTAAATCCGAAGTTACCTGCCAGACAACTTGCTATTTTCATAATTTTCTGACAAGTGATGTTATTCCTCACTATTCTTACGAATAACTTAGAGAAATCTTAAGAAACTCTTTACAGCTGTAAAGTAAATGCGGAGATATTTAATTCACGACAAGGTATTCGAGCTTGGTATCGAATGCATCGGTGATTCCTCTGTTGTGTTACCCAGACGTAGAATGCTCCTCCAATGCATATGTTTCCCTCATCCTATCTAATCCCAGATTTTTTAAGTTAGGCGTCAAAAGGTACTTATGCAAAGCTTCAAGATGAGATTTACCAGCTCAGTAGTGTATTACTGCTCTTGTCAACTCCATATCTGGACCCCACTGCTGCTTTCAATCAAGTGCAGTGTGTTCATCTTATAGGGGCACATGAAAAGGGAGTTTCCTATACTGATTTCACCACTGAAACTGTTTAGAAAAAAAAGATGATATATGTCTGTCTGTCTGTGTAGAAAAGATTCTAATTACTCTGTCGTCCCGTATTTTTCGCCTTGTAATTTTTTCCTAAGTCCTCTGAAGTCACATATCAAGACTTTTTATTCTATTATTGTCAAAATGTCTTAGTCCAAGGAGGCTGGACTCGACAACCACGTTATCGCCCATCTCCTACATCATCAGCCTCCCCTTCCAGATGTACACATCAAACGCATCCAGCACCCCAGGCGTGCCGGTAGGCGTGGTGGGCGCGCCCGAGGCCGGCAGCCTGTCCTCGTACGGCTCGTCTCCGTCCACGCCGGTGCACTCGCCCCCGCCGATGCACCCGCGGCTCTACCCGCTCAAGCACTCGCCTGCGTTGGCGCATGTGCACCATCATAATGGACAGGTGAGCTTCTGATTCTGAACTACAGCCAGCCTGCGTTATGTGGAGGTAGCCTACATTAGTCATCAACCATCGGGGGTATGTTCACAAACGCAAATCAAAGTCCAGCAGCTCTTAAGAGTATAGCTGTTCGTTTCAGTATAAATTTAGTGCTCTTTATGAGTTTCAAGGCTTGATCAACCTTGTTTTTAAATTCAGGGACATACTCTCGATAGCTGGTGAATAATATCTTAATAATATTTCGATAATTCTTCAATCTACCGTGAACCTAATATCTTTTTGTCTTGAAAATCAGAATCTACTGAAGAAATTTTCCAGTTTGTGTTAACTTGATCTGCTGGCATCTGAACAAAACCTTTAAGTGTGCCTAGAGTGTGGCAGTTATTATAATACTGCAAAAAGAAATGGAATGAAAATAATATATCGGCTTTTCCTTGACATTTCCATTGCCAATTAATATTTTAAAATGAAAACCCACCATTTCGCTCTCCTTTGCGGTTGACGCTAGATAAATGGGTGCTTGCTCTACATTGTCTTGTTTGTCTATTGTCTGTCACCCAACAGTACCTAACCCTGTATTTCCACCTGCCTTATTCCAGCAATCAAATTGGGTGTCATCCGGCGTCTCCTCCCCCCCTTCCGCGTCGACCCCCCACGCCGGCGCGGTGCTGCCGAACGGGCACCACGTCGCCGTGTTCCCGCCGCCGGTCATGGTGAGTTTGATGATGATGATGATGATATGTGTGCTGGGAATAGATATTACTCGAGTGGAGTTTTGGGTAAGAATGTAGGATCCATATCAGTTAAAATGAGTGAAAGATGAGGGATATTACTCGAGTCTGCGTAGTTTTGAGTATTAACGAAGGATCCATATCAGCTAAAATTACTTAAAGATGAGGTTTCTCAAGAAGAGAGAGAGAGACTTTCTCAAAAGATCAGAAAACATATAATACGATCTAGATTGAAGAAGCTAAAGAAGATTGTACAACGTTAAAGTTAGATATTTGCCATTTTAAGGGATTGTATTTATTAAAATGGTGATAACGGGAGAACACATCAGACAGCGCATGTGTTTCCTTCTTTCTTTAATCCCGGGTACTTTATTGGGGGCGCTACAAGGTTTTCAAGATGACGACACGTCAACCGTATATCTAGATCTGACGGATGCTTCACATCATAAAAATCACAAGCTTTTATCCGAAGTTATACCTTAAATGTTAGGACTTATTAAGTGTTTGAACATGACACGATCACACGAGTAATATCTATTCCAAGAAATAAGGAACGTTCTGATTTCTCTTGACCATATCAAAATTAACTTTGTAAATACAGTTTTTTTAGAGTTATTTTGTAACTATTTGTTGAATTTTTCTCGCATGTCTCCATGCATGGATGTATCTAAATCATTTTTGTTTGGAGTTTTTAAATTACCCAGTAACATAGTTTTATAGTTTGATCTAGCAGCAATTATAAGAGTAAAAAACTTTTATATCTCAAATGGAGTTAAATTAACCATTAAATATTTAGTTGCTAATGGTATCTCTTGCAATAATTCAATTAGAGTATGGACTGTAATAGTTGATACATTCTTGTCAGACTATGAAATTATCTTAACTTTTGTACAGAAATCTATTTCCTTAAAAGAATGTATTTTTGAGCTTATATTAATTCATTTTGATATAATTATTAGTGGTAACATAAAATGTGGCATGAATTTGTAAATTGTTATACACTTCTTTCCTGCCATGTTTTTAATTTTGTGTTTTATGTTTTCTTTTGTGTTTTTAACGTCAGCGTGTAGTGTGGAGCTCGTTACCTTGTTTTCATTAAATAGTTGTAGATAGTAGCTTGAGAATTTTTGAATTTAGTGTTCGTATTTTCGCCTTCTTTTAACCATTTTTAATCTTGATTTGTGACATCATTTCCTTAGAAAGCTGTTCAGTTAGTTTTATTTTTGAAGATTGTTGTTTTTTCTGAGTCTTCATATTCGTTAAGAGGAGTTACCATCAGCGTTTGCATCATCTCCTGAATCTTCTTTAATAAATACCGAAATTGTGTGATCTTTAGTCGGCGTGCTGCCATCAATTGGTGTCCATTCAGTTATTTTTCTGTCCTAATGGGTCAGATCTTCGCGCAAAGTCCCCTGTCTACGACCTCTCGGTTATCCAACCGTATGCTGGCTTAGGGTTTTTGCGATTGTCAGCGTCAGAAGAATAAGTGAAGGAATATTTTTTATTTCTTATTTATAAATATCAATTCGAAACGGATAAGTGAGGGAAGAAAAGGATATTTTGTTGTGATTTAGGAAACTTTGATGCCAAAAGTAGTTTTGGACAGTGTAACAGCAGATAAAGGGTACCGCTGGTCCATAATATAAATCCGGCATCGCCAGTGAAATGTATCCTACTGAGGCTTACGAAATAGTGGGCCGACGTAAATTGTATTGTATTTTCGATGTACATTTGACCCCAAATGGAGTACTTTGTTTCCTTGTACGATTATAGGAACGATAGAGAGTATAAACTTTTATTGGATAGCAGCATTATGTTCATAGCATAGCATTGGATGTTCTTCCTCCTATTCATTTTCGATTGCCAGTGAACTCAGCTCATTATATTCTTAGAACTCAAAGTATTATTTTGGAATGTCGGGGTTTAGTTTGTTCGTCCATAGTATTTCATCACAGATACTTTCCCCGGTTGACGTACTTTGTCTATAGCTATAAATCCTAGTTATTTGATCACATGTAGTTCACCAGGGTGACGTACTTCGTCCGGTACTATATCTCCCAGTTTTCATACATCTCGGTAGTTCCCCAGGGTGACATACTTCGCCTAGAGCTATTACTCCTAGTTATTTGGGTAGTTCCCAGGCTGACATACTTCGCCTAGTGCTATTACTCCTAGTTATTTAGGTAGTTCCCCAGGGTGCAGTACTTGGCCCACTGCTATTCCCCCTAGCTAGTTCTAGTCTGGTATCGGCTCCCATCACGCTGATGCTGAGCTGACGGTGTGTGTAGGGCGCGCCGGCAGAGCAGAGGCAGCTTGACGAGGCCATGGTGTTTCTGAGAGAGCATTCTGATGTTGTTGTGAGTATTGCTTGCTTTTATACTAATGTTGACGGTGATGGAAAAGGTGATAAGTAAACTTGCAGACGGGTTGATATCTTAATCAGTTGGTTTACTGTTGGTAAAATCAAAGTTGAGTATCACAAGTAAAGCTGACTCTTTCAGTTCTAAAGACATTTTACGGGAGGGAGTGTAAATGTTTAAGCTTGGTTGACCTTTGCGAATTCGGTGAGAAGATTTATATTATTGGAACACCATTGTACGGTTAAAAGATACGTTTCCCTGTTTCACAAGTAATGCATGTGAAATTGTCCACTTGATTGTAGAATATTTTTAAAATTATTGACTGTTTACCTCTTCCATCAACAACCATTCATAATAAATATAAATATTAGCTTAGCTGTAGCATGAGTTGAATATTCCTACGTTTTTGTGTATTTTTCCTAACTTGAATGTAGTTTGGGTTACTCCTGTTGTTATTTTTAATAGCTGTTACTGTTTAAACTGATTTCCTTAGTTGCCACACTAAATTAATGACACATAATACGCTATGTGCGTCATAAGCAAACATCCAGATAGCCGGTGCCGGTGCGGAAAAGGATCGGCAAAGTGGTACAGACAGATAAAACCAACATTCAAAGTTATCTTCATGGGGCTTTCTAACTATAACGCCAATCTGGGTTCTATGTTATGTAAAAAAAATACTGGTTGTTAGCCCAAATTTTACCCTCACCAGACCATAGGTCGAGCAGAAATTCTCTCAAGCCCTAATATTTAAGTAACGTAGCTATTCCCCAAGCCTCCAGTTAGAGCGTTACTGAAAGAAGGCAAACGGATGTACAAAACATAACAAAATGAAAGAGGAACCTATATTAGAAAACCAAAACACGCTTGCGCGAGCTAAACACAGCCAACGCCATCTATTGACGACTCGGTGAACTTTTACAAGAGGTTTGTTACATAATGTCCAGGGGGCGCGCATGGAGGAGAGGCTAGACGACGCCATCAACGTGCTCCGCAACCACGCGGAGGCGGCCGACCTCTACCCCGGCGTGCAGGAACACCACCATCCCCACCAGCCCAGCACAGGTGAGGCACAGCTTTTATAAAGCACATTTATCGACAAGTACACTTTGTTTTATTAGGCAGTCTGATAGAATCATTGTGACTTTTATGAGAACTTTAACAAAGTTATTGTTTCAAAGTGTATTCATAAGTGGTTACATAAATAGTTTTTTGAATGAAAGACACATTACGTAATATTTAGCGGTTTAGTTAATTTAATTTGTTAATATTCTACTTTTTTTTGAATTGCGTTGCCCTTACAGTACGGGTTTCAAGTTATTAACAAAAGCTCAATATAAAACCTGTTATGTACAACACGAATGCAATAAAAGTTCTGAAGTTGAAGCAATTTAATTCAATTCAATCATTTATGCAATTTAGCAATGGTACTGTCACAATAAGACTGACTAAGGAAGCTACACGCTCCTCTTCCATTCAATGCTGCAATGTTAGAATGATCGCTACAATAGCGGGTCATTCGGGACTTCCGGGTTGTCTGTCGATGATTTCGAGGGTATATCCAGAGTGTGATGTTTCATAATAATTAGCCTACTTTAAACAATCAGTTCATTCAAACACATCACTTTCCACCTGCTACGATCCTGACACACATCTTGCACTTCTACCCTCATGAGTCCTTTCATATAGTCATAATATGATATAACTTTAGTTCTGCCCTGTGTTGCAGTGTCTCGACTGGGTGGCGCCTTGCACGCGGAGCCGCCCGTCAAGATGGAGCGTCTTGTGCTGCCCAACAATAGTAAGATCACATTTTACTTCCTTTCCACAGCATACACCCATTGAAGTAGTGGTTAACGCCGGTTGAGGGTTGCGGGTTAGATTCCTGCACCAGCACAAAATGTTTCTCAATGGAAAATCAATTTGCTCAGTACTGATAAAAAACACAGTTAGTTGAATAGAATGCTTGTGCCCAAGCTGGGGCCGCCGGGACCTTATAAAAAAGAGGGTAAATTTAGACCTAGGTGGTCACCCATCTCACTATCTACCTTGCGTAACTGGCTTAACATCAGTGACGTTTCAGGCCCACTAAAGCAAAATTTTAAAAATTTACATTCCATTAGTTACTTTTGGGTTAGACTCATAATCTTAAGTTAAGTTGCATGCACATGGCAGCGAGCACCGGCTGATGATTACACTATTAATTGAAATTGTTTTTGACTATATCTCATTTTAAGTGAAATTTTCGAAATATTCATCTACTGAGTAACAGTTCAGTATTTCATATCATGGTAATAGGTAGCCAGACGGTCGATAGATGTGTTAAATCTCTATATATAAAATGGATTGCTGTTCGTTAGTCTCGCTAAAACTCAGGAACGCCTGGACCGATTTGGCTAATCTTGGTTCTGAAATATTTGTGCCGGTCCAGGGAAGGTTCAAAAGGTGAGTAAACATGAGAAAATGCTAGAAATATAGTGACAAACAACAATTTAGTTTTCTCTTAGCAACTGTTCCTACCTGTCACGTGACACCGAATGTTGGACAACAGTACGAAGTCTGTGGGGACAGCTAGTTAATTAATTAATGTTTCTTCTACTTCGGTGTCATTATAAATATTTGTGTGTGTTTTACAGAGAAACGCAAAGAGCCTCCCGACTCGGGGCTGGAGTCGAAGCCGTCGTCGTCGGGCTCCGCCGACGGCAAGCCCGGCGGCAAGCGCTCGCGCAGATAGTGAGTACACATACGACTATGGATATACACGATACGACTATGTATATACACGATACAATATCTATCTGGCACATTTACACACTATCTGACACATTTACACACTATCTGACACATTAGTACACGATACAATGTCTATCTAGCACATTTAAACACTATCTGACACATAAGTACACGATACAATGTCTATCTAGCACATTTACACACTATCTGACACATTAGTACACGATACAGTATCTATCTAGCACATTTACACACTATTTGACACATTAGTACACGATATAATGTCTATCTAGCACATTTACACACTATCTGACACATTTGTACACTATCTGACACATTTACACACTATCTGACACATTAGTGCACGATACAATGTCTATCTAGCACATTTACACAATATCTGACACATTAGTATACGATACAATGTCTATCTAGCACATTTACACACTATCTGACACATTAGCACATGCTACAATATCTAGCAGATACAAACAATGAATACACATGAACTGGCACATATACGCGATACACTAACTCACATATTCAGCTTACAAAAGCCAGACATACGTAATTATATAATACTTTTCTTCTATTTGTCCAGCACATATACACGATATGCTATCTAGCACATTAAACACTATCTGGCTCATCTACACTAACTGGCAAATAAGCAAGATACACTGTAGCTTGAGCACGATACACTATCAGGCACATATACGCAATACGATATCTAGCACATATACTCGATACGATATCAAGTACACAGCCATATAGAGTTACACATTAGAGATGCAAAGGAGACGGGTTCGATTCCCTCACTAGCCTAAGATTAAATCTTACTTTAGGGCCAGACCAATGTTATTTATACGCTGGCTATAAGCCTGTGGGCTCCCCAGTTCGAATCTGGGGTCTTCTCTGAACAAATACTACCATATTATAGCCTATTTAATTACAGTTGTTCGTCATTAAAAAAGAGTAATTTTAAGTGTCGTCTACCAAATTGTCACTGAATATTTTTTTCAAAGAACAAACTCTATTTTAACAACTTGAAAAAAACATACAAGTTACTAGGTTATTTTATTTTAGCATTAGGGATAATGCATTATCATCTTACTTAAGATAGGAAAATCAGAAAAAGACATTCGGTCTTAGCTTCAGGCGGGAATCGTACCCGCGTCTTTCGCAAACCGGCACTATTTTTTTAAATTTCTAAATGCCGAATTTTTCTGGTTTATTATACCTGGCAGCCAGGTTTGTTTAGGCAAATAGTTTAAACCCGCCTGAAGTCAAAACCGACCGTTTTTTTCTGTGGTTTTCCTACACTAGTTACTGTCTCCTTATTACGTGTATAACAACATTCTTTCTCCAACATTAGTGTTGTTACATGTATACTTATCTGCGTATTTCTGCTCTCACTGTATGAACAGCTGTTCCTCGGCGGACGAGGACGACATGGACCCCGACACCAAGGCGGTGCGCGAGAAGGAGCGGCGGCAGGCCAACAACGTGCGAGAGAGGTACGTACAACATTATACTACACACATCAAAACTGTCTAGGGATATCATAGGGATATCATTTTTCAAATATCTCATGAAGTTAAGTTTGTTTACAAGTTGAGAATTATCTTAGAATAACGCGAGGACAGAGGCATATGATAAAGGTTAAGCATATTACAAAAAAAAACCTTTGATTTTGCTAAAATTTTGACACCTTTTAAAAGAAAAATCTGTCTTTTTTTAACGTCCTTACGATTGTACAATAATGCTACTACAATGAATTTCTTTTAACAATCTGAAAGGGCAGATATAGCAGTTTCTGTGTTCTAAAAATTTCTACGTTGGTATCAATATTTTAATTTGAACAGCCTCCCAAATAGCTATACTTTGTATGAAAATGCTTGAGATATCCCTAGACACTTTTGATGTGTGTATTTGTGATGTTCAAGGAGATCCGCCAAATCCCATACAAAATTACCCCAGCTCCGGCGCAAAAGTAATGTATGTCAGCTTTTAGAGGACAAATAGAGAAGATATAATTAAATTTCGGTATTGCTAAATTCACTTGCTGACTTTTTTTTTGCCAGTTGAATTGTCATAGGCGTATTAATTTTTTTTTCTGCAGAAACGTCGTCTTTCTCAGATAAATAACATTGTAACAAAGTAATTATGGCATATAAGTATGTATATCATATGAATGAATGAATGAATGATTTATTTGCACATAAATTTGGTACATAAGTTCTTATGCTATTTACCTAATTAAGCTCTCAAATTTTACCACTGTGTGGTCTGCAAACATTATATTACAAAATTGAATAATACACTAATTCTACATGAAAAAATAATACCGTAAAAAAAACAAATTAGATCAATAACACTATAAATGAATTGAAACAATGTCAGACACATTTGAAATTATTGCCAATTGAATTAAATTAATACACAATAAATAAATTAAATTAGATTTTACCATAATGTTCATATTAAATGTTACTTCAAATTTAACAAAATGTCAGTCATTGTTAAGAAATTAAATATTCTCTAATGTCATAAAAACATTTCTCTAATAGATAATTTTTAATTTTACATTTGAAGTTTTTGAGATGGCTATAACATTTAACATGATCAGGTAATTTATTAAAGATTGCTATACACATCTTGAACGAATTATTTTTGTCTAGAAATAAGTAATAATTGTATACTTTTTTCGCAGCCGGGAATCGAACTTCAAAAATCTCAAAACCAATAGGATTTTAAAAGAAAAGACCCTGTATTATTTGCCATCTCGTAGTGTCGCTCATAAGGATGAATTTCTGAGAAGTAACATTATATGGCAAAGTAAAGGGAATGTCTTATTTTTAATAAAATATGTTAATTTTTCTTACGTTTACTATAGCGCCTTTGAAAATTCAAATGACAAAAAAAATACGTTAGCATGCGAATTAAGCAATATTGAAACTATGTAATATTTTTCCTATTTGTACTCTAAAAACTGATATACGTTACTTTTGCGCCGGAGCTGAGGCAACTTTGGCGGATCTCCTTTATTGACTGTATTAAATATACAGGGTGAGTTATTCGAGTGGGCGTTTTAGGCCGAATCTTAAACTAGGAAAAATATAGAAATATGCTCAAATGTGACAATTGAAAAATCTGCCGCTTTATTATTTTTGTTACTACACTTAGAGTAAATATAAATACGTGCTTCAATAAGTTAGTGTTGTTTTAATACTTCATACAGTTATTTTCTTGTTCAGAAGAAAATTAGCGTTGGAAATGCAAAATACACAGTTATACCTAATGCATTATTTTTTGCTCCGAGGTATGTTCTTTTTTTGCATGAAACCACTCCACAACTAATCCCAAACGTTGTTACCCACAGGATACGGATAAGAGACATAAACGAGGCGCTGAAGGAGCTCGGCCGGATGTGCATGACGCACCTGAAGAGCGACAAGCCGCAGACCAAGCTCGGCATCCTCAACATGGCCGTCGAGGTCATCATGACGCTCGAACAGCAAGTCAGAGGTTAGTTATAACGGTTTTTAAACTGATATTACCCGTAATCCCACTAGAGTTACCCGTGGTACCACTATAGTTAACAGTAGTCCCCCTAGAGTTACCCGTGGTGCCGCTGTAGTTACCTGTTGCTCCCCTGGAATGTTCCGTAGTCTCACCAGAGTTACCAGTAACACCACTGATACATAATAGACATAAATGAGGTGCTGAAGAAGCTCTGCATCCTCAACATGGCCGTCGAGGTCATCATGACGCTCGAACAGCAAGTCAGAGGTGAGTCAGATTACCCGCAGTCAATCTAGTGTTACCCGTAGTACCACTCAAATTACCCGTAGTCCTACTAAATTTACCCATTGTACCACTGGAATTACTCGTAGTCCCACTAAATTTACCATTAGCACCACTGGAATTCCCCGTAGTATCATTAGATTTACCCGTGGTGTCACTGGAGTTACCTGTAGCACCACTGGAATCTCTATATATAAAAATGGATTGCTGTTTGTTAGTCTCGCTAAAACTCGGGATTGGCTAGACCGATTTGGTTAATTTTAGTTTTAAATTATTTGTAATGGTCGAGGGAAGGTTTAAAAGGTGAGTGAACATGAGAAAATGCTGGCAATATAGTTGAAACAACAATTTTAGTGTCCTCTTAGCAACTGATCCTACCGGTGAATGAATGTTTGACAACAGAACGAAGTCTGTTGGGACAGCTAGTTATTAATAAAATAATATCCCTGGACATGATTCCACACAGTGCCATCTAGCCCCAAGATGGGCTATTTAAAGCCCGTTTAACATACTTCAATATTTTTTTCTTTTGTAAATGCATACTCAGTATACATAAGAAACACCCGGACATGTTCATTCATGCACACAGATGTCTGTACTGTGCGGGGATCGAACCCGCGACCTTTGTTGTAGTAGCCGACTTCTCAACAATTACACCAAATCGGTCGTCTAATTGTATCATTATTACATACATATACACATACATAGCATCACGCCTCTTTCCCAACGGTGTAGGCAAAGACCACTTCTTTCCACATGCTACAGTCCTGACACACACCTTGCGCCTCCTCTACTTTCATGAGTCCTTTCATACATGCTCGTCGGTTAAAGGTACTCCAGACCTTACCCTTTCTGAGAACATCTTGAACTTGTCCAAGAAATAAAAAAATAAGAAACAATATGACCCTCATCTGTTTCAAGTTTCATATTCCCTATTGTATTATTGACTGATGTTTTATCTCTTCCAGAGCGTAACCTTAACCCTAAAGCGGCGTGTCTGAAGCGACGCGAAGAAGAGAAGGCGGAAGAAGCGCCGAAGCTGCTTGCTGCGCCTTTACAGCACTACCAACCCATGCCGGTCAGTCTATGTTAAACCTTATTTATAGGTTGTTAGAGTTCCCTTTAAGTATTCCAATAATTTTTGAAAAAAAATCTATGGAGCATGGCAGGTATACATTGAATCCGCCTAAATATTATCAAATTTATTTCACTGCAAACAGTGAAACTGATTTTAATTAATGTTTTAACAATATATCTTGTAACTTTACTATCATATTACATTCAAAGGTTACACGAATGTAATTCAAAAGTGATATTCACAATGAAAAGGAAAGCAAAATGACTTATTTTCTTCTATCTACGGCGAACAAAAATATATTTAAAATAATTATCTCCTCTTGGTTTAAAAATGAATTACCTAAAATTTTTTTTAGCTATGCCGTTTCTTTCTAAGCTTCTTATTTTCTAAGTACAGTCAACAGCACATCAGATTAGCCCAAATCCGTTTTTTCTCTCGCTCTTGCCAAATGTCATTTATTTGCAACAGAGCAAGGAGGACTGACCAGAAATGGGTAGAGTGATGTGCCGTCCACCGTACACTAAAAAGCTGTGTTAGGAACTATCTTCACACAATATATCTAACAATAACAATTTGTTTCCAGGGCATGGGCCACTTACCCGGCCAGCCGCCCACGGGGCCCCCGCAATAGCACACACAACCCCCCTGTCCCCCTACGCACGACCCCCCTCGCTATAGGACTGCTACGTGACTTGTAACATCAAGTAACATCTTAAATAAGGACTTTAAATATGGCAAACGGATTTTACTAAAGAAATAATCAATTTTATTTTTTATTTTTGTTTCAAAATTTCGCCTTGAAGTGTTCGATACATTTTATTTATTTTTGAAGGAACTGGTAATGATATCAAAAGTGTAAATTTTGTACTAGTATGATAGTGACTATGTTTTTAAAAAGTAATCTGTATTTATTTTTTATCATCTATATTTAAATGAATTAAAATTGGACAAATGATCATTCACCTAAATCATGTAACATAAAATAATTAATTCGAATTTTTAAAGAATTTAACCTTATAACAATATATTTTTTATTATCATACTTTTACAAATAAAAATGATATATTTTTGCAAATACAGAAAAACGTAACTTAAAACACGTAATCTTTTATTAGGTTTTATTATTTTGTTATTATTCCTAGGTATTTTTACCACCTTTATTTTTATATTATATTTTTTATTGAAATCAATTCTTGAATGTCTTTTGAGTTACGTTTTTCTATAGTGAAAATAATTACACAAAAACCAGTTCATTTATTTTACCAAGCGACGAAAGAAAATGTGTGTTTTACGCATTTACTAGTTCCGACTAGTTGGTACATTTTAACTAGTTGCGAACCACGTAGCTAGCCAGTAATACAGTACCATCCCAGTGGTTAGACAAAGACGCTATAAATGTGACTATTTGTGACAGTTTAAACTTTGATTTGTCAAAATTTTGACCCGTTTGTACTTTTGACTGAAATTCCGTGAAAACTAGTGAAATTATTTCCTATGTACCTACTGCAGTTTTTTTACACTAAACAACTAAATATAGACGAATTCCAGAACAGAAATTAACAGGTAACATTAATTAGCAACAGTTAGAAGTACAAACGGATGTATAAAATTAATATTTAATTATTTACATATCAAACTACGAAGCGTCTCGTTCCCAATAAATCGGTAAAATGCGAAACTATCCCAAAGAGCAGTTAACACTCAGTGCGTAGCGAAATGTATTTCAGACTTATAGTACATAAGTGTGTATATTACTAGCAAATAGGCTATTATAGTTTTCTATAATAATTATAACGGTTGAAGCCCATAAATCGCTATGAAAAGCCATGAAATAAAAGAGATTTTTCAAAAGGAGTTGTCTTATTCCAAAGACAAGGGAGAAATCCAGAATTTTGTAAAATATTAGCCTTAGAGTTACGTTTATGTATAGGTATATTATAGTTCGAACTATGAGAAAAGATATTTTTAATTACGATTTTAAAAAGAAGTTTTTTTTCGCTGCCATAAGCATAGGATTTAAGTCGGTTCGGAGTCCATTTTCGGGAGTTGAAATATTTGGTTATAAATAACTGTTGGAATCACTGAATCTTTACCTCCCTATATGAGGCGGCGAGAACCAAAGTGACATAATCTTTCTGTGGTAAACAGTATATTTTATCAAAAAGACCTTTGGTTTTTTACAATGTTTTAGCATAAATGGCACATTAAGTTAAAAAAAAGTGCCATAGTAACTTATAATAACTATTTATACTAAAATGGCATTTGAAATATTAAAAGATGAGTCGCTTTGGTCCGCGCGGTCTTGTTTGTCTGTTTTTTCGGGCGAAAACAGATTTATTTTATCCCTCCCTGTAAGCTTGACAATAAAAGCTCGGCAATGGATTTAGAATCGTTCTAAATAACTATTATTATCTTAAATATGTGATTTCTTTTGAATGACGTTGCTAAGTCGAATTGTGGTTGCAATTTGGAACTTTGTGAATTTTGTGTGTTTGTGGCAATGATAATCTGCTAAATATGTAACGTAATCAATTAAAGTTTATAGCCTTTGTTGCAGCAAATAAAAAGGTAGAACGAATAAATATTATCTTTTCAATTTGCAAACCGTCTTTTTATTAAATACAGTCGCTTATTTTTGACAACGTTTGAATATTAACTAGTCGATCTAATACTAGTTGATCTGTAAAATAATCACGGTTGTGTATTTACGTAAAACTGAAAAACTAGTGCACATTTTATATACTCACTAGTAATTGACTTTCATTCAGAATGATCCTAAACTGCATTTTAGTTTTAAAAAAAACTCAATTGTGATGTAAATACGGTTGATATTACTACTCCGCACACACACATACAAAATTCGCAAAATGTTGAAATGTTTATTAATGAATAAAGTGGCTGCTAACTTAAGGATGTACTTAAGAGATGATTTTTTTCACTATTTTGTACCGAAACTCCAGTGAACGTTCGTTGACAATTTTTTTTCGTTTTGTTTTTTGACAAATCTACATTTTTTATTATTGTTAGGTCCCGGTGACCTAAAGCTATTAATAGTATTATTTTTAAGGATATACCTGGTTAGTTATAGGCAAAGCCGAAATTCTCTCATATTTTGCCTGAAAACATTGTCTATAGCCAAAAATTTAGTTCAAGTGCTCACGGATTCGCACAAAAATAATAGAAAGGCATTTATTTGTAAAATGGTTATTCAATTTTGTTTCAAGGTGCGAATATTGGCTTTGACAAGATCTAACCTAGTATACTTTAGTAGATTTATTTTGGTAGCTGATTGACATTGTATGAAATCATGATGTATTTTTTTGGTTATATTTTCCAAATGAAAACCTATTTGAGATCTTAACTTACTACGTGAAAATTTAACGAACATTCAGCACGTATGCATGATTGAAATTGAAATGTACAGTGATTTTGCATCTATTGATAACATTCAAAGTTTTCACATAGTAAATTATATTTTGGTTTTAGCTTAAACATTACAAGCCAACCTGTAATATAAATAAATACTCCAAAATATAATTAAAATTGTTGCCAAATGCATGGAATTTAAATAATATAAATGGTAGAAAATGAGACTCGTTTTATGGCAACACCAAAGGGTAGCTTCTAGTGTTTACAGCTATGCCTTTACCACTATGTTTTTTTGATAAAAAATAAATCGAAGGCATAATTTGACTCTATTGTAAATAAAAATAAAACTCAGAAGCTCAATATAATAATTGGTTATTTAAAAAGGAGTATGGCTGACATGACTATTTTGTATTAAATTATTTAGTAATTTCGTTTCATGACAGTGTCATTGTGTTAGGTTTGGTGGGTAGTTTAAGATTTTATAATAACCATAGATAGTGAAAAATAGAATATGACGACATTCGTTTTCTTTCTTTTGCCTATGGAAGATGTTGAAAAATTACTTTTTTTTTCACTCAAATCTAAAACTATTTTACTCACGTTTCGCATAGTAAACCAGCTACTAAATATATTTTTCTTAACATTTATTAAACTTTTATTTTACCAAATTTTCCGACATTTTGGGTCTTTCCTTCTGATCAGTGTAAATTATTCATCTAAAAGGGATACCCCTTATTTTCGTATAAAATCGTAATTTTCCATGTCTCAAGAATAACAATTACAATATGTACTTTAGTAATTATTTACGAAATAGTACACTACTGCTAGTTGTTTTTTAAACTACCCACCGCTCTGTAGGTAATTTAGTTTGATTTAACCTGTATTATATAGGAGTTAAGGTTGATTTTTGACTGTAATGATTCATCGTATGATATATTTGAAGCCTAATCTATCAGATTCACAGCTTGAACGCAGTTGGTATATTTGATGAAATTTTAACAAAAAAACCTTGTTTTCGATTGAGAAAATATTATTTTTATGAATTTTTGTAGTATAAATCTTGGCCTGTAAATAAATATTTGCGTGAAATATTCAAATAAATCTAAAAAATACTGCACTTTTATTTATGCAACGATTTAATTAAAACCCGTTGCCTAAAAAGGGTGCTGTATTTCAATGTTAGACTACACATACATAATTATGTCAAATATATCAACTGATATATTGAAATGACACCAAACCCCCGTGTCGGGCGCGGGCGGCCCCTATTCTCAACTCAACGCACCACGACATAAAGTCCACATTTGAAAGTTCAAAATATTTTTTTAGTATTCTATAAAAATAGTTTGTAAGTGTCACTTAATCATTACTTGAACCCTTTTAGTTTAGCTTAGTTGACTTTCTCTTCCATTTAGCGTTTAAATTTAAGTTTTTTTGTCTTTATAATAATACTATTTTTGTTGTCTGTACGTAAGACTACGTATGTTAAGGATATTTTTTTGTAATCGGTACTTTAAAATCCGTAATTTATTTCGAGGCAATGCTCAGTTATTTTCACCACTAATGGTCAAGGCACTGGAGTTGGCAATCCTGGAGATTGTGTACAAAATGAGGCTTCTGTTGTTATTTTTGTTCCTCTTTACGCTGGCAACACCGGCGGCCGGACACTGTATCATAGAGCATTTGTTTTTTTTATCAGTTCAAATGCATAGATTAAAAATGATTATAATTACAAGAAAGGTCTAATTATAAAAATGAATAATATTAATTAAATGTGCCATTCATTTTGCTAATGTTGTGTTTTATTTACACCTTTGGGAGATGACTACCAGTGTTTGCAGCGGTTAAGACCGCCGGTTGGGATACGTAAAGGGCGTGGGTTCGATTCCTTGCGTTTGTTTTACTCTGCGGTCCGAAATACCGCAAGATAAGTCGCTCAAACAAACGTGCCACGAATTGATGAAAGCGCGCGTTGTGATGTCATGATTTGTTTGTGTTGTTAATTACAAAAGTTCATGTTTTTATCGTCGACGATGACGACACTATACAAATGTTTAACCCTTAGCCTAAATTTCGATAAACACTATCCCTCGTCTTTTTCCTAGGGACACTCTGTCTGTGCACCTCAATGATTTTATAATAAAAATAGTAGATAGGTTACTTGTGCTAAAAAAGTGGCACCCGAAATCAGAATGATTCGCACATTGTGCATTTACTGTGTTGACAGTCTGAGACGACACTTCGCAACATGTATTTGTCTCGTTTACGCTCTAGTAAATAATCGTTCTGTCTTGTTCACACGTAACTCGGTCAAATCGCTACGTCGGACCCCGTGGACAATTTTTGACTTCGCGTACCTACTTTTATTGAAATTCACATGCCACATTACGTGTTGCGTCGTCGCAGACACTATAACTCGAGCAACGCAACGCTAATCAGGCCTTATACGATCACACAATTATACCACGGCTCCATACAAATGCTTGCGAAAATTTGGCTATTCTCTATCGCCCCTTTTGCTATACTCTCCAACCTACATCATCCATCAACGCGCGCTCCAAATCATGGCCAAATCCACTTTGTTCCACTCGTACGTAGGTAACGCCCGAATTCACGAACGACAATTAACGCTTAAAGCCCTAACAGACGTTCGAATCTCGTGCGGAGCGCACCACGAACATGGTCTGCTATGCTATTCCGGTGGTCGTCAAAACTCACTTCGCTCGTGCGAGGTAACTTTGAAATTCAATTCCTTCGCGACGGTGGTCGTTTGAGAGAAAAGAACGAAGCCAAATATTTTTTTTAAATTATTTACATACAAAATGAGAGAAAATACTAATTCAAAGTAAAGCGTATTGATGATTGAGGTAAGCGTGAAGCACCGAGATGTGAAGTGATGTTCGATGTGCACCGCCGGAATAGCACGGCTGGTCCGGACCTAGCACGCGCTTACGCTCATGCTGTCCCTTTCGTTTCTATTGACATTTTACGTGAGCTCGTGCTAGGCACGACACGTTGATTGACGTTTGTGAATTCGGGGGTAAGTATTTTACTATTGAGGGTACTTCACCATCACTTAACGCAAGTTTGTACCTACATGTTTAGGCCAAAAATCAAAAGCACAATGAATATTTTATCGTCAGTTTATCCCATAGTAAAATAGCACTAATTAATATATCATTATTTCAACATTTGAGATAAGATTAAACATTTAATTAGTGACAGGAAATACGCTAATATTGTGGCTAGGAAATAATGGGCTATAATCATGGCTGTTGGGTGCATGTGTCGTGTAGCAGTTTTAGTATTGTTCTACTGTTCTGGAGGGTGCCATGTTTCTGGTAAGTCCAGTGTTTTTAACACGCCAGTGAAACCAAAGGCGTAGACACGGAACAGACCAAACCGATTTGAAATATCTACCTTTCTGTTGGAAATATTTTAAATCGAATCGAATCGAATTTCTAACTAGGGTTCTGAAGAGCGCCAATAATTGGGTGGTTCACCCTACATAGGTAATAAATATCGAATGCCTTGATAGTCATTTCTCCTTAATTTGTAAAGTTACAAAAGCTGATTCATATCTCAACCCGTCTGACTGGCTAGATGCTAGTCACTAAGCCTAGTCGAAGGCCTTAGGTAGGCTTAATGACATCTGACAGTGAGGTTCATCTTACAGTCCTCCAACAAATCAACAATCCGCAATGAGCCCACGTGGTCACGTCATAGTCGAAATGAAGCCTGTGCCCAGCAGTGGGACGTATAAGTGCTGTCGTTTGTTTGTCAACTTTTTTTTTAAAACTGAGTAGGGTAAGGCGAAAATAGCTCAGCGTTTGATCAAGCTAAAGGCCCTGGTGTAACCCTCAGGAGCAACGAAGCCCCTCCGCGACGGGCCGGTGCCGATCACATCAGTACCGTACGTGGCGTCCCTGCAAGTGGCGCGAGGAGGCTGGCTGTTGCACGTCTGTGGCGCCAGTGTGGTTCATGAGAAGTTCCTTCTGACTGCCGCTAGCTGCTTCGTTGATCCGCTTGGCAAGCCGATGTGAGTGACAGTCTTTGGTGCTCAACACACGACTCTTTTGATTAGGTAGCCTTGTCTTTTAACATCATCATCATTGTAAAATAAATATCACCGGACATTATTCCGCACAGTGCCATCTAGCTCCGAACAAAGCAACTTTTGCTATGGGATGCTAGACAACCAAGGGCGTACCCAGGTGGGGGCAGGGGGAGGGGGGGGCAGCAGCCCCCCCCCTAGAAATCAATTTTCCTTACAAGTGGGAATTTAAAAAAAATGTTTCAATATACCCGACCGACCATCTTTTCGAAACAGGTATGAGCTGCCCCCCCCCCCCCCCCCCCTAGCTCTGAAATCCTGGGTACGCTCTTGTAGACAACGGATAAACGTTCCTGAATAACTACTTTTTTTGTAAATAATAACGGGGGACCTGCCTTCAGCGGGAATCCCGAACAATATGAGTTCACCCAATCTTCGAATATATCAAATAGTAATTCAGTTACACCAGCCCAGGATGTTTCACAGGAGGCACCAGCCACTAATCCTGCGACCACCAAAGCTGGCAAACCCAGAGTACGCATGAAGTGGGGAGAGGAAATCAATACTTTCATAATGCGTACTTACTACTACATTACCAAACTAGAAACCGACCGTACAATGTATTGTAAGAACCTCTACGACCTTTTTAAGCAGGAATATCCGCATCTTAAAGTCACAGAACAACGAGTGGCCGACCAATGCAGAGTCATCACGCGTAATAAGTTGCTGTCTGATGTCACATTAGAAGAAATTAAAAGGGAAGTTGGTAACAAACTTAACTCAGAAAAGGAGGCTGCAACTTCATCACCTCTGAGTCCCTCCCCGGATCGTCTAATTCAATCGCACGATTCTGATCCCGAAGACGACCTCCCCTTGAGTGCCATTATGTGCTCAAATTCTACACAAACGACACTTTCAACTATTACTTTGTTACATACACCTACTGAAACTGCTGCAACTATTGCATCATCTAACAGACAGAATACACACACTTCTTCAGCACCACCTGACACATTAATTATTGAATTAACAGACAACCTACAAACAGCTTTAGCAGAATATACTGGGATCGACCCTACTACTATACCTAGATTGCCTAAAATTCACGAAGACAAAAAGTTGCACCAGCTTGTAGGTATTTTTAATACCAACATTTTGAAGGAACTAATTTCGGTTGATTCAGATTTAACACAAATACATACTCTGATATACTGCACTGCCTTAGTAATAAGTAAAGAGCTAGGATACAAGATTCATTCAGGATTCCATAAAAGTCATACAAATAAGCCATGTAATGACAAGCCCAGGTGGCAAATTAGAATTGAAAAAGACATTGAAAAGTTAAGAAAAGATATAGGAAGAGTGACACAGTTTATTTCAAGTAGTAACAGATCCAAAAAGCTTATCAGACATGTAGAACAGATATTTAAAAGGAACCAAGTACATTCAACACACGAGAGAACGAATAGAAGACCAGAAGAATTTTTAGATACTTTAAAACAGAAATTATCACTAAAGAGTCATAGGCTAAGACGTTACAAGAAAAGTTTACAACGGAAAGAGGACAACAAACTTTTTGCAAAAAATGAGAAGGTATTTTACAGGAATCTAGGTAAAACGGAAGCTGAAACACAGAGGGAGAGGGAAATGCCCACAAGTGAAGGACTCAAAGATTACTGGTCCAATATTTGGAAAAAACACAAAGATCACAATCACGAAGCAAGCTGGATTAGAGAAGAGGAAGACAGATTCAGAAATATAGAGGAAATGGAGTTTAGTGATATTGATGAAGAAGATGTAGAACATGTCACAAGAAAGATGAAAAACTGGAAGGCAGCAGGGATAGATGGAGTGCACAGTTTTTGGTACAAAAAACTTTACAGTCTGCACGAAATATTAGGAAGTGCCATTAGTAGTCTTATTAAGGGTTCAACTGAATTTCCAAAATTTTTATCCAGAGGAATCACATACATGCTTCCAAAGTCTCACAACACCGGCGACCCATCACAATACCGCCCTATAACATGTTTAACTACACTCTATAAACTAATTACCTCTTGCATCACTAACAGACTCAACACACACATAGAGAAACATAACATACTGTCTGAAGAACAAAAAGGATGCAGGCGAAACCACCTAGGCTGTAAAGAACAGCTAATAATTGATTCCACAATTCTCAAACACGCACAGAAGCATAAACGAAATATTAATATTACATACATAGATTACCAAAAAGCTTTCGATAGTATACCCCACTCGTGGTTGATACACGTACTGCAGATTTATAAAGTGAACCCTACTATAATCACCTTCTTGGACAATGTCATGATTGATTGGAAAACAACGCTTCTACTCACACTGAACAGCAACTCCATCAATTCAGACGAAATTCCGATTGAAAATGGCATCTTCCAAGGAGACTCTCTGAGCCCCCTGTGGTTCTGTCTCGCGTTGAATCCCCTATCAAATCAACTCAATAATTTAGATTCAGGATACAAACTATCTAGGACCACATCTGTAAGCCACTTAATGTATATGGATGATATTAAACTTTTTTCTTCGTCTCAAAGTTATATGGAAAAACTCATGGAGATTACTCAAAACTTTAGTAGAGATGTGAATATGACATTTGGTATGGATAAATGTAGAACACTCAACATAGTAAGAGGCAAAGTAAGTGTTAACAACGTAGACAGTAACGATCCACATGACTTCAAGGCGATGGAACCCAATGAGACCTACAAATACCTTGGTACTCAACAGAACAAAGGCATCCACCACACGAAAATAAAATCAGATTTAACCCAGGAATATTTACGGCGGTTAAATTTGATTTGTAAGCAACATCTCCTATCCAAAAACCTTTTCAAAGCTATCAACACTTTTGCCATTCCGGTTTTAACATTTTCATTTGGAGTAATAAGGTGGACTAAAACTAACATACAGAAATTGGAAACAAAAACTAGGACAACATTAACTAAACATAATTATCTACACCCGAAATCAGCAATTGAGAGAACCACGGTAAAGAGAGATAAAGGGGGGAGAGGACTAATCGATTTGAAGCTTTTATGGGAAGGGCAGCTGAAAAGCATCAGACGATTCTTCTACGAAAAGGCTGAAACGAGTGCCATTCACTCTACCGTTGTGGAAACAGACGACAATTACACACCGTTGAACTTGGCAAATAGAGACTTAATATTCAAGCAGAGGCAAGCACACGAAAATGAGAAAATAGCCACTTGGCGGCGTAAAGAACTTCATGGCCGACATCTCCACGATCTCGAACAGCCACACATTGATCCAGTCGCTTCCAATAAGTGGTTGAAGTTAGGCTCTCTTTTTCCGGAAACCGAAGGATTTTTAATAGCGATTCAAGACCAAGTTATCAACACAAGGAACTACAAGAAATATATTTTGAAGGACCGAAACCTCATAAGCGATAAGTGTAGAAAATGCAACAGACACTCAGAAACCATACAACACATCACCAGCGCTTGCCCCAACCTAACTCAAACCGACTACACACACCGCCATAACCAGATCTGTAATATCATACACCAGAAACTAGGGATTAAACATAAACTTATCAGTGGGAAGCCTCAACCTTACTACCAATACTCACCTAAACCAGTACTGGAAAGCAGCAGCCACAAGATCTATTTTGACAGAGCTATACTGACTGACCGAACTATTCATTATAACAGACCCGACATTATAGTAATTAATAAACACACCAGGACAGTACATTTAATAGACGTAGCAGTTCCGAACACCTACAACCTCCACAAAACTATAACTGAGAAAATTAACAAATACACAGACCAAGAGATACTTAGAATCTGGCAAATGGATAAAGTCTATATTGTTCCACTGGTGCTGTCCAGTACTGGTGTTATTCCAAAACACCTTCTCACTTCACTACGCACTATCGATTTACCAGAAAGTATTTTCATGACCATGCAGAAAGCTGCAATCTTGAACACATGTCGCATTGTGCGCAAGTTCTTACAGGAGGAAACATCAAACCAAACTTATACAGGAGGTGAGGCTCACTTGGCTTAGGCCCGTGAGTCTTATCAGAAATCTTACCGAAATTATATTTCGAGAGAAGTTAAAGTCACTAAGAAAATAATAATAATAATAATCATTTATTTGCTTTAAATAGGGTGTTTACAGAGTAGATCTTAGAATATTGTTATGTACTTAATCCTATTTAACTATATAAAATAGTATGCAAATTTGTACCTTGAAGGTAGGTACATACCTTATAAAGGTTTGAAGTTAAAGATGCAAAAAAACACTCATTGAATAATAAAAATACAAAAAATTAAAAAATACCCTAGTTACAAATTATAAATACCTATCTATCTATGTTATATTTTTTTTATATTTGAAAAATATTAACAGTATCAAATTAAATGACAACTTTAGATAAACATATTTACAACTTAGCAATCTAATTAATCTACCTTCTTAAATTTTAAAAATTCTTCTATTGAATAAAATGTTTTTTCAATAAGCCATTTCTGTAGAGATCTATTAAATTTGGGTAGTGGGAGTATTTTTATGTCGTCTGGTATTTTATTGTAAATTTTTATGCACATTATAAAACTATTTTTCAAAAAGCGTGTGGTCTTGGGAACTAAATTCACAGTCAATTTATTGCTGTTTCGTGTATTTCGGTTAGTTTGACCTACTTAATATATTGAAATACCTACTTAATATATTGGGAAACACTCGTACAAACAGACATGTTCAACACACAAATGTTTGTACTGTGCGGGGATCGAACCCGAGACAACTGGTGTAATGATGATGAAAAATAAAAATAAATGGTATGAAGAATGGATGTGTTTCCTTCCTTCTATAAGTCCACGTATTTGAAGCAGGTGAAAAGGCATTCATGGTGTTTTTAGATGAGGTTGATCTCATACCACCTCACGGCTGCTTCCCATCAGGTTGAGTGAGGTCACCTTGAAAGGCGAAATAAAAAAACATAGCCCTCCCCATAGATTTCCAGAGCGGCCGGCTGTATAGGCGGCTTGCATCCCTCGTAATCCGGGGACCTTTATTAGGCCGTCCATCCTCCTTGTATGTGCCCCACACTGCGTTTGCTCTCGAATGATCCCCAATCCAGAACCTTCGTTGCTGTTCTACTTTTTCAGAAAGATCACAAAAGCCCTAGTCGGTACAGACGACCTTACCGACGGCGGCCAATACTTCGACGTCCAAGCTCTGTTTCCACATCAGAAGTACTCCCTGGAGACTGGTGACTACAACGTGGGGCTGGTCAAGCTGCTGCAGCGACTGGTCTTCGGTACTAGTGTGAGGAAAGTGGATGTGGCGAAGGGGAAACCAGCAGAGGGGAGTTTGGTGACTGTTGTTGGTTGGGGATCTAATGGGGTAAGTTAACACTCGTCGAATTAGGGTTCCAAGAAGCCCTTGTGATGTTGCCAGGCGTAGTCAACTGCACATCAGGGTACCTATTTCTGTTGTCTATTCTACTCTTACCGAATAACATTTCTTTTCAATAGGACAGGGAGGTATGACCGGAAATGGGTAGCCTGTCATGCCGTTGACCGTACACGTAGGTAATTAACGACTTCACTGTCTAGGCAATTTATCAAATAGAAAGTACATTATTGTGAGTCCTAAGTGACTCATGATTGCAAGGTAAGTTGTTAAAAATTATCCAGCACGTAAAGAGACATGATTTTTCTCATCTATTCATTCACTCCCCGCTAGCGTCGTTGGATAGATCGTTTCAAAATATTGCGGGTGTGTTAAATCACAATCACATACCACCAAACACGATTTGCAACCCTTTCGGAAAATACTCCCTAAGTCCCCTACCTACTCATTGAAAATTGGCGCACTAGCCCACGAATTCTTAAACGCAAATCAACATGAGCATGCCTCAGAAGTATAAGCTGTCCCTCTCAGATAGATTGTCATTTTACGATACAGCTCACGCTCATCGTGAGCGCGTGCTTAGCGTTGATTAATTTGGGGGTTAGACCCTTCAAAACACTTTTTCGCTATTTCTATCATGATGAGTTTGAGTTATCTAGGGTGAGTTTCTTCCAAGTCATGCCCAAACTAAGCGATCGATAGAATAAGATGTCAAGTTTTCTTGAGCTGATTTACGTGGAATTTTAAACATTATTCCAGAAGTTAGAACCGAGCACATCCACTCTGCACCTCGCGACCGTCCCGGTGCGCAACCGGACCGAGTGTCAGAGCGGGATGGGGCGCATCGTCGTCAAGCGCGAGATCTGCGCAGGCGCCGTGGGAGCGGGACAGGGAGATTGCGTGGTAAGAGAGACAGAGACAAAACCGCCATTCGAAACCCGCGGCCAAATACACACGCGAATTCTGTTTCGTACCTAACTAGTCTGTGGTTTCGTACTAGGAATTTAAAACAAACTTTAGTGTGGCCTATAGTTGTCTACTAAAAACTTTCCTCCTTATTCATAAAAACGAACGCAACGCTAAAGCATTGTATAAGCAATTGACGTGTTGTGTCACTTACACCCAAATGGCGGCAGCAACAAGAACGAAAATGACAAAGCGATACAAAAGGTAAGGTGTTGTTGAAGCGCTGTTTAAGTTTTTATGAATAAGAGGGTTTATCTTTAAATTATTGACTAACAACAACTTGACACACACCTAAGACAATCAGTAACGTTGCCACTTGACAGTTGGTCACGGACGGAAATGGTCTAGGTTGTTGGGTAGTATGTTCTATCATCAGACTTATAAGTCTGATCCATTGACACACTCTCAACTGTTGATCAAAAATTTATTTTTCCAGAGCGATGAAGGCGGTCCTCTAATATCCAACGGCTCGCTGTTGGGCGTGGCGACTCCCAACTCCGGCTGCGGCCGGTTTCCGGCGCTGTACACCAGGCTAGCGGCGACACTGGGATGGGTGACCGAAACCATCGACCAGCACTTGTCTTATTTGGACTATTTTGATGTTTAACTCGTAATATTTAAATACGTAGTGTTTTGTTAACAACGTATAGGAAGGTTGTCTGGATGAAATCGCTCCCTAGCGATAAGACCGCATAAATTGTATATTGGTAATTGTAATTTAATACAACTGTAAGGTTTTTTTTTTCTTTCAATAAAGAATATCTATCTATCTATGGAATAAGGTTTTTAACGGTCAGGATAATAAAAAGCCAATAAACGTTTTTAAACAACTTTTTTATTTCACTTTAATCATAAATATAATTTGCTGTTGTAATTCAAAAGGAAAATTTGTAGTACTGTATTGTAATGCATACATTTTATCTTAAATAAAAAATAAGGTCTTAACATATCCAATTAAAAGGTTATACAGAACTGAAATTATACTTCAAGAGTAAAAACTGTTTTTGACATACAAAATGGTTGTATACAAGTGAATAAACTTGTATACGATTGAACAAAACAGCACCTGCGTGCTAACATATCTGTATACATCGCAATAAATGATGTATACAACTGAACAAAACTGTATACATCCTGGTAAAACACTTGGACTACCGCCGGTCCGTTTTGCCAACTCCTCGCTTGCCAGCGAACAGATGTTTCGGCATTTTGGTCCCAATGAACCGATCGGCCTCTCCTTTGAGACCCATCTTCTTGGTTTTCTTGGCGATGGCCACGTGAGCCATTTTCTTGACTTTGCGCGCCATCTGTTGATTAAACGTTGAATTAGAAAGACGTTAAAACTTTTCTATTACATTATTCATGACTGTGCTGCTATTAGGTAATGTTACTAACTAGTTCTAAGGCTATACTAATCTACTAATTTCTATGGAATTTTTGAGGTCTCAGAATGAACATTTTTTATTTTTATTACTTAAACCTATTGAGATACTTATTTCGGGACAGCCAATTTGCTTTTCGTCTTTCAGCCAGTTTTTGTGGACTTTCAAGTGGATTACATCCTAAAAAAGTCTGCCATTATCCTTAAGTATGAAACGTTTGTTAATGAGTGTCCAAAATATAGTTTATAGTCGATATCTAAATGTATAGTAAATACACAGACACATCCATGAATAAACACATAGCAGTCTCAGGTACACAGCTGTATACCTAAGTATACAACTGTATACCTAAGTATACACACTAACTTCAAGTATATCCCTAAGTATAACAAAGTTTCCGCGTCCAAAACACTCACAGCAACGTCCTTAACCCCTTGTTCGTCCCTGGCGGGGCGGCTGACGGAGCGAGTGCGGCTCTGCGAGTCCTGGCGAGCGCGTTTGGCCGGAACAGCTGATAGCGAGCGCGACCGGGAGCGCGTACGAGTGAAGTGGGCTTCTTTCGTCTCTGACATGTCCACACCTGGGAAGATATAAACGGTTTAGTTAACTGTCCAGGGGCCTTATTACGATCTTCTAACAGCTCAGTTTTAGCTCAGTTTACGTCTTTTCATTCATTGAAATTTGACTAAAACATGCAAAATAAGTTACTACAGCAATGAAGAAAAATAAAGGTTTTTTTTAAACTCTTTACCACACAAAACAGAACTTGTGACGGTAAATATGCGGCTCAAAAGCTGAGCTTGTGACTTAAACTGTCAGGTTATAAGAAATTGTAATAGGGCCTCAGGACGTATTACAATAGAATGTTGGTATGAGTCATGTGTGATTCATAGGGCTAGAAAGTTATTAATATAGACATATAAACACAATTGTGTATCCAGAATTAGGCGAACTAACTTGACAGCCAACAATGTTATGTTATTGTTGTATTTTCTAACCATTGTACCACATTCAAACAGTGTACTTTGTTATTGAATAAATGAATTAAATTGAATTGTTGTTGCAAAAAATATGTATCTGTAGTGTGTTCGCGTTAAGAATGCAGTCATTTTTTAATTTAAATCTGTTACACACAGAAAAACTCAGGTACAAAACCGTTGCGTTTGAAAGAACGCGTTCATGTGACAATGTGAACTTGAGTTTCTAATTAGGAACGATTTGATTAGTAAGGGGGGCGTGCCAGGTCGAAGGACAAGTATGAAATTACTGCATTCTTAACGCGAACGGACTATAATTTACACAGCAAGATAATGAAAATGTCCTTGGCCTGGACTGCATCGGCTGTTAGTCTTCAGCAGCCGCCGCAATGGGGCCAAGAGTACTATAGGCCGCCTATATACTGTTTAAAACATAGGCTTTAAACAGTTTCCTGACGGCCGTGAATTATAACACAAAATATTATTATAATTTATCAATTTAGAGTTGCTTTTCAATTAATCAGATTGCATGTTCGTTATAGAAACAAAAACTACTCGACGAATTTTAACGTAATTTGGCACAATCATTCTTCATACTCTTGGACAGGTTATAATATACTTTTCATTACGCTACGATCAATAGGAGCAGAGCAGTAAAGGGTAATCAGGATATCACAGATCAGAATAGTCTGCAAATTTTGGAGTATTAGAATATTTGTGTTTTAAAACTAGAATCACCTTAGAATGTACCCACTGTAATTCTACTTGGTTTTTATTTGTATGTTGTCCTCAATGAAAAAATAACAATAAGGTTAAAACCTTTGATAAAAACAAAAAGGGGAAGATATTTCGCGAATTCGAAAACTGTCATGGACATTGAGTTAAAATCACGTGCACGCAAAACAAGTCGCTGTCATATTAGCTTGCAAAAAGGTCCATTGGACCTGTTTGAGGGTGGCCACTTTTAGTATGAAGATGCCCATCTTTCTCTTCTTGTTTATATGAAACAGTATATTCTTTACTAAAGATCCGAAAACCAGAAAAAGACATTCAGACATTCGGTCTACTTGCTTGGTCTTGGTAGCACAGTGGTTAGTGAAGTCACCCGGTTAGCGAAAGACGCGAGTGCGATTCTCGCCTGAAGTTTTTTGTTTGTTTCAGTTCTTGACGATTTGAAAGCGAATTACTATTTAAATAAAGATATTTCTGATTTCTAAAGCCACAACCGAATGTCTTTTTCTAGTTTTCCTATCTTTAATAACAATAAGGTTACACATAGTAATTAATTTTACGGTTTTATCATGTAAGTGTGTTGGCTGCCTAGCTGTAAGCTTGCATTGCACACGCGGGCTCAGTGCGGATTGTTAGAGGGGTGTAAGGTTAGTGAGCAACCTTAATACCAGATGTTATCAAGCCGCCCTAGGGCCTCTGACTAAGCTTAACGACTGACATCTGGCGACGTCAACCGGGACCAACTGCTTAACGTGCCATCCGAAGCACGGAGATGCCCGAAATACACATCACTAAATTTCGGTCGGATGGTCACCCATCCCATTTCCGACCCGGCGTGTGTTGCTTTACAACAACGATCGTCGCCGATCACTGTCACAACTGCGCCACGGGCACCACCTGTTGCTAAGGGAGGATAATAATGATAAACAGTATGTTCTTACCAAGTTTCTCCATCTCCCCTCTAAGCTGCGAAGTGGAGCGACCCTTGGCGCGTGCGCGGGAGGTGCGCGGCATCACCGGCTTCGTCGACTGCTTGGTCAGGCGCGACTCGTCCTTCAGGACTGCCTTCTTGTTGCTAAGGGGGGATAATAATGATAAACAGTATGTTCTCACCGAGTTTCTCCATCTCCCCTCTAAGCTGCGAGGTGGACTGCTTGGTCAGGCGCGACTCGTCCTTCAGGACTGCCTTCTTGTTGCTAAGGGGGGATAATAATGATAAACAGTATGTTCTCACCGAGTTTCTCCATCTCCCCTCTAAGCTGCGAGGTGGACCGTCCCTTGGCGCGTGCGCGGGAGGTGCGCGGCATCACCGGCTTCGTCGACTGCTTGGTCAGGCGCGACTCGTCCTTCAGGACTGCCTTCTTGTTGCTAAGGGGGGATAATAATGATAAACAGTATGTTCTCACCGAGTTTCTCCATCTCCCCTCTAAGCTGCGAGGTGGACCGTCCCTTGGCGCGTGCGCGGGAGGTGCGCGGCATCACCGGCTTCGTCGACTGCTTGGTCAGGCGCGACTCGTCCTTCAGGACTGCCTTCTTGTTGCTAAGGGGGGATAATAATGATAAACAGTATGTTCTCACCAAGTTTCTCCATCTCCCCTCTAAGCTGCGAAGTGGACTGCTTGGTCAGCCGCGACTCGTCCTTCAGGACTGCCTTCTTGTTGCTAAAGGGGATAATAATGATAAACAGTATGTTCTCACCGAGTTTCTCCATCTACTGCTCCTTCAGGACTGCCTTCTTGTTGCTAAGGGGGGATAATAATGATAAACAGTATGTTCTCACCAAGTTTCTCCATCTCCCCTCTAAGCTGCGAAGTGGACTGCTTGGTCAGGCGCGACTCGTCCTTCAGGACTGCCTTCTTGTTGCTAAGGGAGGATAATAATGATAAACAGTATGTTCTCACCAAGTTTCTCCATCTCCCCTCTAAGCTGCGAAGTGGACTGCTTGGTCAGGCGCGACTCGTCCTTCAGGACTGCCTTCTTGTTGCTAAGGGAGGATAATAATGATAAACAGTATGTTCTCACCAAGTTTCTCCATCTCCCCTCTAAGCTGCGAGGTGGACCGTCCCTTGGCGCGTGCGCGGGAGGTGCGCGGCATCACCGGCTTCGTCGACTGCTTGGTCAGCCGCGACTCGTCCTTCAGGACTGCCTTCTTGTTGCTACGATGAGATGGAAAAGACATAACGTAAAGTAAAGTAAAAATAATCTTTTCATTACTCATACTCTGAAAGTAGGTCATTACTGACCTGAGAAGCGGGCTGAAAGTAATACTTTTCATCCCTAGGGAGAATCACTTTCAACTGACATCTGCCAAATTATTAAAAAAAAACTTAGTTATTTTTCACATATCTATTGAACCATGTTCCAACTTTCTATACAGCCACGATGTAAAATTGAAATAACTTAAAGTTAAGTATTGATTAGAGAATGTATATTTTATAAATAACTTTATTATAATTCAGTTTCAACAATTTCTTCAAAATAACTAAGCTTAGAGCAAAATATTTACCATTTTTCCAATGAAAAAAAAAAAAAAAATGGCTGAATAGTGGGCCCGCCACAGAAAAAAAAAACAAACAAAATAGGCGGGATAGCGCCAATTCGATCTTCATTTATTTTTAAATCTTTTTCTTTGGCTAATTCATGTTTTATTTTTACTTTCCTTGTATTCGTAATGAAAAGCACAGTGTTTACCTCGGGTGAAAGACTTATTTAGTCCCTCGAACTATTGGCGCCCTCACTTCGTTCCGGGCGCCAAACCCCGTCTCGGGACTAAATAAGTTACTTTCACCCCTAGGATAACAATGTACTATTATTCATGTAAACTTATTAAAAAGGACTATGACAAGTCACAAGATAAAAATAAAACAAGTAATAATGGGATTCTAACATTATAAGAACACGACCATTATTTATTCTTTACTAGCTGTCCCAACAGACTTCGTTCTGTTGTCAAACATTCAGTGTCCGTGACTGGTAGGAACAATTGCTAACAGGAAACTAAAATTGTTGTTTCCACAATATTCCCAGCATTTTCTCATGTTCACTCACCTTTCAAACCTTCCCTCGACCATTACAAATAATTCAAAACCAAAATTAACCAAATCGGTCCAGACATTCCCGAGTTTTAGCGAGACTAACGAACAGCAATCCATTTTTATATATAGAGACTGCACATAAAAAAGTACTAATTTCGTAAGACAGAGAAATTAAGGGGAATAGGGGGAATTAATTAAATAACCCATATCCCTAATGGGTTAGTCAGAGGCACACTGATTGTTGCCGTCATGGTGAACGGAACATTCAGAAGCACACAATTCGCCGAGGGAATTGAAACTCAACGTAGTAAGGGGCGAGCCTACCGCCGTTATTCGGGTTGCTTCGGTTTTATATCGGCGTATTCCATCACTGGAGAGTTAGCCGCAAACTGTACAATGAACTCAAAGTAGGCGTGTTCCGGCCAGATTTAATTTGAAAAGTATCAAGATTGATTCACAGGAAGACTTTGCAAGGTGTGGCCAAATTTTTAAAATAAGCTATAGAATAACATAAAGATACCTCTTTTAAAGTGAAATTTTTTTTTTTTTATATCTAAAAAGTAAGTTGAACGATTAGGTTAGGTAACGATTAGATAAACGATGAAACAAATTAACAAAAGTCAAAAAGAGGCTAAAATCCAAAATTTCAATATTCGGTTAGTGATACCAAGTCAAAAATTCATCAGTTACGTGAGCTGTTTGTTCTTGCCATGGGTAATGCACGGTAGCCTATGTTGAAAGCTCCGTGCGACCTTATGACAAAGTATAATCTAGGCCACACTTTGACCAACACACAATATGTAATTGTGTACAGCTTCGATCGGGCCATATTATCAAAAAGGGGCTATCAAACCTAAACTTTAGATTCCTTACACCCTCCATGTAATAGGAAAAAAACCATTTTTTAACTTAGGTTTTTTTTTCGTGTTTTTTTATGTCAAATCAAGACACAGTGTCACAGAGACGTGAATAATTGAGTACCTTTTTTATTATTGGTTGAATAGTGTACTTAATTAAAAATTTGAATTTTCTGAAATTGTTGAATAACAAATTGAACTTATATGCAGTGGCGTAGCGTGCCTTGTCGGGGCCCCGTATAAACAATTTTTTGGAGGCCCTTATATGGAGGTTAAGATTTTTCACAAAAGAAAAAAAAATCCCCGGGATTCCCCGCTGAGTTGAAGATGAAGTAAGTAAAACGGGGAAGTCCCGCAGCCCGCCATAACGATGTAGAGAGTTGCCAACTTTTGAACGCACGCTTAAGGCGGGAAAAAAAGGAATTGCTTCATAGAATTTTGTCATTTGTAAACTAAAATAAATTAGAAAGTTTTTATTATTTTTTCTTACACACTTTAGGGGCCCCCGTGACCCGGGGGCCCCGTATAATTGATACGGCAAATACGGCGGTAGCTACGCCCCTGCTTATATGACATAAGTACCGAGTCAATATGCTGAGTTTTCCTTCCAGTTTCACAATATTGATATTAGATAATACGTTAGCTCTAAAGAAGTTGATTTTCATTAATTATTGTGGTGCCTGACTAATTTTTCCTATTTTTATTTCTATAACGAATCTCAAAAACATTCCTGGGTGTCACATTTTGGACCATTTTAAAGGATAATAATGTGTTTAAAATATAATGTGTGTTAGTAACATACCGTATCTGTATGGCGAGTTGTCGTATCTCCTTCATGGTCTCGTCCAGCTCGATCTTGGGCACGGCGTACATGCCGGCCTCTTGGCGCAGCTCTTCATCCTTCTCTAGTTCAGCCAGTTTCTGTGGTGATGATAATAAAAATAAATAAGATAAGATAAGAAATACTTTATTGCACACAAACACAACAGAGAAATTAACAAAGAAACATTTAAGAGACAAAGTACAATTTAGGCGGTCTTATTGCTAAAAGCAATCTCTTCCAGACAACCCACAGGTAAAGGAAATAACACAGAAAGGGTAAGTGCACAAATCTGACAGGATTGAAATGTGTTTTACTAAATAAATTACACAAATACATAATATGAACTTATTCATAATATACATATTTCCAATATACATACACACATAAATTTATAATATACTTACACAGATAAGTAATTATTGTACAATATATACCTATATATATATACATACATACATACATAAATATCATATCATACATAACATACCCTCACGACCATATCCCTAATGGGTTGGTCAGAGGCACACTGATTGTTCCCGTCATGGTGAACGGAACATTCAGAAGCCCACATTTCGCCGAGGGAATTTGAACCCAACGTGGCAAAGGGCGAGCCTACCACCGTTATCCGGGTTGCTTGGGCTTTATATCGGTGTTTTTCCATCACAAAAAAATATTCCTGGACATTATTCACACACACAGCGCCATCTAGCCCTTAAGATGAGCTAATTCAAGCCCGTTTTATGGGATACTAGACAAAGGATAAACATACTTAAATACTTTTTTTTGTTGTAAATACATAATTAATATAACCACCTAGACATTTCCATGCACACAAATGTTTGTACTGTGCGGGGATCGAACCCACGACCTTTAGTGTAGTTCCTCAACAATTACACCAAATCTGTCGTCAACTATAAATTGTTATTGTTGTATAAAAAATGTGCTACAGAGTAGAAGGCTTTGCCCAGCAGTGGGACACATTAGGCTGATAATAATAACAGTGCTATATTATGGACCATACCATAAGCGGCGGAAGGAATGTGAGAAAAGCGAGTCGCAAATACCTTATTGCAAAATTTGCTTTATTGCAAAGAAATTACATTTGGCAAGAGCAGGATAAAAAACGTAAATAAGTAGCCTGATGCGCCGGTAACTGTACATACAATGTTACATTTTACAGAAAATATGATTTAATTAAATTTGTGCTATATTTTGCCTGTAAAGCAACACCAATTCTCACATTGTTATATTTATTTTTCAATAGTTTTATTACTCACTAGCGGCCACCCGCGACTTCGTCCGCGTGGGCTTAAGTAAGTAAAAAAAGGTAATATTTTGTAGCCTATGTCCTATTCAGATGTATAAGCTATATTATTGTAAAGTTACATTCAAATCCATTCAGTAGTTTCTACCTGAAAGAGCAACACGTCGCATTCACACATACAAACTTTCACAATTATAATATTAGTAGGATTTGCAGTACAAAACTCAATGGGCTGAAAAAGTAATAACATAATTCATAATTCATTTAATCGTTATCACAGGTTTACAAGGTGTCGTTAATAGTATAAATAAAAGAACGTCCATGACAGGCCTTACGGCGTACGATTGCAAACAATGGTAAGTACTAATAAACAAATCAGATATACATGCTTCTCAATTAAATATAACAGGTAGAATAAAGCGACTTAGAAGGTGACTTACCTCAAAGATATCCGGGTCGATGTAGTCAGCGATGTTGTGTCCCTCCCAGAACTCCGGGATGGGGTCGTAGCGCTCCTCCT